>JALDQB020000168.1:0-110231 GCA_024416835.2 Perccottus glenii | reverse complement strand
TGAGCTGTTCCCATACCACACAGAGATACATTGAGTCAATATACTTTCTATAGCTCCAGAATAGAAAGTTTTCAGGATTGCTGGTGAGACCCTGAATTTCCTCAGCTGTCGCAGATAGTACAGTCTTTGCCTGGCCTTATTTACCTGAGTTTGAGTGTGAGTAGTCCAAGTCAGGTCCTCAGAGATGTTTACACCGAGGTACTTGAAGCTACTCACCCTCTCCACAGGGGTCCCGCCTATTGTAAGAGGAGTGTAGGGCTGCTGCTGCGTCTTCCTGAAGTCTACAATCCCAGGACTCTGTCCGGACTCTGTCAGGACTCTGTCAGGACACTGTCAGGACACTGTCAGGACACTGTCAGGACTCTGTCAGGACTCTGTCAGGACAATCTCAGGACACTCTCAGGACACTCTGTCAGGACTCTGTCAGGACTCTGTCAGGACTCTGTCAGGACTCTGTCAGGACACTCTCAGGACACTGTCAGGACACTGTCAGGACTCTGTCAGGACTATGTCAGGACACTCTCAGGACACTCTCAGGACACTGTCAGGACACTGTCAGGACAGTGTCAGGACACTCCCAGGACTCTGTCAGGACTCTGTCAGGACAGTGTCAGGACACTGTCAGGACACTCTCAGGACACTCTCAGGACACTCTCAGGACACTGTCAGGATACTGTCAAGACACTGTCAGGACACACTCAGGACTCTGTCAGGACTCAGTCAGGACAGTGTCAGGACACTGTCAGGACACTGTCAGGACACTGTCAGGACTCTGTCAGGACTCTGTCAGGACACTCTCAGGACACTGTCAGGACACTGTCAGGACACTGTCAGGACTCTGTCAGGACTCTGTCAGGACTCTGTCAGGACACTGTCAGGACACTGTCAGGACACTGTCAGGACACTCTCAGGACTCTGTAAGGACTCTGTCAGGACAGTGTCAGGACTCTGTCAGGACTCTGTCAGGACACTCTCAGAACTCTGTCAGGACACTGTCAGGACACTGTCAGGACACTGTCAGGACAGGGTCAGGACACTCTCAGGACTCTGTCAGGACTCTGTCAGGACACTGTCAGGACACTGTCAGGACTCTGTCAGGACTCTGTCAGGACTCTGTCAGGACACTCTCAGGACACTCTCAGGACTCTGTCAGGACTCTGTCAGGACTCTGTCAGGACACTCTCAGGACTCTGTCAGGACTCTGTCAGGACAGTGTCAGGACACTCCCAGGACTCTGTCAGGACAGTGTCAGGACACTGTCAGGACTCTGTCAGGACACTCTCAGGACACTCTCAGGACTCTGTCAGGACACTGTCAGGACACTATCAGGACAGGGTCAGGACTCTGTCAGGACACTGTCAGGACACTATCAGGACAGGGTCAGGACTCTGTCAGGACACTCTCAGGACTCTGTCAGGACACTGTCAGGACAGTGTCAGGACACTCTAAGGACTCTGTCAGGACTCTGTCAGGACACTGTCAGGACACTCTCAGGACTCTGTCAGGACTCTGTCAGGACAGTGTCAGGACTCTGTCAGGACTCTGTCAGGACAGTGTCAGGACACTCCCAGGACTCTCTCAGGACTCTCTCAGGACACTGTCAGGACTCTGTCAGGACAGTGTCAGGACTCTGTCAGGACTCTGTCAGGACAGTGTCAGGACTCTGTCAGGACACTCTCAGGACTCTGTCAGGACAGTGTCAGGACACTCTCAGGACACTGTCAGGACACTGTCAGGACACTCTCAGGACACTGTCAGGACACTGTCAGGACTCTGTCAGGACTCTGTCAGGACACTCTCAGGACACTGTCAGGACACTGTCAGGACACTGTCAGGACACTCTCAGGACTCTGTCAGGACTCTGTCAGGACTCTGTCAGGACACTGTCAGGACACTGTCAGGACACCTTCAGGACACTGTCAGGACTCTGTCAGGACACTCTCAGGACTCTGTCAGGACACTCTCAGGACACTCTCAGGACTCTGTCAGGACACTGTCAGGACACTGTAAGGACTCTGTCAGGACACTGTCAGGACTCTGTCAGGACAGTGTCAGGACACTCCCAGGACTCTGTCAGGACAGTGTCAGGACACTGTCAGGACACTGTCAGGACACTCTCAGGACACCCTCAGGACACTCTCAGGATACTGTCAAGACACTGTCAGGACACACTCAGGACTCTGTCAGGACTCTGTCAGGACAGTGTCAGGACACTGTCAGGACAGTGTCAGGACAGTGTCAGGACTCTGTCAGGACACTGTCAGGACACTGTCAGGACAGTGTCAGGACTCTGTCAGGACTCTGTCAGGACACTCTCAGGACTCTGTCAGGACACTGTCAGGACACTGTCAGGACTCTGTCAGGACTCTGTCAGGACACTGTCAGGACACTGTCAGGACAGTGTCAGGACTCTGTCAGGACAGTGTCAGGACTCTGTCAGGACTCTGTCAGGACAGTGTCAGGACACTCCCAGGACTCTGTCAGGACACTGTCAGGACTCTGTCAGGACTCTGTCAGGACACTCTCAGGACACTCTCAGGACACTGTCAGGACACTGTCAGGACACTGTCAGGACACTGTCAGGACACTCTCAGAACTCTGTCAGGACACTGTCAGGACTCTGTCAGGACACTCTCAGGACACTCTCAGGACACTGTCAGGACAGTGTCAGGACTCTGTCAGGACTCTGTCAGGACACTCTCAGAACTCTGTCAGGACACTGTCAGGACTCTGTCAGGACAGGGTCAGGACACTCTCAGGACTCTGTCAGGACAGTGTCAGGACACTCTCAGGACACTGTCAGGACTCTGTCAGGACACTGTCAGGACTCTGTCATGACTCTGTCAGGACTCTGTCAGGACACTCTCAGGACTCTGTCAGGACTCTGTCAGGACACTCTCAGGACACTCTCAGGACTCTGTCAGGACTCTGTCAGGACTCTGTCAGGACAGTGTCAGGACACTCCCAGGACTCTGTCAGGACTCTGTCAGGACAGTGTCAGGACACTCTCAGGACACTCTCAGGACACTCTCAGGACTCTGTCAGGACTCTGTCAGGACTCTGTCAGGAAACTCTCAGGACACTGTCAGGACACTGTCAGGACACTATCAGGACACTGTCAGGACTCTGTCAGGACTCTGTCAGGACTCTGTCAGGACACTCTCAGGACACTGTCAGGACACTCTCAGGACTCTGTCAGACACTCTCAGGACACTGTCAGGACTCTGTCAGGACTCTGTCAGGACACTGTCAGGACACTCCCAGGACTCTGTCAGGACACTGTCAGGACTCTGTCAGGACTCTGTCAGGACACTGTCAGGACACTCTCAGGACTCTGTCAGGACTCTGTCAGGACAGTGTCAGGACAGTGTCAGGACTCTGTCAGGACACTGTCAGGACAGGGTCAGGACACTCTCAGGACTCTGTCAGGACAGTGTCAGGACACTCTCAGGACACTGTCAGGACACTGTCAGGACTCTGTCAGGACTCTGTCAGGACACTCTCAGGACTCTGTCAGGACTCTGTCAGGACACTCTCAGGACACTCTCAGGACTCTGTCAGGACTCTGTCAGGACAGTGTCAGGACACTCCCAGGACTCTGTCAGGACTCTGTCAGGACTCTGTCAGGACACTGTCAGGACACTGTCAGGACTCTGTCAGGACTCTGTCAGGACACTCTCAGGACACTCTCAGGACACTCTGTCAGGACTCTGTCAGGACTCTGTCAGGACTCTGTCAGGACTCTGTCAGGACACTCTCAGGACACTGTCAGGACACTGTCAGGACACTGTCAGGACTCTGTCAGGACTATGTCAGGACACTCTCAGGACACTCTCAGGACACTGTCAGGACACTGTCAGGACAGTGTCAGGACACTCCCAGGACTCTGTCAGGACTCTGTCAGGACAGTGTCAGGACACTGTCAGGACACTCTCAGGACACTCTCAGGACACTGTCAGGACTCAGTCAGGACAGTGTCAGGACAGTGTCAGGACACTGTCAGGACACTGTCAGGACTCTGTCAGGACTCTGTCAGGACACTCTCAGGACACTGTCAGGACACTGTCAGGACACTGTCAGGACTCTGTCAGGACTCTGTCAGGACTCTGTCAGGACACTGTCAGGACACTGTCAGGACACTGTCAGGACACTGTCAGGACTCTGTCAGGACACTCTCAGGACTCTGTAAGGACTCTGTCAGGACAGTGTCAGGACTCTGTCAGGACTCTGTCAGGACACTCTCAGAACTCTGTCAGGACACTGTCAGGACACTGTCAGGACACTGTCAGGACAGGGTCAGGACACTCTCAGGACTCTGTCAGGACTCTGTCAGGACACTGTCAGGACACTGTCAGGACTCTGTCAGGACTCTGTCAGGACTCTGTCAGGACACTCTCAGGACACTCTCAGGACTCTGTCAGGACTCTGTCAGGACTCTGTCAGGACACTCTCAGGACTCTGTCAGGACTCTGTCAGGACAGTGTCAGGACTCTCCCAGGACTCTGTCAGGACTCTGTCAGGACTCTGTCAGGACACTGTCAGGACACTGTCAGGACACTCTCAGGACACTCTCAGGACTCTGTCAGGACTCTGTCAGGACACTGTCAGGACACTGTCAGGACTCTGTCAGGACACTCTCAGGACTCTGTCAGGACAGTGTCAGGACACTCTCAGGACAATGTCAGGACAGTGTCAGGACTCTGTCAGGACACTCTCAGGACTCTGTCAGGACAGTGTCAGGACTCTGTCAGGACACTCTCAGAACTCTGTCAGAACAGTGTCAGGACACTGTCAGGACTCTGTCAGGACTCTGTCAGGACACTGTCAGGACACTGTCAGGACAGGGTCAGGACAGGGCCAGGACAGGGTCAGGACTCTGTCAGGACTCTGTCAGGACACTCTCAGGACACTCTCAGGACACTCTGTCAGGACTCTGTCAGACTCTGTCAGGACTCTGTCAGGACACTCTCAGGACACTGTCAGGACACTGTCAGGACACTGTCAGGACTCTGTCAGGACTCTGTCAGGACAATCTCAGGACACTCTCAGGACACTCTGTCAGGACTCTGTCAGGACTCTGTCAGGACTCTGTCAGGACACTCTCAGGACACTGTCAGGACACTGTCAGGACTCTGTCAGGACTATGTCAGGACACTCTCAGGACACTCTCAGGACACTGTCAGGACACTGTCAGGACAGTGTCAGGACACTCCCAGGACTCTGTCAGGACTCTGTCAGGACAGTGTCAGGACACTGTCAGGACACTCTCAGGACACTCTCAGGACACTCTCAGGACACTGTCAGGATACTGTCAAGACACTGTCAGGACACACTCAGGACTCTGTCAGGACTCAGTCAGGACAGTGTCAGGACACTGTCAGGACACTGTCAGGACACTGTCAGGACTCTGTCAGGACTCTGTCAGGACACTCTCAGGACACTGTCAGGACACTGTCAGGACACTGTCAGGACTCTGTCAGGACTCTGTCAGGACTCTGTCAGGACACTGTCAGGACACTGTCAGGACACTGTCAGGACACTCTCAGGACTCTGTAAGGACTCTGTCAGGACAGTGTCAGGACTCTGTCAGGACTCTGTCAGACACTCTCAGAACTCTGTCAGGACACTGTCAGGACACTGTCAGGACACTGTCAGGACAGGGTCAGGACACTCTCAGGACTCTGTCAGGACTCTGTCAGTCAGGACACTGTCAGGACTCTGTCAGGACTCTGTCAGGACTCTGTCAGGACACTCTCAGGACACTCTCAGGACTCTGTCAGGACTCTGTCAGGACACTCTCAGGACTCTGTCAGGACTCTGTCAGGACAGTGTCAGGACACTCCCAGGACTCTGTCAGGACAGTGTCAGGACACTGTCAGGACTCTGTCAGGACACTCTCAGGACACTCTCAGGACTCTGTCAGGACACTGTCAGGACACTATCAGGACAGGGTCAGGACTCTGTCAGGACACTGTCAGGACACTATCAGGACAGGGTCAGGACTCTGTCAGGACACTCTCAGGACTCTGTCAGGACACTGTCAGGACAGTGTCAGGACACTCTAAGGACTCTGTCAGGACTCTGTCAGGACACTGTCAGGACACTCTCAGGACTCTGTCAGGACTCTGTCAGGACAGTGTCAGGACTCTGTCAGGACTCTGTCAGGACAGTGTCAGGACACTCCCAGGACTCTCTCAGGACTCTCTCAGGACACTGTCAGGACTCTGTCAGGACAGTGTCAGGACTCTGTCAGGACTCTGTCAGGACTCTGTCAGGACAGTGTCAGGACTCTGTCAGGACACTCTCAGGACTCTGTCAGGACAGTGTCAGGACACTCTCAGGACACTGTCAGGACACTGTCAGGACACTCTCAGGACACTGTCAGGACACTGTCAGGACTCTGTCAGGACTCTGTCAGGACACTCTCAGGACACTGTCAGGACACTGTCAGGACACTGTCAGGACACTCTCAGGACTCTGTCAGGACTCTGTCAGGACTCTGTCAGGACACTGTCAGGACACTGTCAGGACACCTTCAGGACACTGTCAGGACTCTGTCAGGACACTCTCAGGACTCTGTCAGGACACTCTCAGGACACTCTCAGGACTCTGTCAGGACACTGTCAGGACACTGTAAGGACTCTGTCAGGACACTGTCAGGACTCTGTCAGGACAGTGTCAGGACACTCCCAGGACTCTGTCAGGACAGTGTCAGGACACTGTCAGGACACTGTCAGGACACTCTCAGGACACCCTCAGGACACTCTCAGGATACTGTCAAGACACTGTCAGGACACACTCAGGACTCTGTCAGGACTCTGTCAGGACAGTGTCAGGACACTGTCAGGACAGTGTCAGGACAGTGTCAGGACTCTGTCAGGACACTGTCAGGACACTGTCAGGACAGTGTCAGGACTCTGTCAGGACTCTGTCAGGACACTCTCAGGACTCTGTCAGGACACTGTCAGGACACTGTCAGGACTCTGTCAGGACTCTGTCAGGACTCTGTCAGGACACTGTCAGGACACTGTCAGGACAGTGTCAGGACTCTGTCAGGACAGTGTCAGGACTCTGTCAGGACTCTGTCAGGACAGTGTCAGGACACTCCCAGGACTCTGTCAGGACACTGTCAGGACTCTGTCAGGACTCTGTCAGGACACTCTCAGGACACTCTCAGGACACTGTCAGGACACTGTCAGGACACTGTCAGGACACTCTCAGAACTCTGTCAGGACACTGTCAGGACTCTGTCAGGACACTCTCAGGACACTCTCAGGACACTGTCAGGACAGTGTCAGGACTCTGTCAGGACTCTGTCAGGACACTCTCAGAACTCTGTCAGGACACTGTCAGGACTCTGTCAGGACAGGGTCAGGACACTCTCAGGACTCTGTCAGGACAGTGTCAGGACACTCTCAGGACACTGTCAGGACTCTGTCAGGACACTGTCAGGACTCTGTCATGACTCTGTCAGGACTCTGTCAGGACACTCTCAGGACTCTGTCAGGACTCTGTCAGGACACTCTCAGGACACTCTCAGGACTCTGTCAGGACTCTGTCAGGACTCTGTCAGGACAGTGTCAGGACACTCCCAGGACTCTGTCAGGACTCTGTCAGGACAGTGTCAGGACACTCTCAGGACACTCTCAGGACACTCTCAGGACTCTGTCAGGACTCTGTCAGGACTCTGTCAGGAAACTCTCAGGACACTGTCAGGACACTGTCAGGACACTATCAGGACACTGTCAGGACTCTGTCAGGACTCTGTCAGGACTCTGTCAGGACACTCTCAGGACACTGTCAGGACACTCTCAGGACTCTGTCAGGACACTCTCAGGACACTGTCAGGACTCTGTCAGGACTCTGTCAGGACACTGTCAGGACACTCCCAGGACTCTGTCAGGACACTGTCAGGACTCTGTCAGGACTCTGTCAGGACACTGTCAGGACACTCTCAGGACTCTGTCAGGACTCTGTCAGGACAGTGTCAGGACAGTGTCAGGACTCTGTCAGGACACTGTCAGGACAGGGTCAGGACACTCTCAGGACTCTGTCAGGACAGTGTCAGGACACTCTCAGGACACTGTCAGGACACTGTCAGGACTCTGTCAGGACTCTGTCAGGACACTCTCAGGACTCTGTCAGGACTCTGTCAGGACACTCTCAGGACACTCTCAGGACTCTGTCAGGACTCTGTCAGGACAGTGTCAGGACACTCCCAGGACTCTGTCAGGACTCTGTCAGGACTCTGTCAGGACACTGTCAGGACACTGTCAGGACACTGTCAGGACTCTGTCAGGACTCTGTCAGGACACTCTCAGGACACTCTCAGGACACTCTGTCAGGACTCTGTCAGGACTCTGTCAGGACTCTGTCAGGACTCTGTCAGGACACTCTCAGGACACTGTCAGGACACTGTCAGACACTGTCAGGACTCTGTCAGGACTATGTCAGGACACTCTCAGGACACTCAGGACACTGTCAGGACACTGTCAGGACAGTGTCAGACACAGGACTCTGTCAGGACAGTGTCAGGACTGTCAGGACACTCTGTCAGGACACTGTCAGGACACTGTCAGGATACTGTCAGGACACTGTCAGGACACACTGTCTGTCAGGACTCAGTCAGGACAGTGTCAGGACAGTGTCAGGACACTGTCAGGACACTGTCAGGACTCTGTCAGGACACTCTCAGGACACTGTCAGGACACTGTCAGGACACTGTCAGGACTCTGTCAGGACTCTGTCAGGACTCTGTCAGGACACTGTCAGGACACTGTCAGGACACTGTCAGGACTCTGTCAGGACACTCTCAGGACTCTGTAAGGACTCTGTCAGGACAGTGTCAGGACTCTGTCAGGACTCTGTCAGGACACTCTCAGAACTCTGTCAGGACACTGTCAGGACACTGTCAGGACACTGTCAGGACAGGGTCAGGACACTCTCAGGACTCTGTCAGGACTCTGTCAGGACACTGTCAGGACACTGTCAGGACTCTGTCAGGACTCTGTCAGGACTCTGTCAGGACACTCTCAGGACACTCTCAGGACTCTGTCAGGACTCTGTCAGGACTCTGTCAGGACACTCTCAGGACTCTGTCAGGACTCTGTCAGGACAGTGTCAGGACTCTCCCAGGACTCTGTCAGGACTCTGTCAGGACTCTGTCAGGACACTGTCAGGACACTGTCAGGACACTCTCAGGACACTCTCAGGACTCTGTCAGGACTCTGTCAGGAAACTGTCAGGACACTCTCAGGACACTCTCAGGACACTCTCAGGACTCTGTCAGGACAGTGTCAGGACACTCTCAGGACAATGTCAGGACAGTGTCAGGACTCTGTCAGGACACTCTCAGGACTCTGTCAGGACAGTGTCAGGACTCTGTCAGGACACTCTCAGAACTCTGTCAGAACAGTGTCAGGACACTGTCAGGACTCTGTCAGGACTCTGTCAGGACACTGTCAGGACACTGTCAGGACAGGGTCAGGACAGGGCCAGGACAGGGTCAGGACTCTGTCAGGACTCTGTCAGGACACTCTCAGGACACTCTCAGGACACTCTGTCAGGACTCTGTCAGGACTCTGTCAGGACTCTGTCAGGACACTCTCAGGACACTGTCAGGACACTGTCAGGACACTGTCAGGACTCTGTCAGGACACTCTCAGGACACTCTCAGGACACTCTCAGGACACTGTCAGGACACTGTCAGGACAGTGTCAGGACACTCCCAGGACTCTGTCAGGACTCTGTCAGGACAGTGTCAGGACACTGTCAGGACACTCTCAGGACACTCTCAGGACACTCTCAGGACACTCTGTCAGGACTCTGTCAGGACAATGTCAGGACAGTGTCAGGACTCTGTCAGGACACTCTCAGGACTCTGTCAGGACAGTGTCAGGACTCTGTCAGGACACTCTCAGAACTCTGTCAGAACAGTGTCAGGACACTGTCAGGACTCTGTCAGGACTCTGTCAGGACACTGTCAGGACACTGTCAGGACTCTGTCAGGACTCTGTCAGGACACTGTCAGGACACTGACAGATAAAGCACACACTGTTTTTCCCAATGTAATACTCTAGCTACTTTTAAATTACAACTATGAACCAAATATACTGTGTACTAGAACTGTAATTTAGAGGTTTTGGACCAGAAGGTTCAGGCTGCGAGAAGTAGTGACGTGAATGAGACTCAGACAAAGGCTTTAGATTTTTGTAAAAAAATGCCGGCTTGTATTTTAAAGGTAGGAAAGTAAATTTTCAAAATAAAACAATAAAATTATATCTTTGGTAACAATAATTCTCTCAGTAACAACCGTTTCCACAATCACAGTAGTCACATGTTCTTACCTGGGTGCACCCTTCTAAGTTCACATTCAATTTGAAATCAAAACAATATAAAAAGAATAAATCTGATTCTGTCATTAATAGCTAATAACATTCAGCAATACACTTGTAATCACCATACAACAAAACCCTTATTTCGAAGGAATTACTCTTCCCCACCCTTAGTCCACTTCCTGCTGAAAAATGTGTATAGTCCGTAAAGTCCTTAAAGAGTTCCAGGTAAATTAAAAGTCAAAATGTTCCAAGGGGATGTGTGTGTAAAGGGGCAGCAAGTGAAAAGGCGTGGAAGGGGCTTTTGTTGCAGTGGGCCTACTGCACCGTGCAGCAGAGGATCCAATCAACCAGTTTGTCCAGTGGGTTGGCTCGCCATCAACGACAGGTCGCCCAAGGAGAAAAAAAAAAAACCTGACCTGTCAGATAGTGTCATAAAATACTATAAGTGTACAATTAAAAGTACTTTGCACAATCTGTTCTGACTGTAGCTTATTGTTTTAAACTTTAATCATGTCTACAATTTCCAAAAATCATGAAAACTGAAATTTTGCTGTATTACGGTCTAATACATCTTTTCTCTTGTGGTATTGTTCAAATCTTTACATTAAATTACAAGAACATTTTTAAACAAAAGAAAACTGCAACACACTGCTTCAAAACTGCAGTAAAATAACAAATAGTAATAACTCCTGATTAAAACATTTTCTCAGTGTAAACATTACATTTTAACCATGTGCATTTCACATTGACCTTAAACAGGAGGAAAAAAAAACTCTCAGGCGGTGTCAGGCCAGTTTCTAACTGAGTGATAACAGCATCAATGGCGGGATCTGATCTTTGTTTTTGTCTGAGCTCATCCTCTGTTATGGAAGGAACAAGAGGGAAACCATCTAGCTGTTCCATCTCGAAGCTGTCAGGTACCGCGCTAGCATGTAGGGCTAGTGACTCGACTAGGGCTAAACTAGGGCAAGTAAGTTTATAGGTAAGGTGGTCTGGCGCTAGCTCTACAGTGGTAACGGTGTGCCTGTCACAAATTGCCTGTATGACTTCCTTTGGGACAGTGTCTGTGTCATCATTGTTCAGGTGAATAAGACGTGTCCTGGATAGATTCCCCCGCTCACACCACCGATCGTCCATCATAAAGGTCCCATCCCTGGTGCAGCCAGTTGTAGGGAAACCCGTCAGGAGATGGAACTTTCGCAAGGCAAATTGGCAGTCATTCACTGAGGAGACAGAAAAAGCATCATTCTGTCTCCCAGATCCAGACAACGCTGATGTGGATGCTGGGTATGCAGCTTACTGCAGAGTACTCCTTGGGGCAGCAAGGAAAACCATCCCCCGCGGCTTTAACACAAATTACATCCCGGGCTGGGATGGAGAATGCAGCCACCTCCTGCATGTCCACCAGCATGCAAGCTCCAGGGAGGAAGTTGAAGAATCTGCAACGGTACTTCTGCAGAAGCTAGATGCCACCCGTAGGTCAAGGTGGATAGAAGTAGTTCAGTCAATTGACTTCACCCACTCCAGCCGTAAGGCGTGGCGGACAATAAACCAGCTGACAGGTAGAACACCATCGACCTCCCGGTGCCCAATAACAGCAAATGCCATCGCATCCCAGCTCCTTAAGAACAGCTGTTTCTCTGATGCTGATAAGAATTTTGCCACACAATATCACACCAGGTGACTTCCTGTATAGAGCAGCTAGTGTGGACGCCAACTTGTCAGGAATTTACAACAGCTGAACTCCAGACTGCCTTGAGTAAGACCAAACAAGGGAAAGCACCAGGCCAAGATTACATCCACCCTGAGTTTGTGACTCACCAGAGTGTAAGAACATCTGTATGGCTCTGCTCATTCTACTCGACATGCCTTCGGAGGTCCAAGCTTCCGAAGATATGGCGCCAGCGCTGCTGTTATAGCCCTTCCAAAACCAAACAAGCCTGCGGAAGACCCCAAATCCTACCGACCCATCTCACTGCTCTGTGTTCCATTCAAAACCCTGGAGAGGCTGATCTATAATCGTATCGAGCCAATAGTGGACCCTCAACTCCCACGGGAACAAGCTGGCTTCCGGCGCGGTCGGTCAACGGTTGACCAGGTGACACTGCTCACCCAAGACATTGAGGACAGCTTTCAGGAAAAACAGAAGGCTGGAGTAGTGCTGCTTGATCTTACAGCCGCTTACGATACCGTTTGGCACCGCGACTCCACCTAAAGCTACTAAAGATCATTCCCGACCGGCACATGGTGAAGTTCATCATTGAGATGGTGACGAACCGCAGCTTCACCTTAAAGACAAGTGACGGTCAATGCAGCAGACTTAGAAGGCTGAGGAATGGTGTTCGCAGGGATCTGTCCTTGCACCGATGTTATTCAATATCTACATCCATGACTTACGGAAACAACATCCCGGAAATATGGTTACGCTGACGACCTGGCCATTATGATGAGACAACAAACATGGGAGCAGGTACAGGCCGGCCTAAACCAGGACATGGACACCTTGGCAGCCTACCTGCGTGAGTGGCGTTTACAGCTCAGCATCGGCAAGACAGTTGTAGCAGCTTACCACCTGAACAACAGTGAGGCCAGATGGGAACTGGACATATTCGTTAATAACAAGCGTCTTGAGTTCCAGCAAGCCCCACGGTACCTTGGCGTACGCCTGGATAGATCTCTAACATTCAAACAACATCTTGAAGAAGTGACGGCCAAAGTGTCATCAAGGGTGGCAATAATTCGACGTCTCGCTGGTACTAGCTGGGGTGCAACTGCCAAGGTGCTTCGAATATCAACAGTAGCTCTCGTCTTCTCCACAGCTGAATACTGTGCCCCAGCCTGGTGCAGAAGCCCACACGCCAGGAAAGTCGACACTGCCATAAATACCGTACAACAAGGCGGCACAAGACCTGCTCAGGTCCATTCTTGAGGACCTGTCTACAGAGGCATGGCTCACGGCAGCTTGGAAGCAGGAGTGGGAGTCAGCAGGACCCTCACGAATCCACCGTTACATCTTTGACCCTGGAGGCGGTCTTGAAGGAGAGGATCTGCCACGTCGGCAATGGACTCTGCTAAACCGCCTGCGAACTGGGGTGGGACGTTACAAAGCATCGATGAGGAAGTGGGGCCTGGAGGACAGAGCAGTGTGTGAGTGTGGGGAGCCAGAGCAGACCGCTGAGCACATAATCACCACCTGTCCACTGTATAAACCACCTTCGGAGGCCGGCCTCTTCGACGTGGGACCTGAGATGAGAACGTGGCTGAGTTCTACTGAGCTGGACATTTGATGACGACACACGAAAGAAGAAGAAGGTGAATAAGAGCAAACTGTTTGATCCTTTCAAGTTCTTTTTGTGATATTATGTCATTCTCTGGGGCACTGTGGGGACGACGAGACAATGCATCTGCATCCAAATTTTGTTTTCCGGCTATGTACTGAAGTTGGAATGAGAATGTGGACAGAGCTGAAAGCCACCTATAACTCGTCGCATCCAATTTTGCTGACGTCAGGATATATGTTAATGGATTACTATCCGTTACGACAATGAAATCTGTGCCGTAGAGATAGTCTGAGAACTTTTCTGTGACGGCCCATTTAAGGGCTAAGAATTCAAGCTTGTGGGCCGGGTATTTCATTTCACTTTTGGAAAGTCCTCTACTGGCGAAAGCAATAGCCCTCAACTGTCCATCCTGAAGCTGGTACAGAGCTGCACCGAGGCCGAGCGCATTTTGCGTCCGTATGGAGGATATACGGAAGTTTGGGATCTGCATATCCCAACACTGGAGCTGAGGTGAGTTTACAGATGATCCGCTCAAAGGCCTCTTGACATTTTTTAGTCCATCTCTGACCAAATGGCTCTTTAGGATGGTGGTACTCTGAGCCTCCTTGTTTTATGGATTTTTTCCTTCCCTTTCTTAGTGGCGGATAACCGGCAGTCAGTTCGTTTAAGGGCCTTACGATGTTAGAGTATCCCTGAATGAACCGCCGATAATATCCGGCAAAACCCAAAAATGACCTTAATTCTTTAAGGTTGGTGGGCACCGGCCAGGTGGTAAGGGCTTTGATTTTTTCTGAGTCCGTTTCAACACCACGTTCAGACACCACATGGCCGAGATATTTGACTGAGGACTGAAAAAATTTACATTTTTCCAGGTGCCAGTTTTAGTCCGTACTCTTTTAACCGCAACAGAACTCGCTTCAGGCGCTGCTCATGCTCTTCCAGGGATGATGAGAAAATGATTAAATCATCAATAAAGACGAGGACTTCCTTGAGATTCATTGAGCCCATACACCGCTCCATGAGTCTTTGAAACGTGGAAGGTGCGTTGGTAATCCCCTGGGGCATCCTGTTGAACTCCCAGAACCCCAAGGGACACACAAATGCTGTTTTCTGCTTGTCTGACTCTGACATTTCTATCTGATAGTATCCCGACTTGAGATCCAAGACCGAGAACCATTTTGACCCAGCAAGGGCTGAAAACGCCTCTTCTAAGTTGGGGAGCGCATATGCATCTTTAATAGTCTGGAGATTTAGTTTCCTATAATCGATGCACAGACGAACTGACCGATCTTTTTTTCTGACAACTACGATAGGGGAGGCAAACGGGGACTCGGACTCCCGTATAACTCCTGCATCCAGTAGTTCCTGAAGGTGTTTTCTGACTGCCTCCACATCATGTGGGTGAATTGGCCGGGGTCTGGATTTGAACGGTGTTTCATCACTGAGCTTTATTTGATGTTGCACTTTATCAGTGTGTCCAAAATCCAGCTCATGTTGCGAGAACACTTCGGGCATCGAATTGAGCATTTCTGCGACACGTTCTTTCTATTCTACAGGCAACAGAGAGTCTCCAAAATCAAAGTTGATCTTTTTAGAATGTTTGGAGTCTTTTGATTTGTCAGGGGAGCTTGACACTTTCACCGTTTGCTCCTTATAGAGGACTCGAGTTATGGCGTTAACATCAGCCAACACACTGCCTGGGGGAACAACAATGTCATGGTTTGTTTCATTTTTTAGGATGACTGGAAGTGTGCAAGGGTTTTCAGCTGGCCGGTCGACAAGACTAGTTAGAACGAGTAGACCACAGGGCAAAGAAGAGGCACTTGGTTGTTCCATGATTACCCATTTCTCAGTGACTGAGTTGGGGATGTACACTGAGGCCTCAAGAACTGTGGTCTGCCCTGCTGACACTACTATTTGACTTTTGTTTTGCAATTTTGCACAGCCGAGGCTGTTGACACAAGAAGTTCTCTGGCGCATTTCAAGGATTTTCAGGAGCGCTCTATAACCAAAAGGTGCAGGCTGAAAGTTTGGACTGAACTCGTGGAATTCAGCATAAAGGGCATCTAGAGTGTTTGTGCCCACTAGCACTTGCTCTTATGCGGCAGCTCTCAGAGGTGGAATGACTAAGGCTAGTGTGTTAACATTTATCTCTGAGCCAACAAAATCTTTTAGAAAAGTTATTGGGAGTTCGACATAGCCTAAATAGGGGACGGATTGTCCATTAGCACCTTCTACATCAAGGAGATCACCCAGCGGCTGAATCGGTGAGGCTGAAAGGTGCTGCTCATAGAAACTTTGGGGCACTGTCGTCACCTGGGACCCCGTATCTAAAAGACAATTTGTTTTTTTACCAGCAATGATGACACTGGCAGTTGTTCTTGTACCGACCAAGCCCTTGGGAAGGTTCACAGACTGTGTGTTTGACTGAGCTTTCTTTAAAGAGACTTTGTGTGATTTGGGACGTGGTTTGTCTGCCATAGCCTCCACTTGTCCCGCAATGGAGGCTGGAATCAGTTTAAATGGGACTCACTGCTGGTGCCATTTGAAGCTTCCCAACTAGCTTGTTTACCTTTTAATAGTTTTTTCTTTGTGGCAACCAAGGACGGGTTTGGTTCATTTTCACAGACTGACGCGATGTGGCCATCCTCTCCACATTGAAAGCAATACCATGGTCGTGGTTTTCCATTTATCTTATCAAAGTTTTGTTTAGGCATGGCTGTCTTTTTAAAGGTCGGGCCTCAACTTTAGCACTGGTTGTCTGGCACTTAGGCTTTTGCTGCGATTGTTTCTGTTTTTGACTTTCTGTTTTCCAACTGTTTAACTGCGCACTCAAATCAGCTATTTGTTTCTTTATCATGTCAAAATCTGATTCCATAGTACTCACTGTCTGTACTTGTGACATCGCCCGTTGTTTTTGATTTGAGGGGGAGGGCTTATTTCGACCAAGGTGTTGTCTCATGCGGCTGATTTTTGCAGTCTGTCTTCTTCAGTCCTTAAGAATAGGAGTAATTCTGAAAAGGAGGGGGGGCTTCCCTTCTTTTGCTCTAACTGGAGATCACTAATCAGACTGTCCTCCCAGCAGCCGCGACAAAACTGCTTCAACAACTGTTTATCAAAATCGAACTCAGTGACACCCCCACACCGCATAGCTTTTGTCAAGCAAATATGTAATCTTTGCAAATATGTTGACGGGCTTTCGCCTTCATTCTGGAGGGTATTCATAAATCGAGCAAAGAGTTCATCACCATCTTCAACAGCTCCAAAGGCTGAATCAAGCACTTTGAGGTACTCGGATGGCTTAGCATGAGGGCCTAAATGCTTTGTTAAATCTGTAGCGGGGGGCAGGAGACTGTCAAGTATTCTGTGCGTGCAGTTTAAGTCAGATACAGCTGGGTCTTTTATGAGCACTTCAACACTTGTTCGCCACGTATCATAATCTGCTTCATTGTTTGGACGAGGGACACGACCAGAGAAGGCTCTAAATCGGCTTGACATGGGTAATTGTGAAGGTATTTCAGTACTACGGACTACATGTTCAACCACAACTCGCTGGACACTGGGTGGATTGAGTTCGAGTGTTGGATGGGATGTGGCATTTGATTGTGTCTGAACATGGTTGAGATCAGTCAGGTTTAAATTTTGGTCGTTGGGCTGAGAAGATTCTACAATTGGTGAATCATGGAAAAGTGATTGGTCACCCTGTGTATGTAAATTGGTTTGAGTGTTTCCAATAGGTGCAGGGATTGGGTGCTGCAGGGACTCAGGAGGTGCCACTTGCAGGTTAGCTAACTCTTCCTTTAGAATATCCTCAAGTGAGTTTCCAGAGAGATTGGCTATTTCAAGAGCTGTTTCATGTATGCCTTCTTAACACTCATTGCATAGACTTCTGCCAGGCTTTTTATTTCAAAAGTCATTTCAGGTTGAACAGAGCTTTTGACTGAGAGTGGTAGCAGGGGCTGTAAAGATTCCAATGCAGTGCCATATGTAAACTCCACTATGACATGCTGATGAAACTCAGATACAGGATCATCTATGCGGAAATGGCGGTTAATTGAGCCATGTTTTTCAAGGTAAGTGGATATTTCCTCATCAAGAGTTGTGTTGGTAAGGCCTTTTATGATTACTGCGTTAGGGAGTTTGACTGATTCTTGTGTTACGATTTCCATTTTATTTTCGGACGTTTCTTTGGCCTAATAGTCTTTTAGAATGTCTGTTCCGTAAAGAGTCTCATGCACTCACAATATCTCCTGGCTGGCTGGCTCGCCACTTGTAATACTCTAGCTACTTTTAAATTACAACTATGAACCAAATATACTGTGTACTAGAACTGTAATTTAGAGGTTTTGGACCAGAAGGTTCGGCTGCGTACAGAAGTAGTGACGTGAATGAGACTCAGACAAAGGCTTTAGATTTTTGTAAAAAAATGCCGGCTTGTATTTTAAAGGTAGGAAAGTAAATTTTCAAAATAAAACAATAAAATTATATCTTTGGTAACAACAATTCTCTCAGTAACAACCGTTTCCACAATCACAATAGTCACATGTTCTTACCTGGGTGCACCCTTCTAAGTTCACATTCAATTTGAAATCAAAACAATATAAAAAGAATAAATCTGATTCTGTCATTAATAGCTAATAACATTCAGCAATACACTTGTAATCACCATACAACAAAACCCTTATTTCGAAGGAATTACTCTTCCCCACCCTTAGTCCACTTCCTGCTGAAAAATGTGTATAGTCCGTAAAGTCCTTAAAGAGTTCTAGGTAAATTAAAAGTCAAAATGTTCCAAGGGGATGTGTGTGTAAAGGGGCAGCAAGTGAAAAGGCGTGGAAGGGGCTTTTGTTGCAGTGGGCCTACCGCACTGCACCGTGCAGCAGAGGATCCAATCCACCAGTTTGTCCAGTGGGTTGGCTCGCCATCAACGACAGGTCGCCCAAGGAGAAAAAAAAAAAACCTGACCTGTCAGATAGTGTCATAAAATACTATAAGTGTACAATTAAAAGTACTTTGCACAATCTGTTCTGACTGTAGCTTATTGCTTTAAACTTTAATCATGTCTACAATTTCCAAAAATCATGAAAACTGAAATTTTGCTGTATTACGGTCTAATACATCTTTTCTCTTGAGGTATTGTTCAAATCTTTACATTAAATTACAAGAACATTTTTAAACAAAAGAAAACTGCAACACACTGCTTCAAAACTGCAGTAAAATAACAAATAGTAATAACTCCTGATTAAAACATTTTCTCAGTGTAAACATTACATTTGAACTATGTGCATTTCACATTGACCTTAAACAAACAGGGGAAAAAACTCACCGATCTCACGCGGGAAAAGGCTAAAGCTAATATTAGCGCCGTCTCCAGCCTTGTCTACAACCAAAAGTGCAAAAAACAATGAATTTCTAAGCTATAGCAATGTTTTCAAATAACCATGTCAGAAAGAATCTTTAACATCAGTAACTGATAGTTTTAAATTGTCTCTTCAAGTCTAAAATGTACCTTTTTATTTGAGTTTTCTTTGCCTGTTTTTGCCAGTGCCTCGTGTGCTCGCGTTGGAGGAAAAGAGAGAGGCCTGGGCTGTGGCAGCGCAGGTGGAGTGAGGGGGCGGGACAAGCGCCGTTTAAGAAAAGCTCATTGGTCAAGAGCTAAATGTCACTCATCTACGGGTTAACTCATTGATTGCTGACAATTATTTTACTTCAAATAGAGACATAGCGTTTCTGGGCATATTTACATTTTTTTTTTTTTTTTAGAACCATTATTAAATATGGGTTACACCACATTTTGCCAAACATCAGTGAAAGAAACGGGAGGAAAACTAGTCGCTCTGGCTGCTGTAGTGAAGGGGAGGTTGGGAAGGGAAGCCGTGAGTGAGTAGCACCTGCAGCTTTACCTTTAGCAACCAATTTGCCAATTCCACACACAGTGAAATGATATAAATGATGAAAAACCACTTCGCGACGCAGAGGATTTTTTAAATTTATTTATTTTTCATTAATTTGCTCGTGCTGCCGCCCCCAATGTGTCACAAAAAATTGATGCCCTGGGCGGATGCCCGGTGCGCCCGTGTCTAAAACCGCTACTTTATCCAGCTCTGCCTTACGCATGGCGCGTGTAACAGCACAAACAGGGAATACCTCGGTTTCGGACACCGTCAGACAGTTACAACTGTACAGGAGCTCTGCAGGAAGACAGGCGAGCTCATGGTTACAACAGGTAAGCCCGAATGTACTTTCATTAACTGCTTTGAGCTGTCAGACACAGACAAACTATTAACTCCCGGTGAGGACGGTGCATCTGACCAGACGCTGCTACCTGCTAAGCCATTACCGAGAATAAAATGAATATCATGTATTGGCAGCGCTGGGCACAAGCTCACACTCCAAAACCATTCGGTGTAACGGGATAGGTAACATTGTCAAACCCATGCCCCGACTGAGTATATAGTCACCGGTCGCGGTATCGTTGGTAAAGGGTAACACGGAGCAAACCACAAATGAATCATATGCTCCAGTATCCCGCAGAATTTTGACAGGAACCGTAGTGCCACTTTCCACCAGTGACAAGAAACCCTCTGATAAAAGGAGCATAAGAAGCTAGCACCTCAGGTTCACCTGGAGCCTGCTGTGTAATATTTACAAACAGATAGTTTTGACAGATAGTTTTGTCATAGTTGCGAATGCGGCAGGCCTCACATTTGATTTTTACATTTTATTTTAGCTTTCAGTACTGGACAATCAGACTTCCGGTGACCCTTTTCATGACAATAATTAAGAAATTTTATTTGGGTCAAAAACAGGACGGAATTTGTCAAATCTATCGGTTCCTAACTTTCCAAAACGGGACTCCTCAAACGAGACCGTATGAGTGTTTCCTTTGGAGCCGAACTCCCCTCGCACAGCCGTTCGTGCTTGAACACTGTTCTTGTGAATTAACACATATTCATCAACTAAAACAGCAGCCTCTGAAGCAGTACACTTTTCTTTCGTTGACATAAATGGCTAAATGTTCGGGAAGCACGTTCTTAAAGAGTTCAAATTCACACAGTTCGTCAAATTTTAAATGGTTTAAAATGAGTTATTAAATCTCTAGCAAACTCAACATACGTTTGGCCGTTTTTTCTTTCCCATGACCTAAAACATAGCTTGTAGGCTTCTGGTGAAAGTTCAAATGCTCTTAAAACTGCGGCCTTTTTTTTTCATAACTAGAACAATCCTGCTCACTCAAAGAAGCATATGCCTGCTGCGCTTTTCCCGTTAACACTGACTGAAGTATTATTGCACATTCAGCGTCAGACCAGGATTTAGCATTACTCACACGTTCAAACAACAAAAAAAATGTGTCTGGGTCCTTTTCATTAAATGGTGGTAGCCACCACAGATTACTCACATCAAGGCGTGAGCCGCTTTCACCCCCATTCTCCAAATGCCGACGTCCATGGACCTCCTCACGCTGTTGGCGAAGCCTCTCCAGTTCCACTTGATTCCTCAACATAGACTCATGTTTAAATCTGCATTTGGAAAAGTTCCTTTTGCTGCTGAAATGTCAAACCTTGATTTGAGACAGAATTTTTTACTGGATCAGGCTGCTCGTTCTCTACAATCAACAATCCCATGTTAATTCATCTCAATTTCACTGCGGCTTGAATGGCCCCTTTTTTGTGATTCTCTCCGTCCAATTCAACACCATAATGATCAACAAGTTCTAACAATTGCTCTTTCCTCAGTTTGCTAAAGCTTTTTAAATTAGGCTCAGCAATAAATGTGGTAATGTCACTCATTGTGTCTTCTTTTTACAACCAAAGTCTACAAAATGCACTCGGGTAATGTCGAACAGCGCCCCAGAGCTTCCCGTGCGCACTTGAGGCCAAAGCCTCGGTGATGGAGTTCTCCCACTAAACTAACGCAAAGCCAACTACCTAAGCTCCCCCCTAGTCTTCATGCGGCCCCATATGGCGGGTTTTTACGCGCTACAGTTCAATGGGTCAGACCCTCTACCAACCCTCTAAGCACCACGGATGCGCTCCCAAGCCAAGCTTTAACCACGTTCACCGCAACACTCACTCACGTCACTCCACACCATAAGAATTTTACGCACGAGCTTGTGGCTGCTCACCCTACCTGATGCAAATTAAACCTTCTCTCTCAACTTCGCCAATAAAACGTGTTTTTAAACATGTTCTACACAAAAAAAAAAAAGAAACACTCACCAAAGACAAAATTATCCTCATTTACCTTACCCGAAAGATGTCAACGTCTGTTTTCCTCGTTTAACGCGCAAACAAAAGTTTACCGCCACAGTAAACTGAGAACAAAAGGAGCATGAGGAACATGCTGTACGCTCTCCAAACATTACGCACAAAGGACGCACGAGTGCCAACCAAGAGTGCGCAAATTTAGGCTACAGTTACGAGAAATACTAACTACCTGAGCATAAATATAGCGTGGCTAAGCAAATATTTTAATGTACCATGCACTGGTTTATTAAGCAAAGCCGGCTATATCAAAATCTCACCCTTTTAACGCACAACCAACAAAAGCAACAAAGACGTCCCAGATACAAAAAATAATACAGAAGGCTACAAACTACACAAAAACAAAACTAAACGGCACGAGCCTCCAATTTGTCATAACCAGGCTAAAGGCCATGACAAAAATGGACGCCACACAAACGAATAAACAAAGATAGTGCTTTTATTTTGAGATAAAGTTAACTAACAGTAATTTTAAATAATAATAATGAGGCGTGTTTATCAGTAATCAGTAGTGTGGGTGCGTGTTTGGTTTGAGTGTTAATGGTATGTGTAGTGTTGTATGATACAAAACCAAAGAACAAACAAAAGGCAAGGTAGTGCGGCCGCTGGCGACAGCCTGAGGAGAGCAAAACAACAACTGTAGGCGGGATCTTTAATAGTTGTGGAGCATCGGGCCCTGACGATCCACGCAATACGTGAAACGCCCACAGCTTCACCTGCGCACAGACATGCAGACATGATCAAACTATTTCAAACCACAACCAAAGAGTAAGGGGTCGTGACAGAGATTATCATCAACAACAATAGTAACAACCTGCGTGTCCTGTTTGCTACAGTGAACAGATTAACAAACCCTCCAGCTCCATTTCCACCAGAACCACTAAATGCAATGAGTTTGCATTGTTTTTCAACGACAAGGATCAAGGCATTAAACATGCAATACAATCCAAAGGACATAAAACAACACTGCAGCCACCTAGGAGACACTTGGTTGGTTTAACACATTTTACTCCCATTAATGACAGAACAATTGAAAAAACTGTCTCCAGCCTGAGTTCATCCACCTGCTGCCTCGATGTTTTACCCACTAGATTTCTAAAATCAGTACTAAGCAGTTTGTTACCACAACTCACTGATATAGTCAATAATTCCTTACAGTCTGGAACATTTCCAAGGGCCTTAAAAACTGCTGTCATTAAGCCTCTCCTAAAGAAGAGCAGTCTTGATGCTACAGTGACAAGACAAGACAAGACATTTATTTTTGTATAGCCCAATATCACAACAACAGTCGCCTCAAAGGGCTTAACAGACTGCACTAGACAACATCCCCTGTCCTTAGACCCTCCATCAGGGTCAGAGGAAAAACTCCAAAAAAGAGAAACCTCAGGGAGAACCACAGAAGGAGGGATCCACTCCCAGGACGGACAGGCCGTGCAGGAATGTGTCCGGGACAGTTGAAAAATACATAGAAATACACATTTTCACAAATAAAAACATTTATATTGGCATTGTCCAGTGTCCACTCTGAGTGTGCAATAGTGGATGGGGCCGCAGCCAACATCAAGGTAGATGACAGATGGGTGGGGGCCCTCACACTGGAGCACAGGCGCGGGGGGGGGACACACACATCACACAGCAGGTAAGAGGTTTGTGTCCACCCTAGGAGGAGGGAGAAAAGAGGAAAAAAACAAACTGTAATAGGTAGATGTGATAATATAAGCGGATTTAGTGTGTACCTACAGCTACAACCAGTGTAAACGTGTACCTACAGCTACAACCAGTGTAAACGTGTACCTACAGCTACAACCAGTGTAAACGTATACCTATGATCAATCAGTCTCCATACGTTTGGTGAAATAAGTATGTTTTGAGTTTGCTTTTGAAAACTTCAACAGAGTCAGCTCGCCGCACTTCCGCCGGGAGCCCATTCCATAAAAATGGGGTTCTATAAGAAAAGGCTCTGTAGCCAGCAGACTTCTTCTTTACTCGAGGAAGTTGAAGGAGGCCAGCGTCCTGAGAGCGAAGGGTGCAGCTGGAGTATACCGGGTGATGAGGTCAGATAGGTAAGAGGGCGCGCGTCCACAAAGGATTTTATATGTTAACAGGAGAACTTTGAAATCAGCTCTAACATGAGGAAGCCAATGTAATGAAGCCAGGACCGGAGTAATGTGATCAAACTTCCTGGTCTTTGTTAAAAGTCTGGCGGCTGTATTTTGGACCATTTGTAGTCTGTGAGTACTTTTCCTCGGCAGTCCAGAGAATAACGCATTGCAGTAGTCCAGCCTGGATGTGACAAATGCATGAATGAGAATTTCAGCATCAGCTAAAGAGAGGCAGGAGCGAATTTTTGAGATATTCCTCAAGTGAAAAAAGCCTAATTTAGTGACCTCACTAATGTGCTGCTGCAGTGATAGTGTGGAGTCAAAAATGACACCAAGGTTCCTCACAGTGTTGCCGTGCTCCAACACACAATTGTTGATCGAGACAGTAAGATTGTTGAACTTGTGCCGATGACTGGCAGGACCAATTAACAAGAGCTCTGTTTTATCCGAGTTCAAATGGAGGAAGTTTTGAGACATCCTTTTTTTAATTGAAACGAGGCAGGCCTCTAGACGCTTGATGTCAGTAGTATTATTCACTTTTATTGGTAGATACAGCTGTGTATCATCGGCATAACAGTGGAAGTTTACTCCATAACTTCTGATGATTTGTCCCAATGGTGTAACATATAGTGAAAAATGTATGGGACCAAGCACAGACCCTTGTGGCACACCGAATTTCACTGGTGCCGTGGAGGAGAAGGATCCATTAAAAGAGACAAAATGAGACCTATCACACAGATAGGATTCTAACCAAGCAAGAGCAGAGCCAGAGATGCCAAACACATTCTTTAGTCTGTTGGTTAGCACTGCTGATCAGTGATGATCAATCGTATCGAATGCAGCGCTGAGATCTAGCAATAACAGTAGAGCCGATGAGTCCTCGTCAATCTGAAGGAGGAGATCGTTAATCACTTTAACTAAAGCTGTTTCAGTGGAATAAGAGGCCCTAAATGCAGACTGAAACGGCTCGAGGAGGTCATTTTCCGATAGATCTAGAGTAAGTTGTTTTAACACAACTTTTTCGAGGACTTTAGATGGAAAAGGTAAATTGGAGACAGTACGGTAATTATTTATGCATCCAGGATCCAGAGTAGGTTTTTTGAGCAGGGGTTTGACCACAGCCTGTTTGAAGAGGGAAGGAACGGTGCCAGTAGACAGGGACAAGTTTATAATGTTTAACATAATTTGCCCTACATAGGGCCACAGTTCTTTAAGCTGTTTTGCTGGCAGGATATCCAGAAGGCACGTAGTTGCTTTACATGAAGAAACCACCTTTGTCAGCTCATCAAGGGATACAGGATCTAGGACTGAGAGACGAAAGGGTCAGTGGATCCAAGTTCAAGATTCAAGATTCAAGATTTTTTATTCGTCACATACAAAATTATATATAGCATATATAACCAGCAGTGAAATGTGAGTCAGGTCCGCTCCATGGACAGTGCAATTATTAAAGAAAACAACACAGATGAAAATTTACATAAATATAGCTATATAAGAATGAAATATAAGTAAACAATAAAAATATAGGAATAAAATATAAAAAATGTGTTTTGAGGAATTAAATATAGAATGCAAAATAATGTGCATGAATGTACACTGACCTGTAGTCTTAAATATTAAGATGTACAGGGATATACAATGTGCATATATGCATTTTACTGTAGTCTTAAATTTTAAGATACACAGGAATGTACAAGAAGCTAATGTGCAAAACAGGGTGACACTGTCAGTGTGTCTATGAGAGGTAGTGAATAAAGTAAAAAGATAAAGTGGACATTAAGTGGAGGCATGAGGATGTTAAGAAGCTGGTTTAGAGTTTAGGAGCCTGATGGCCTGGGGGAAGAAACTCCTCCTGAGTCTCTTGGTTTTTGCCATCAGGCTGCGGTAGCGCTTACCAGATGGCAGTAAAGTGAAAATGTGATTACTGGGGTGGGTGGAGTCTTTGATGATTTTTGCAGCTCTACTTCTGCAGCGTTTGAGGTAAATGTCCTGCAGAGAGAGGAGAGCAGACCCTGAAATGCGCTCAGCTAAGTGCACAACTCTCTGCAGGTCCGAGAGGATCCAAGTGAATGGGACCCGGAGCTGAGGAAGACAAAACCAAAATATTATCCCTGATATCTTCAATTTTATGTTTAAAGATATCTAAAAAGTCTTGTGCACTAAAGGGAGAGGAGTCTTCAGTTGTTCTCGGTTGGATTAGTTTAGCAACTGTCCCAAATAGAAACCTGGGGTTATGCCGGTTTTCTCTGATTAGAGATGAGAAATAAGCCGTTTTTGCAGTGCTGAGGGCGTGCTTATAGGTGTTTACACACAAACACCACTTTTGATAATTTAGATTAGTTTTTGACTTGCGCCATATGCGTTCAAAACTCCTGCAGGCCTGTTTTAAAGCCTGGGTTTCCTCGTTATACCATGGTGTAGGTCGTCTGGTTGGTCTGGGCTTTGTCCTGAGGGGTGCCACTGAGTCAGTGATGGCCGAGAGGGTTGCATGGACCTCCTTTGTGTAGGCTTCTATTGAGTTTCCAGGTGGAGTTAAATTAGGAAGAACATCTGTCAGCCGTGTGGCAAACATTTCCATTGCAGCCGCGCTAAAATTCCGTGTAGACAATACGCAATTGTCGGAATTTGAGGGGAGTCTATAACTAATCTCAAATTCCACCAGTGAGTGATCTGAAACAGCAGATGAAAGAGAGGAGACGAAGAGATGGGAGACATCTATATCCCGAGCCAAAACAAGATCCAGATAGTTTCCACTAATGTGTGTGGGCTCATGAACAAACTGGTTGAAAGACAGGGTTGTAAGCAGTGATTGAAATGCTCTGGCCAGAGGATCACACTCCTTTAGATGAATATTAAAGTCACCAACTAGAAGGATGTTATCAGCGTGGGTTATTAAGTCCGAGAGGAAAACTCCAAACTCATCCAAGAAAGAAGAGTAGGGACCATTTTCAAATGTGTTTGAGGACTAAATAAATTCACCCTATCCAATAGATTTGGGAAGTAGACATTGGATTGATACGGCCTAACCAGACAACTAAAAGCTGCTACATTATCCAGTTCCACACCCGCACTATCATGACTAGCAGGTTCTCTAGTTCCTGCGACCTGCTGAGATTCCTTGTGTCAAATGCATTGAATGCACATGTCTATATTACTAGACAAAATGGCAGCACCTTGTCCAGTAGGATGCAGGCCATCTGCCCTCAGCAGGCCTGGGCGGCCCCAGAAAGAAGGCCAGTTATCCACAAAACCATAACCTTTCTGACTACAATGCCGGGCCAGCCACCGGTTCATGGAAACTAATCTGCTATACTGTTCAACACTACCCCTTACGGGGAGGGGGCCAGAGACAATTAATCGATGCCGACTCATCTTGTTCCCTAGTTCAAAAGTCCTAGCTAGGCTATCTTTGGTTACCTCAGACTGCCTCATTCTCACATTATTGGTGCCGACATGAATAACTATCTGCTTGTATGTAGTGCGAGTATGTGTCCTGGGAAACTCTCCCTTCCTGTGTGATGTCAGCACCCTAAGGTTAGCCTCTATGTCGGAAGCCCTGGCCCCCGGTAAACAGTGGACAATGGCTGGCATCTCAAGTCTAACATTGCGGGTAATGGAGTCCCCTATCACCAGATTACGATGCTCGCTCCGGGCTGGCCGGCGCAGAGGGAACAGGCCGGTGATCTGCGCGGACAAGCGGACTTGAAAGCGCTGAAAACCGGTTCGCGGTCAGAGGGGGTGACCGCGGACAGGAGCGGACAACCGGAGGCTTGCGCCTGCCTGAACCCCCCCGCCGACAGACCGAGAGGAAAGCAGGACTCTTTGCACAAGCTGCCGAAACAACTGAGCCGCAACTGGAGCTGTCGTTAGCAGGACTGCTATCAGACCTGCATCTGATACTATCCGGAAACCCTGACACATCTAAAGTAACCAAACCCTGTCTATGCTGATCTAGCTGCTCTAACTCACAAACACGTCTCTCTAATAGAGACAATCTGTCTAATAATACCGAACAAAAATGGCAATCCATTGCCCCAAACAGATGAAAACCAGAAAAAGCTTAGCTAAGCTAGTGTAGGTACAGCTAAATCAAGCCAACTGTTCACAACTCACAATGCTAAATTGTAACACACACACACAGCAGTACAACCACAAGTTACAGGGAAAACTCAGAACACACAACAAGACTAACCACCAGTAGAAAACAGTAACAAACACAACAATCGAGGTATGCTAAGCGCTAACTCAATTTCTAAAAAACCCGCTAGCATGTTAGCTAGCGGGCTAGCTAGCACAAACAAAACGCCCTGTTCACAAAACGACAGCAACTCTAGTACTAACCTCTAGCAGAAATATAATCAGTATAACAATGAATGAGGTGTGGTGCACAGTTAAAGTGTTGACAATGTTTAAGAAATAAATACGTAACTTTTGAGACAATGCCAGGAGAGATTCGTCACCGGGATGCGTCCTTCGTCCACCGGCAGACAAACAAAGTGACGTCAGTGCTCAACACTATCGGCCCATATCAAACCTGCCATTTTTAGGGAAAGTCATCGAAAGAGTTGTATATCAACAACTTAATGACTTTCTATTACTTAACAACTGTTTTGATCCTTTTCAGTCAGGATTCAGGCCCCATCACAGACTGAGACTGCACTTATCAAAGTCACAAATGACATCCGTATGAACACTGACGCAGGCAAAGTCTCTGTCTTAGTTCTGTTGGCCTGCTCACTGGTCTCTCAAAACAAGGGTTAAGACAGCAGCTTAGTCTGAACGCGGCTGCTCGGGTTCTAACCAAAACCAGGAAGTACAACCACATTACGCCAGTTTTAAAATCTCTGCACTGGCTTCCTGTTGCTCAGAGAATAGACTTTAAAACAGCACTGCTGGTTTACAAGTCTCTTAATGGTTTAGCACCAGAATATATTTCTGACATGCTAGTTGCTTATGAACCTCCTCGGACTCTGAGAACATCTGGGACAGGCCTTCTGCTCGTGCCCAGAGTTAGAACTAAACCTGGTGAAGCAGCGTTTAAGTTTCATGCAGCAAAAACCTGGAACAGCCTCAACTTTAACAATGTTCAAGGGGAGGTTAAAGACCTTCCTCTTTAGCTCCGCCTACACTACAACTTAGTGTGTTTTTAATCTGCACTTTTCTTTTAAAATGTTTTTAATTTTTTATTCTTGTAAAGCACTTTGAGACTGAGATGGCTAGTCCAGACACCTGTAGCCAATTACAGGTCAACTTGGCCTTGTGCTTTGGATTGTTGTCATGTGATGATGCAGATGAGTGCAAATTTAATTTTCTTTCTTCTGGCGACTCAACCATGAAGCCCATTTTTCCTGTGCCTCCTTTTTGTGCATCTTGAAAAAGACACACCACTTTGTTTCAGTGAGTCCTGTATTTCAGTTGAAGTTATTTCTCTTTTTATCAATTTTCCTGGTAAATGTGGCTGAATTTTTTGTTGGTCTACCTGACTTCCTTTACATTACAGTTTGAACACTGCTAACTGGCATTCTCAATTCCTTGAAAATCTTTTTATATCACTTTCCTGTTTTATACAGTTCAATTACCTTTTCCCACAGACCCTTTGACAATTATTTTGCTTTCCCCATGACTCAGACAGAAACGTCAGTGCAGCACTTGATGAGAGATGCAATGGTCTGACATGAGCCCAGTAACTCACTCACCTTTTACACACACACACTAGTTACAAGCAAACAGATCACAGGTGAGGATGGTTACCTTTAGGAGCCATTCAAACCTGTTGTGTGCATGTTCTCAGGCCAAAAACACCAGGGTGTGTAAACTTTAGATCATGGTCTTTTGGGTAGTTTCTGTTGTCATTATGATTTAAAAAGAATAAACACAATTCCTTGACAATAAATGGTTTCACCCAACCATTAACTGTGAGTGAAAAAAGTGTTTTTGTGTTATGATTCATATTCTCTGAAAAGTTGACCAAAAAAAATGGTCAAAAAAACTATGAGCACAACTGTAATATATGAGTCAATATTACCAAAGAGTGCCTTTCAACCCTCACAATACTCACATATTTTGATTTACCATTCACTTTACGTCATGTTATAAATAGTAGACAAGTATATAAGAAATATATTATCTGATCTCCCACTCATTTTTTTTTTTAGAAAATTATGAGCCATTTTTCAGAGCATAAACCATATTGCTTCTTATTTGAAAATTGTATTTGGATGCATTTTTTTGTTTGCATGTTATTGCCCCCACACCTAGCTATTGAACACACTGGATTATATATGTATGATTGAACTATTATTTTAAATATTAATTTAAAATACCACATCTTCAACATGTTGAAGATGTGGCAAATCATGGCAAATGTGTTGTGTTGCATATGCATATATGCATATATATATATATATATATATATATATATATATATACATATATATATATATATATATATATATATATATATATATATATATAATATATATATATATAATATATATGTATAGGTATATGTGTATATGTATATGTATATCTGTATATGTATATATGTATATGTATATATATATATGTATATGTGTATATGTATATATATGTATATGTATATATCAAGCCTCTCCTATGGTACCTCTTAAATGGTCGTCGTGTAAGGGCGCCGCCATACGGTGATTTTACAGCGAAATACAGCGATATACCTCCGTCCACCAGAGGGCAGGCTCCAAAAGCGGAAATATAAGGAGAAACCATGGGAGAAACCCAATGGCGACTTTACAAGTGTAAAAATCATGTTTACAGCCTGGTACAAAAGATGGCTCCGGTCTCTAGAGCTAAGTTTTTACTACGTGACAACTCTGGGGGGGGTGAATTTTTGAAAATTACGTTGGTTTATGCTATCTAAAAACTATTGTTTTACTATGGAGTAAAACCCGAAAAGCCCGGATGTAACGGCCATTTTATTGCCCATTCGTAATGACAATATTGGTGAATAGGGGACCAATGGGCAGATATCATCCATAATTATACTATCTATGGTATATATATATATATGTATATATATATATATATATATGTATGTATATGTAATTCAAGATTGAATTCTTAATTCTTGATACATTTACAAGTGAAATGGCATGAGAAATTATGTCTTGTTTTCTGGAGAAAAAAAAAACTAAAACTAAAGTGATTTTATTTTTTTGTTGCTTAAAAGCTAAAACTAAAACAATTATTTTTCTTACCCCATTGGCAGATAATGTAACTTGGTTTAAGCAAAAAAATTACTTAATTTTAAAGTGTTTATTCATACTTGTTCACTAAATCTTGATGTAAGTTTTTTTTTTTTAAGATATTTGGACTGAAAACAAGACAAAAATACTGTAGAAAACAATGTGCCTATTGCAGACTTGTATTCTTAGGTGTTAATTTCATTATTTTAATATAGTCAGTCGGGAACTAAAGTGGGCCGGTCTAAGGCATGAAACTCCAGGGCTGAAAATGAGTCCCAATCTGGCCCTGTATATATATATATATGTGTATATATATATATATATATATATATATATATATATATATATATATATATACAATCCAGGCTTACATCGAAGCAACTAGTAGCTCAGTGTTCCAACATCCACAAGCGGCAGCTGCTATCACAACTTGAGATTGACGAGATACAACACAAAAAATGCTACGGCAAGGGGGAGCCAGGACGCAAGCTCAGAGGGTAGCCAACAGGTGCTCCCCAACCGGAGATTGGGTATGAAGCCCCAACAATTCAAATAACGCTGAACGAGGCAGCGACTGACCTGAAACACAAGATCATGGCGAGAATGAAGGCAAGGCAACCCGACGCCAATTACAACGGCTAAGTGAAGTACCATCAGAAAGTCTCCTAGAAGATGTGAATGCAGCATTGAGTGCGATCCCTACCACATCCATCACTGAAACCAATGAGCTGCTATACACCTCCGCAGCAGTGATCCTCGAGATGCTTGGCTATAAGAGCAACCATGGGAGCCATGAGAAACAGTACCCACCATGGAAACAAAGGCTGGAGGCTAAGATCAAGCAGACACGTAGAAGTAAGCCAACTGACAGAGGCCAAGAAAGGTGCAATGAGAAAACCGGTACCCAAGAGGTACAACCAGATGCCCATACCTGAAGCACTTGAAACTGCCAAACAAAGGCTCCAAGCCTTGGCCAGCCGCCTAACGAGGTACACGAGAGAGAACGAAGCCAGAAGAATAAACCGGCTGTTCGCAACTCAACCTGCAAAAGTGTACGCTCAATGGCAGGGTAATAACAGCAGAGCAGACCCTCCAAGGCTGGAAACTGAACAATACTGGAAAAGTATATGGGAGAGGGAGGCATCACACAACAGCGATGCACAGTGGCTGGTGGCTCTGAGAGAGGACCACAGCAACCTCCTGAACAGAATCCAGTTACCATCACAGCGGCAGACATCCAAGAAAGACTCTCAGGTATGAAAAACTGGACAGCACCGGGCCCTGACAGGATCCACACCTACTGGCTAAAGAAGCTCACTGCACTCCACGAGCGCCTTGCAGCACAAATGAACCAGCTGCTAAGGGATGGGAAGCACCCTGAATGGCTTACAGAAGGGCGCATAATCCTGATCCTGAAGGATCCCACAAAGGGTACAGTCCCATCCAACTATCGGCCAATAACCTGTCTCCCCACAACATGGAAGCTCATGTCAGGCATCATTGCGGCTAAGATAAGTGGGCACATGGATCAATACATGAGCAAAGCACAGAAGGGCATCGGCAAAGAAACCAGAGGAGCTAAACACCAACTCCTGGTTGACAGAACAGTCACCCAAGACTGCAGAACCCGACACACCAACCTGTGCACTGCCTGGATTGATTACAAGAAAGCATATGACTCAATGCCACACACATGGATCACTGAATGCTTGGAGATGTACAACATCAACAGGACTCTAAGAGACTTCATTGCAAACTCAATGAGGCTGTGGAAAACCACCCTTGAGGCCAATGGCAAGCCACTTGCACAAGTATCCATCAAATGTGGCATATACCAAGGAGATGCTCTATCCCCACTGCTGTTCTGCATAGGCCTGAACCCCTCAGCCAAATAATCGACAAGACTGGCTCTGGATACCGACTCAGGAATGGGGCCACCATCAGTCACCTCCTCTACATGGATGACATCAAGCTATACGCTAAGAGTGAGCGGGACATCGACTCACTGATCCACACCACCAGGATCTACAGCTCTGACATTGGGATGTCATTCGGCTTGAAAAGTGTAGTCGAATGGTGACGAAAGAGGGAAGGTAGTCCACACAGAAGGGGTCTCACTCCCAGAAGGAACAATAGCAGACATTGAGGATGGTTACAAGTACCTTGGAATACCACAGGCAAATGGCAACCTCGAAGAGGTAACAAGGAAAACAGCAACTGCCAAATACCTCCAACGAGTAAGGCAAGTCCTAAGAAGTCAGCTCAATGGCAAGAACAAGGCACGGGCAATAAACAGCTACGCCCTGCCAGTGATCAGATACCCTGCGGGAATAATAAGGTGGCCAAAGGAAGAGATACAGATCACAGGCGTTAAGACACGAAAGCTCCTCACCATGCATGGAGGGTTCCACCCCAAATCCAGCACCCTGAGACTGTCGCTAGCCGTAAAGAAGGCGGCCGTGGACTAGTAAGTGTGAGAGCCACTATCCAGGATGAAACATTCAAGATCCACAAGTACATCAAAGATAAGGCCCCAACAGATGACGTGCTCAGTGAATGTCTCAGGCAATGGGGAACAGAGGAAGAGGAGCTGGAGGAGGGACCATCATGGGAGGACAAACCCTACATGGGATGTACCACCGAACATAACTGAAGTGGCTGATATCAAGAAATCCTACCAATGGCTAGAACGGGCCGGACTGAAGGACAGCACAGAGGCACTCATCATGGCTGCACAGGAGCAGGCCCTGAGCACCAGAGCAATAGAGGCCCAAATCTACCACACCAGACAAGACCCAAGGTGTAGGCTGTGCAAACAGGCCCCTGAGACAATCCAACACTTAACTGCAGGGTGTAAGATGCTGGCAGGGAAAGCATACATGGAGCGCCATAACCAAGTGGCTGGCATAGTGTACAGGAACATCTGTACGGAGTATGGACTGGAAACCCCGAGGTCAAAGTGGGAAACACCTCCAAAGGTGGTAGAGAATGACCGAGCCAAGATTCTGTGGGACTTCCAGATTCAGACTGACAGAATGGTAATGGCGAACCAACCAGACATTGTGGTGGTGGACAAACAGCAGAGGAAGGCCGTTGTGGTTGACGTGGCAATACCAAGTGATTGCAACATCAGGAAAAAGGAACATGAGAAACTAGAGAAATACCAAGGGCTCAGAGAAGAGCTGGAAAAGGCTTGGAAGGTGAAGGCGACAGTGGTGCCTGTGGTCATCGGAGCACTCGGGGCAGTAACCCCCAAACTGGAAGAGTGGCTACAGCAGATCCCTGGAAGAACACCAGACATCTCGGTCCAGAAAAGTGCAGTACTAGGAACAGCTAAGATACTGCGCAGAACCCTCAAGCTCCCAGGCCTCTGGTAGAGGACCCGAGCTCGAAGGAAGAGACCACCCGCGGAGGGTGAAGGACAAAGTTTTTTTTATATATATATATATATATATATATGTGTTTATATATATATGTGTGTATATGTATATGTATATATATATATATATATATATATATATATATATATATATATGTGCATATATATATGTGTGTATATGTATATATATATATATATATATATATATGTGCACATATATATATGTGTGTATATGTATATATATATATATATATATATATATATATATATATATATATGTATGTATATGTATATATATATATATATATGTGTGTATATATATATATATATATATATATATATATATATATATATATATATATATATATATATGTATATATATATGTATGTATATGTATATGTATATATATATATATATATATATGTGTATATATATATATAGATATAGATATATATATATATAGATAGATAGACTGCTTGCATCGGGGTGGGTGAAGGATGCTTTTCTTGTGAAATGTCAAATCGGAAGTGTTGCTCCAGTTCCGTTGCGCTTGGAGGCAGCTGCTAGAGCTGAAGGAATCTATCAGAGTGGACAGCGGTGGGACGGAACACCTCCGACCATCTCTTAATTTGAAAACACACACTGTGTATCTGTGAGAAGCAACGTAAAGGAGCGGGATGGTGGGCCTGGGCAGCGCAGGGCGTTTGTTCCACTGTGAGTACGGCTGTCAGCTCTTGAAGCCGCTTTAAACTGTTTGAACCTCCACATATCATACAACCATTTCTGCCTCCGCTTCGACTCGCTTCAATAGTCTGTTTAGTAATGTCTGTGGTTATTATCCACTGATGTTAGCTTAAACATGCTGTAAACCTAGAAGCACGCTGCTGACATTATCAGCAAGGTCTGACGTAAAACTAAACAGACGTAGATATAATACTTCCGTTTAGTACAAAAGCTACGTAAATCCGAGCTAGTTAATTAACCGAGTTAATTTTGCTTTCTTGGCCGTTCTTTCTTAATTACGCTAGTAACAATTAACGATAGCTCATTTAAAAACCTTGCAGAATGCTTGTTGTTTATTGTATTCAGTAAATTTAGTATTATTCGTCAAAGAAGATCGCAGAGATGTCTTAATTTTTCCAAACACTTCCGTTCCAGGTGCTAGCTAACGGTCGGTGTTTGTACACAGCTTAAACATTACGGTAGTTTAAAGTTTAGTCCTCCCGTTACGTAATGGTCTTATCTGACAAGAAATGCATTCAGATACACTCTAAGATGCCCGAAATGTTACATGAAGCCATCGAAGCTTTCACATTTCAGCGCAGATTAAACTTCCAGAATTACACAATTTCAACGTTTTTAACTTGCATAATATAAGCAGTGTCCCTCTAGCGGTCGTTCTCGGAGCTGCAGGAGGCAGACTTTGGCTTAAAACATCTATTTCTAAGTGTTTTTAAATGAGACATACCTACACAATTAACAAAAGCTTGCATGAGCACCTCTGAATGCCATATTCTTGGTTTGGTCATTTAATTTAAGACAAATATACAAAGATTACAGTAATATTGCTTGGATACAGATATTAACAACCCTGGAAGCAAAAAAATGCTAATTTTGTGTAGCCTATATGGTAATTTCTTGAAATATAAACAAGACTATGGTGACACTAAGTCGAACATCAGAATGTATCTATAATAAATACAATCATATTTTAAAGTCTCAATGAACTGATATATTAATATCACTTTAAATCATAACTTGCTTTGGAACCATTCTTTGTCTCCCTTTTCTTTTCCTTGTTGGTGTTGGTTTGCCTCTTATTTAGTTGTGAAAAGTACCGTGTGCCTGAGTTTAAGAAGACGTTCAACAGCACCAGCTGCAGCATTGGCCCAAAGTGCAGCTCCAGACACACAAGAGATCAGGTAAAATATAACACACTAGTCTCCAACCTTTTTTCCACAGAAAGTTACTTTTACAAAATTAAAATGGCAGAGCTACTTGTGTTTGTAACATTTTTTCTCAGACAAATTATATTATTTTTCTTTGAACCATCTAACTAATTCATTAAGACTTTGGTGAGCTAATTGGGAAGTGACGTGGAGACCCCTGCACTAGAGTATATGATTATAATCAGCTGAAACCTGTCCATATTCGAGTCATATGGGTGCCTGACAGTCTATATTTTAACTTCTGCTTTTGACAAGGTTGCATTAAATGCTTGTTATTCTATATTAAACTATATGTTCTATATTATCTGTAACCTATGGTTCTGAATATTCTAACCATGATAGTTTCCTGTTTTTAAGCTCTATTACATTACCATTAAAAACCCTTTTATAGATGACAAAAGATCAAGGACCGTTACGTCGCCCGTTATATGCGAGTGCCTGGTGGCTGGGTCTTTCCCCACGGGGCCCGGCCGGGCTCAGCCCGGTTACTCCCACCATCTGCGGGAGGAACCGTAAGGGACCGGTGCAAAGTGGATTGGGCGGCAGTTGAAGGCAGGGGCCTCGGCGACCCAATACCCGGACACAGAATCTGGCACTAGGGACATGGAATGTCACCTCGCTGGCGGGTAAGGAGCCTGAGCTTGGGCGGGAGGATGAGAGATACCGACTGGAGATAGTCGGGCTCACCTCCACGCACAGTTTGGGCTCTGGAACCCCACTCCTCGAAAGAGGCTGGACTCTCCACTACTCTGGAGTTGCCTGCAGTGAGAGGCGGCGGGCTGATGTGGGCTTGCTTATAGCCCCCCAGCTCAGCCACTATGAGTTGGAGTTCACCCCGGTGAACGAGAAAGTCGCTTCCCTGCGCCTTCGGGTTGGGGAAAGGTCTCTCACTGTCGTATGTGCTCACGTAGGGCTGGGCGATATGGCAAAAATGTGATCTCGAAATAAAATATCCATATTGAACGATAACGATTTTCGATATTCGATACAAGTTGTTAATGCTTCCAGCTTAAAAATAGTATGCCTGAATGACTGAAGCCACAAAAATGAGAGGGTTCATTAAATTACACTTTAAAAGTATAGTTTATAAAAAAAAAAAAATACACATTTCCAAAATGTAAACATAATACTATTGTAAACATAATTTGTAAACATTACAGTTTTTTTTCCAACCAGAAGACTAACTGTAAACAGTGTCTGGCGTTAAGAGGTACATTAAATGTGCAAAATATAAACATAAAAATATACAACTTCTAGCAAGTGCACACAATTTGTAAAACTTTCAGTTGTATTTTTTTATTCTTTTTTTGCCAGGAAAAGTGGTCTGTAAAAAGTGTCTGGATTTAAGAGGTATTTTAAATGTGCAAAACGTAAACATGAAAAATATACAACAACACGCTAGTGCACACAATTTGTAAAACTTTTACAGGTTTTTTGCCAGAAACACTAGTCTGTCCACAGTGTCTGGCTTTAAAGCTGCCCTGTGGCAGGACACTATATTACCACCTGTGCTAAAAGCACGCTCTGAGGGTGAGCTGGTGGCAGGAATACACAAGTAACGTTTTGCCAGGAGGCTCACTCTGGGGTATATTGCTGAATTGATCTTCCACCATTCCAGGGGGTTGGTCTCGCTGTCTGCATCTCCTTTCTGTTTCCTGTATGAGATGTGGCGGAATGCGCATGCGCGGGTCTACACAAAAATGAACGACTCGCTCTCTGAGATGACTAGTTGTTCCCGAGTCATATTAAAGACTCGTTCAAAAAGAACGAATCGTTCATGAACGACTCATCACTAGGGGTGAAGAACTCCTGCTCTGACTGCAGCTGGGAGGGGCTGCTGCGCGAGGACTGGGCCGACTATGAGTGCTTTGGGATGGGGGTGGGGCCCGCGGCAGCACCCGCTGCTCATTGATTAGAGTAAGAACGATGTGTGCTTTCACTTCAGAAAGTCTCCAAAAGTCTTCAATAACTCCAGAAAAAGTCGCTAGATTTGTCGCTAGTCGCTTTTTTGAAAATTTGTCGCTAGAGGGGGCTAAATATAGCGACAAAGTCGCTAAGTTGGCAACACTGCTGACGTGCACGCTGCTGTCGCATATTTCTGCTGTGTGATTGGTTCTTGGATCAATCCATATCGAGTGAAAATGTCCGGAGCTTATTATCGTTATTGATTTAAATTTTATCGCGATTCGATGTGATATCGTTTATCGGCCCAGCCCTATGCTCACGGGCCAAATGGCAGTGCAAAGTACCCGGCCTTCTTGGAGTCTTTGGGAGGGGTGCTGGAAAGTGCTCCGACTGAGGACTTTGTTCCACTGGGGGACTTCAACACTCACGTGGGCAGCAACAGTGACAATTGGAGGGGCGTGATTGGGAGGAACGGCCCACCTAATCTGAACCCGAGCAGTGTTCTGTTATTGGACTTCTGTGCTAGTCACAGTTTGTCCATAACGAACACCATGTTCAAGCATAGGGGGGGCAACCAGTGCACGTGGCACAAGCACACCCTAGGCCGGAGGTCGATGATTGACTGTAGTTGTTTCATCTGAACGCTGGCCCGTATGTCTTAGACACTCGAGTGAAGAGAGGGGCAGAGCTGTCAACTCTGATACCGGCAGGCCAAACAGGCTGTAGCCCGGGTGGTTGTGGAGACAACAAAAACTCAGGTCTGGGAACAGTCCGGTGAGGCCATGTAGAAGGACTATCTGTCGGCCTCAAAGAAATTCTGGCACACCGTCCAGCGCCTCAGGAGGGGGAATCAGTGCCCTGCTAACACTGTTTACACTGGAGGTGGGAATCTGCTGACTTCAACTAGGGACATTGTTGGGCGGTGGAAGGAATACTTTAAGGATCTCCTCAATCCCACCGACACGTCTTCCACTGCGGATGCAGAGGCCGAGGGCTCTGAGGTGAACTCGTCCATCACCCAAGCTGAAGTCACTGAGGAAGCTTCACTGGGGGTAGATGAGATACGCCCCGAGTACCTCAAGTCTCTTGATGTTGTGGGGTTGTCTTGGGGACAGTACTTCTGGACTGGCAGACCGGGGTGGTGGTCCCTTTTTTCAAGAAGGTTGTGATCCAACTACAGAGGGATCACACTCCTCAGCCTCCCCGGGAATGTCTATGCCAGGTTACTGAAGAGAAAAATGTGGCCGATAGTTGAAACTCGGGAGGAACAATGCAGTTTTTGTCCCGGTCTTGGAACACTGGACCAGGTCTATACCCTCTCCAGGGTGCTGGAGGGTTTATGGGAGTTTGCCCAACCAGCCGACATGTGTTTTGTGGATCTGGAAAAGGCATTTGACTGTCCCTTGTGAGTATGGGGGTCGGGGCCCTTTGCTAAGGGCTGTTCAGTCCCTGTACGAGGCTTGGTTTGCGTTGCCGGCAGTAAGTCAAACCTGTTCCAGGTGTATGTTGGATTCTGGCAGAGCTGCCCTTTGTCACCGGTCCTGTTCAGTGACTTTATGGACAGGATTTCTAGGCGCAGCCAGGGGCGGGAGTCTGGTTTGGGGACCACAAGATCTCGTCTCTGCATTTTGCAGATGATGTTGTCCTGTTGGCTCCATCAAGCCAGGACCTTCAGTGTGCACATTGACGGTTTGTAGCCCAGTGTGGGTTGGGATGAGGATCAGCACCTCCAAGTCTGAGACCATGTTTCTCAGTCGGGAAAGGGTGGCTTGCCCCCTTCAGGTTGGTGGAGAGCACCTGCCTCAAGTGGAGGAGTTCAAGTATCTTGGGGTCTTGTTCAAGAGTGAGGGAAGGAGGGAACGTGAGATTGACAGATGGATTGGTGCATTTTCTGCAGTGATACTAGTCTGTTGTGGTGAGGAAGGAGCTGAGCTGCAGGGCAAAGCTCTCAATTTACCGGTCTATCTACGGTCCTACTCTCACCTATGGTCATGACCCAAAGAAAACGATCCCGGGTACAGGCGGCCGAAATTAGCTTTCTCCGCAGGGTGGCAGGGCGCTCTTAAAGAGAGAGGGTGAGGAGCTCGGTCACTTGGGAGGAGCTCAAAGTAGAGCCGCTGCTCCTCTACATCAAGAGGAGCCAGCTGAGGTGGCTCGGGGATCTGTTTTGGTTGCCTCCCTAGGGAGGTGTTCCGGGCATGTCCCACCGGGAGGAGACCCCGGGGAAGACCTAGGGCACGCTGGAGGGACTATGTCTCTCGGCTGGCCTGGGAACGCCTCGGTATCCCCCTGGAAGAGCTGGAGGAATTGTCTGGGGAGAGGGAAGTCTGGGCGTATCTGCTTAGACTGCTACCCCCGCGACCTGGCCCTGGATAAGTGGTAGAAGATGGATGGATGGATGGACATTACCATTTCAGATGTAACCAACAAAATAATTGAATTGAAATAATGGCTTTGAATTGCTGTTGACTTTTGACAGAACTTACTGTTTAACAATAGTTAGGCTATTAAATGAATGGTTTGCTATAGTTTTGTCACTGTTTATGTTATTACAATTTACAATTTTAAGTTCACAGGTGACAGGTGCCTCAAATCTGTGCACACAAACGCTCTTTTTTAATTACATGACTCTTACTGATGCTGTGGGTTAAAGTTAGGATAATTTGCTTGAGACTTTATAGCTCATTGAGTAAAAATTGTATTCACGTATATTATGTATATATTGAGTTTGTGGATGTGTTTTATTTTTATTTATCTTAAAAACAAATTATAGGAAGCCGAAGACGGGGATCCTGATGCTAAACATGGGTGGACCTGAGAAACTGGAGGATGTCCACGACTTCCTGCTACGACTCTTCATGGACACAGACCTCATGAAACTGCCCGTACAAAAGTAAAAAGACTGCTTTTACTTTTGTGCAAGGACCTTAGTCAACACTTAAGCTGTTAACGGCAATGGCTTTTGTTTATTTAAGGAGTACTATCATCACTCTAAAGCCCCATCAGGAAATGGCAATTTTTTTTTTTTATTGTTTGTTATTCGTTTTTTGTCCTGATATAATTTAGATATAAATTATTTCATGTGTAGTTAGCTATCCATCCTAGTTCTTTCATGATTTTTGACTCCCACTTTTTAAGGGACCAAATGTAATAGGACAGATTAACAATCATTAAACAAACGTTCATTTTTTAATACTTGGTTGCAAATCCTTTGCAGTCAATTACAGCCTGAAGTCTGGAACACATAGACTTCACCAGACGCTACTGCAACTGTCTTCAGTTCCTGCTTGTTCTTGGGGCATTTTTCCTTCAGTCTTGTTTTAAACAAGTGAAATGCATGCTCAATCAGATTCAGGTCAGGTGATTGACTTGGCCATTGCATGCTTCTTTCTTTCAAAAAACTCTTTGGTTGCTATCGCAGTATGCTTCGGGTCATCTGCACTGTGAAGCGTTGTCCAATGATTTCTGAAGTATTTGGCTGAATATGAACAGATTATATTGCCCAAAACACTTCAGAATTCATCCTGAATCATCAATAAATACAAGAGAAAACCAGTTTCATTGGCAGCTGTACATGCCCACGCCATGACACTACCACCATATGCTTCACTGATGAGGTGCTATGCTTTGGATCATGAGCAGTACCTTTCCTTCTCCAGACTCTTCTCTTCCCATCACTCTGGTACAAGTTGATCTTGGTCTCATTGGTCCATAGGATGTTGTTCCAGAACTGTGAAGGCTTTTTTAGATGTTGTTTAACAAACTCTAATCTGGCCTTTCTGTTTTTGAGGCTCACCAATGGTTTACATCTTGTGGTGAACCCTCTGTATTCACTCTGGTGAAGTCTTCTCTTGAGTGTTGACTTTGACACTCATACACCTACCTCCTGGAGAGTGTTCTTGATCTGACCAACAGTTGTGAAGGGTGTTTTCTTCACCAGGGAAAGAATTCTTCAGTCATCCAACACAGTTGTTTTCTGTGGTCTTCTGGGTCTTTTGGTGTTGCTGAGCTCACCGGTGCGTTCTTTCTTTTTAAGGATGTTCCAAACAGTTGGTTTGGCCACACCTAAAGTTTTTACTATCTCTCTGATGGGTTTGTTTTGTTTTTTCAACCTAATGATGGCTTGCTTCACTGATAGTGACAGCTCTTTGGATCACATATTGGAGATGACAGCAACAGTTTCCAAATGTAAATGGCACACTTGAAATGAACTCTGAACCCTTTATATGCTCCTTGTAAATGGGATAATGAGGGGAAAACGCACACCTGGCCATGGAACAGCTGAGCAGCCAATTGTCCCATTACTTTTGGTCCCTTAAAAAGTGGGAGGCACAGGTTGTAATTCCTACACCGTTCACTTGATTTGGATGTAAATACCCTCAAATTAAAGCTAAAAGTCTGCAGTTAAAACACATATTGTTCATTTCCAAATCATAGTGGTGGAGTATAGAGACATAAAGATTAGAATTGTGTTGATGTTTCAATATTTATGGACCTGACTGTATATACAGTGGTGGAAAAAAGTTTTTGGACACCCTTGAAATTTTACACAATCATGAAATATCTGTGGAAAAATCATTTTTTCAAAAGGTGTGGCTGCATTAGACAGACACAAATACAAATGCTATTTTTAGTTTAGTATTTACAAGATAAACTAACAAAACTAAATTCTTGACAGTTTTAATGAGTCAGTTTTCATCATTGTTTATTGTATCAAAGTCAATAAAAAAAAACAGACAATGTGTTCAAAACTAAACAAAAAATTTTTATGAATCATCACATCATCAAATTAGGAGCGCTCCTTTTTTGAGCATGTGGTTTGCTCGCATGTGATTTGCCATTTTTTTTCGTCCCTGAATAACAATTTTCTATACTAAACAGTTTTTTCACTAATGATTGCTTTGACAGTATGCTATTTTGAGGTTTTAAACCATTTTCCCTAACTAGGAAAAAAAATATCAGGTACCGGATCTTTAATGAAATATTTGGGGTGCCATAAAACCTTTTTTCTCCACTGTATTTTATAGACCTTATATTATTATTATTATTATTATTATTATTATTATTATTATTATTTATTATTAATAGTCACAATTCTTAGGGGTAACGCTACCCCTTCCTTTTGGAGGGGCAAGGGGTAGGGGTAAGTTAGAGAACTGAGAATCTACTGCTTGTTAAGTTCTCGCTTACCCATGTTTATGTATGTAGTTATGGTTTTATTCAGATGTTAGTCCTAGTTTTGTCCAGTTTGCCTCTTTTATTCTGGTGTTTCCCATGGTGTGTCTTTGTTATTAAGTTTAATATTTAAAGCCTTGTCTAAAGGACGCTGCTGGATGTTTTTGTGTGCAGTAAACTGGGTCCTTTCATTGCCAAACGTCGTACTCCAAAGATACAGGAGCAGTACAGTAAGATTGGAGGTGGCTCACCCATCAAACACTGGACGTCTATGCAGGGGGAGGGCATGGTCAAGCTACTGGATGACATGAGCCCTGACACAGGTACCATACTTTTTTTTTAAAAGTCATTGTACATAAATACAGCAAAATTGAAGGCACAGAAAAACGTTATTCATTGTAAAAGTCATGTAAAAGAAAAAACATTACACTGTGTGCACAATTATTAGGCAAGTGATTATTTTGACCATATCATCATTTTATCCATAATTTCCAACTCCAAGCTGTATAAACTTGAATCCTTATTGGATTTGGATCCCCTTGAGTATTGGCCCTGACTCCAATTCCACTGTCAGACATCATGAAGTCATTCAAAAGAGGTGGGGCAATAATACCAACACAGTTGTATCACTGCAATTTTGAAAATAACAATGGTATGAAAGGGAGTACAGTCGTGTGTGTGTGTGTGTGTGTGTGTGTGTGTGTGTGTGTGTATAACAGGGTATCCGCGGATCCTTAAAAACTCTTAGAATGTATTATATTCCATTTACATTTAGTCGTTTAGCAGACGCTTTTATACAAAGCAACTTACAAGTGAGGAAAACAATGGAAGCAATTTTAACAACACAAGGAACAAAAAGCATAAGTGCACAAAAAAACTAGTCAGTTTAAACCCAGCACAGTATACAAAGCTTTTTTATTTATTTATTTTTTTTTTTTTGAGGAAAGGAATTGATAGAAAGGAGATAGAACTCAGTGTTTGTCAGTCAGGGGTTGACGGAAGAGATGTGTTTTCAGGCGTTTTTTAAAGATGGCTACAGAATCTGCTGATCTTGTAGCAGCAGGTAGATCATTCCACCAATGTGGAAGAGCCAGAGAAGGTACGCGAGAGTGGAGCCAGTGTAACCTAATGAATAGAGGAGTTACGTGCGCTCTCTTCAGTTCATTAAAGACCACGATTGCCGCTGCATTCTGGATCAGCTGCAGAGGTTTGTTTGTGCAGCAGGGAGTCCAGCCAGTAGAGCATTGCAATAATCCAGTTTGAAAAAGACAAGAGCCTGGACTAGAATTTAGATGAATCTACAGGACCGGGTGGTGCTGGCAACATGACTTGTGAAGTTTAGCTGATCATCAATTACCACTTCCAGATTTCTGGCAGTGCTGGACGGTGTAATGGTTGATGGGCCTAGTTGAATGGAGAGGTTATGGCAGGTCCTTGGTTTGGCCGGAATCACAAGCAGTTCTGTTTTTGCAAGGTTTCAGCTGCAGGTGATGGTCCTTCATCCAAAGTGAGATGTCACTCAGGCATGCCGAGACGCGAGCAGAGACCGTCGGATCGTCAGGTTGAAATGACAGGTGGAGTTGAGTTTCATCTGCATAGCAGTGATAGGAAAAGCCATGCTTCTGAATGACAGAGCCAAGGGATGTCATGTATATGTAAAAGACTTTATGAAAGCTGTGGGGAATGACCCAGTGGAGAGAGATGAGTTGATGATGTGGGTGAGAGCAGGCACGACAGATGTAGAGATGGCCTGAAGGAGATGTGTGGGGATGGGATCCAGCGGGCAGGTAGTAGGGTGGTTAGAACCAATGACCTTGGAAACGTCTGCTTCAGTTAGAGGAGAGAAAGAAGAGAGCAAACACATTCCATAATGTAAAAATAAGGCCTTAAATAGCATTAAAATGTCTTAAGTCCATGTTTCAAAGGTCTTAAAATAAACCGACAACATAAAAAACATTTTATATTCATTTAAAAATATTGTAAAGTTGCGTCTTTGTCACGCAGAACAAAATAGGCGGAACCAACTAACAAATTACACGTCGCAGTGGGTTTGTTACTGGTGCGTGGACTGGACAAAAGCAGATGGAGAAAAGTTTGCGTAGTTTGCCGTTTGTAAATTGTTTGCTATGAAGTTGGTCTTAAATTTTATTTTTAGATGGTATTAAAAAGGTCTAAAGGTTGTGGACAGGTGTCTTTTATTCTGATAACAAGTTCAAACAGGTGCCATTAATACAGGTAACGAGTGGAGGACAGAGGATGAAAATTACAGGCCTCTCATCTTTTTTAGAGAACCTGCACAACTGGTGGCTGACTAAATACTTTTTTGCCCCACTGTATATACCACAATCCAATCATGTTGGATGAACTGTTACGTGTTACAAGTGTGTGTGATACAAATGATTTAATCTTAATGAAATAACTCATTCAAATAATTTTACACTAGCTAATCAAAGTTATGTTGTTTTGTAACTATACAATCATGAAGCATTATGATTGTAAATTACAATACAGTCTGGGGAATATATTCAGAAACAAGATTTGTTGCTAAAAAATTTAACAGTGTTTGAATTGTGATAACTTGGTTTTAGCTGACAAATTTTGCAATTAACAAAAACATTGCCAGTTCTGTAAAAAAATCACAATTGTATGAATAAACCAGGCAAGAGTTAGAGTTACTTTTATTCAACCAGCAATTTTTTTTTCTTTATTGAAAATGACACGGGCATCTTCCAGAAGTTAGTAAGAAAATGTACCGGAGGCATCGTTGTGAAAAAAAATATTCATTCATTCATTTTCTACCGCTTAGTCCCGTTAGGGGTCGCGGGTAACTGGAGTCTATCCCAGCAGCTTTGGGCCTGAGGCGGGGTACACCCTGGACAGTGGCCAGTTAGTCGCAGGGCTAACATTTAGAGACAGACAGTGACAAACAACCATTCACTTCCACATTCATTCACTAGGGACACTTTAGAGTTGCCAATTGACCTATACATGCATGTCTTTGGACGGTGGGAGGAAGCGGACCCGGAGAGAACCCACGGTAACACGTGGAGGACATGCAGACTCCTCACAGAAATACCGGAGTCGGCCGAGAATGTTTGAGTCGGCCGGGTTTTGAACTCACAACCTTCTTGCTGTGAGGCAGGAGTGCTAACCACTCTGCCACGTGCAAAAAAAATATCTAAGCTTTAATTTACATTTAAACAAAAAGTGGCATAATGTGTCTGGAAATAATTACACAAAAAAATTCTGATCTGAACACACTCATTTAACTTTCAAAATGGCAATGGAACAAGTAAGTAAACCCTTGAGTTAATGAATTAAAAAAAGCTAATTATAGTTGGAGTTTTAGCACACCTGGAGTTCTTAAGATATTACGCTTGGAGGTGTGTACTACAGCTACTTTGACTGATTAAATACCCCTAAAATCTTTGGAGTTTGCTCTGCACAAAGAACCTGCTGATGTAAGTCATGCTTCACCAAAAAGAGCTTTCAGAGGATACATAAAGCTGGAAAGAGTTACAAAGTTTTTTTCAAAGACTTAAGAAATTCCCAAGTCTACAGTTAAATAAGATGATCTTTATTTGTCACATGCACAGGGGCAGCAGTAGCTCAGTGGTAGAGCGGCCGTCCTTCAATCGGAAGGTAGTAGGATCGATTCCCGCTCGCCCCACAGTTCATACTGTCGTTGTGTCCTTGGGCAAGACACTTAACCCACCTTGCCTCCAGTGACTGTAACACTGGTAATGTAATGTAAGTCGCTTTGGATAAAAGCGTCTGCTAAATGAATAAATGTAAATGTAAATGTAATACATAGTACAATGCATAGTGACATTTATTTTGTACTTGCAGCCATTAACAAAAAAAATAAAATAAATGTATATACATATAAAAACACAGCACTCAAAATATAAAATGTAAATATGTAAAATATGGGTCAATAAGATATTATATTTGACATTTATTAATTTCAAATCAATCAAAACACACAAATACAAAGTCTAGAGCACTGAATGACCGACAATGCGACAGATGTGGAAAAACCCCTGCACATGGAAAAGGACAATGTCCAGCTTGAGATGTGACTTGTCATACCTGTGGTAAAAGAAGACATTACAGTAAAGTGTGTCAGCCAAAGTTAGTGCATGTTGTAGTGACTGACACACCCATGTTTCTAGGTTATGTAGACAGTGGCGCCCCAACACACACACACACACACACAAATAACAAAGTTCTTCACAAACAGTTATATTTTATTATAACAACATAAGTGGTAATTGCAATTTAAACAGCAAACACACTTTTTGAGGTGCACAATTTCCACCTCCAACATTGCCAAAGGACAATGAACACCATTCTGGACAAAATGAGTATCGTTTATCAGAACTTAAATAAATATACACTATATTTACATGCCAAAAATATGTACAACCTGATATATTAAAAAGTAACAAAAGCAGAGAGCAACAATATTATCATCAACAAAAGAATATTAAGAATATTATACAAATAAAATATAGAATAAATATTCTAAATAACACAAATTCTTCATCACACAAATGTGAAAAAACACTAAAGAGGGCATAGGCCCAGAACAGAAAACAAACTAAAACCTGACCTGTCTTGCCTTCCTTGATGCAAAATCATCAATGATGTCATCGTATGCAATCTGCTCCCCTATTAAGTGATTGATACTGATGACGGCAAGTCCAGTGAGCCGATCCTGGGCCATGGTGGACCTCAGGTATGACTTGATCCATCCATCCATCCATCTTCTACCGCTTATCCGGGGCCGGGTCGCGGGGGCAGCAGTCTAAGCAGAGACGCCCAGACTTCCCTCTCCCCAGACACTTCCTCTAGCTCTTCGGGGATACCGAGGCGTTCCCAGGCCAGCCGAGAGACATAGTCCCTCCAGCGTGTCCTAGGTCTTCCCCGGGGTCTCCTCCCGGTGGGACATGCCCGAAACACCTCCCTAGGGAGGCGTCCAGGAGGCATCCGAAACAGATGCCCGAGCCACCTCAGCTGGCTCCTCTCGATGTGGAGGAGCAGCGGTTCTACTTTGAGCTCCTCCCGAGTGACCGAGCTCCTCACCTTATCTCTAAGCGCCCGCCACCCTGCGGAGAAAGCCCATTTCGCTTGTATCCGGGATCTTGTTCTTTCGGTCATGACCCAAAGCTCATGACCATAGGTGAGAGTAGAACGTAGATTGACCGGTAAATCGAGAGCTTTGCCTTACAGCTCAGCTCCTTCTTCACCACGACAGACCGGTACATCGACCGCATCACTGCAGAAGCTGCACCGATCCGCCTGTCAATCTCACGTTCCCTCCTTCCCTCACTCGTGAACAAGACCCCAAGATACTTGAACTCCTCCACTTGAGGCAGGATCTCTCCACCAACCTGAAGGGGACAAGCCACCCTTTTCCGACTGAGAACCATGGTCTCAGACTTGGAGGTGCTGATCCTCATCCCAGCCGCTTCACACTCGGCTGCAAACCGTCCCAGTGCACGCTGAAGGTCCTGGCTTGATGGAGCCAACAGGACAACATCATCTGCAAAAGCAGAGACGAGATCCTGTGGTCCCCAAACCAGACTCCTCCAGCCCCTGGCTGCGCCTAGAAATCCTGTCCATAAAGATAATGAACAGGACCGGTGACAAAGGGCAGCCCTGCCGAGTCCAACATGCACTGGGAACAGGTCTGACTTACTGCCGGCAATGCGAACCAAGCTCCTGCTCGTCGTACAGGGACCGGACAGCCCTTAGCAAAGGGCCCCGGACCCCATACTCCCAGAGCACCCCCACAGGGCGCCACGAGGACACAGTCGAATGCCTTCTCCAGATCCACAAAACACATGTGGACTGGTTGGGCAAACTCCCATAAACCCTCCAGCACCCTGGAGAGGGTATAGAGCTGGTCCAGTGTTCCACGACCAGGGCGAAAACCGCATTGTTCCTCCTGAATCCGAGGTTCAACTATCGGTCGCATTCTCCTCTCCAGTACCCTGGCATAGACTTTCCCGGGAGGCTGAGGAGTGTGATCCTCTGTAGTTGGAACACACCCTCCGGTCCCCCTTCTTGAAAAGAGGGACCACCACCCGGTCTGCCAGTCCAGAGGTACTGTCCCCGACACACGCGATGTTGCAGAGGCGTGTCAACCAAGACAGCCCTACAACATCCAGAGACTTGAGGTACTCAGGGCGTATCTCATCCACCCCCGGTGCCTTGCCACTGAGGAGCTTCCCAACTACCTCAGTGACTTCAGCCTGGGTGATGGACGAGTCCACCTCCGAGCCCTCGGCCTCTGCTTCCTCAATGGAAGACGTGTCGGTGGGGTTGAGGAGATCCTCGAAGTATTCCTTCCACCGTCCAACAATATCCCCAGTTGAAGTCAGCAGGTTCCACCTCTACTGTAAACAGTGTTGGCAGGGCACTGCTTCCCCCTCCTGAGGCGCCGGACGGTTTGCCAGAATTTCTTCGAGGCCGACCGATAGTCTTTCTCCATGGCCTCACCGAACTCCTCCCAGACTTGATCAACTTCAGTTTTGAAATGCTCCTCTCTGCTTGAGCCACAGTGACTGGCAGAGTAATTGCAATCCTGAGAGCAGTCCAAAAGTTGGGGTAGATCTCCGATAGATCCTTATCATCCATAAAAGTGATAAGCTCAAGGAGGCTCATGGTCTTTGATGGCAGGTCAGGGAAGTTCTTAATTTCCTGCACAAGCTCTTTACTGTCCAAATCAGAGTGCCCCTTAAAGTGCAGTGTGGTGGCAAGTGCCTCACATTGATCTGTCAGCTCCATGTCTGCAAGACTTGGGAAATTGGTCAAAACTCCGAATTTCTTTCCCACATTTTCCAATGTGGAAAATCTCTCTTTTATGGCTGACGTCGCTGCATCAAAGACAACATTGAAGAATTCAACCTCCAACTTCCTAAGTGCATCACTGAAAGGCTCATCATGTGACTCATATGAGAAGTGGCGCTTTGTGGACCTCAGCCTTTTTTGTTTTAATACAGCCTCCACATTCATATCTTCACAAATCTCTTTGCCCGCCATCTGTGCAGTCACAAAGCCAGTTGCCCTGTAGCTCTGGAGATCTCGCTCAGTCTTCTTCAAAAGACTCACAGCTAGGTCCACATGCATGTTAGGAGACTACATGAGTTTGATGGCATGCTGTATTGCAGATAGCATGTCATACAAAACAACCGTGCAGATGCTGAAGCGGCGACCCCACCTCCTCAGACAAAGACTGGGCCTCAGCCTTTATAGCAGGGTCTTTGGTGTGGTCTCTCACCTCAATTAAAGCCTCTCTCACGGCAGCTCCCTGGTACCTCATGGGCTCGACGCTCTTGACCTTGCTCGCCCACCTTGTTTCTGCCCACATCTTTAAGGTGATGCTCACATGGTTCTTTAGTATGGCCCATCTTTGGGTGGAGGCTGAAAATAATGTGTACAGCTTTGCAGGACACCAAAGTAACTTAAAGCATCAACAGATCCCTTAGCAGCATCACACACAACTAAATTCAATGTATGTGCCCCACATGGCACAAACAGAGCTCGGGGATTCTTTTCTAAGAGTCTGGCTTGAAAGGCAGAAATAACTTTCATGTTTGCCCCATTGTCATAAGACTGTCCTCTGCAGTCTTCAAAAGGAATTCCCAACTCCTCAAGCCTCGTCAGGATCATGGATTCCAAGTGCTGGCCTGTGGACTCCTCTGCCTCCAAAAATCCCATAAAATGTTCCCTGATATGGGGCTTCTCCATCAGTGACACCACTCTAATGACCACTGACAACTGTTCTGTGTGGCTTATATCTGGGGTGCAATCCAAAATTATTGAAAAAAACTTTGCCTGCTAGATGTCATCCACTATCGCAGATATGATTTTTCTGCTCAACAAATCAATCAGCTCATTCTGCACATGATGGCCTAGGTAGCTGTTATGACTTGCTGTTCCTCTTTCGACACACGGTTAAGGTGATCTTTCATGATGGGATCAAACCTGGCCATAAGTTCGACCTCTTTGAGGAAGTTCCCATTTGATGGTGTGAACAAAGTTTCTGTGTGTTCCTTAAAGCCAAATTTCGAATGGCCAGTGACTGCACGATAGCAGTGAGACGTGTCAGCACTGCTCTCCATCTCGCCCTTTCAGCCTCCAGAAGTGCCATCTCCTGCTTATCAATAGTTGTCCCACTTTTTAACCTCACTGACAGTTCCTTCCATGCTTTCATGCAATTGAGGTGTTCTGTACTGTACTGTACTACTATACGTTTTCATGTGATGTGAGATAATTGCTTGCATGTTTCCAATTTGCCATTCCTGCACTTGTTAAATTGATGTTCCTCTTAGAAAACAATTTGCAGCAGAAGCAAAAGAGGCTGTTGTTCTTAATTGAATAAATCACCCAACTTCTTGCCATCTTTTCACCACTTACTAATGTCTTCTTAAAATATTGGTGGTGGCAACTTCTCCCATCACTCTCATTCCTACGGAAAACAAAGCCTGGTGGCACCTTACTTGGTCCTCTGCGAACCAGCTCAGTCCGAATCCTGTCAGTCAGATGTGAGGGCCAGTTAGCAGGGTCGGTTGACAGAGGCTCATCCTCACCAGTGGGGCTCAGTGGGGGTTCAGCTCCAGGCATTTCTATCAGACAGCATATTGGCATTTTACTCAAAACACATCAGAAATATTAAAATTACATTTAATTGCAGTTTTCCAGTTGTCTTGTAGCCTACACACACACACACACGCACACGCACACACACACACACACACACACACACACACGATATGCACACCTGAAAGCTCATGCTGGGGAGAAGTAGAGGCAAAGAGGTCTTCATCCTCAATATCAGATATTTGTGGAGACCAATGTGTAGCGGAGGAGGTGGTTGGCTCATCCTGAAGGGTTGAGACCATTCTGGAAGAGGCCTGTGTAGCGGGGGAGGTGGTTGGCTCATCCTGACCAGTGGCAGAGGATGCTCCAAAATATTTTAGAAGTGCCCCTGAAATTGCAATTGAATTGCATTTGAAATCAAAAGACCATAGGATAATGTTTTATAAAGCTAAAACAGCCTGGGGTCAAATTGACTCTAAACATAATAGAAGGGTTACATAAACATGCTCTTACACACTAAATGTCTGTCGTTACACGCTATACCCTCCTAGACCCAGAAAAAAAACATTTATTTATTTATTCCCCATGTCATCACATGGTTTAGAGCATAGAAACAAATGGTAAAAAAAAATATATATTGACTCAGTTGTTTAAAAAATAAAATGACTTTAAATTATATGTATAGGCAAAAACAATGGGATTTTATTTTTTAATCACCAAAAACATTTAGGGTTTCAGGATATTTTAATTTGTATATTAATCTAACTTTCATGGAGGAACCATTAGCTCTTTGGTAACTGCCTCAAATTCTATGCATGACACACTTTTAGTTAGGACTTGTAAAACTATACTTAGGAAACTATACTTAGCATACTGTGTAGCAAATAAATAGCAAATGTTTGTCTTTAACCTACAGATTTGAAAATGCTGTTGGTTATTTACAGGGCCTAACGTTAAACCAAAAGGTAGAAATGATAACTGAACTTGTAACAGTTTTATTGTAAAGTACAATATTATAAATTAGATCTTGTGAGTGAGTTGAAACCAAATTATTGTTGTATAAGCATAGCAAGCATCATTAGCAAAAAGGCTAACAAAGAGTTATACCCACCAATTAACGTCATTAGCCCTTCATTCATGAAATGGATACTGTAATCATACAGAGAGAGAACATAGTTGCATACCTTTATCTTTTGCTCGTTTATCCTCTTCTTCTTTTCTTTTTTTTCGAAATTGGGCACCTGATGGCTTTGACCTTTTTATCCATCTCTGTCGAAAAGGGCGTGCCAAATAAACAATCAACAGATTTCCCATCCCCCCAACTGTCACTCACGACCAGAAGTCAAGACTAAACCAATTCACCTTGATGACCGCATAATCGTTTTGTATTACCTAGTTTCATTTGCAGGAACTATAGGCCTGTATTATAACATTATGAATGAAATGTGCGTTATTTGGAAGAAAGTCTAGGTGTGTGACTGACTTTAGCCTATTATTAATTATATTATTAGTGTGGATCCCCGTCCACCCTCCCCCCCGCCCTGTCCGTTCCATTTGAGAGAGACCCATAGGTGAAATGTCACCGCGCCTCGCGCCCCACCACTTACACACTTCTCTCACAACACACAGCTTCTGTGCATGCATGGTACATTTCAGCAAGCAGGGGCGCGGCAGCTGCAGGGGCGCCAATTTGCCAATTACACACACAGTGGAATGATATAAATGATGAAAAACCGCTTCGCGACGCAGAGGATTTTTTTTTAAATTTTTATTTATTTATTTTTTTTATTATTTTTTTTTTTATTAATCTGCTCGTGCTGCCGCCCCCAATGTAATTGACGCCCCGGGCGGCTGCCCGGTTCGCCCGTGCCCAAAACCGCTACTGTATGTAGATGCAGGTTCAGGTGGTTTGCAGACCTCGATGTGTCAGAAATCACAGTCAGATTTAAGATAGACACAGGAGCTGACGTCTCAGTAATTTCGGCCCGGTTGTACCGCTCTATATAGTCCAGAGTAACACCCAGCTGACTAAACCAGACAGACTACTGTTTGGCCCAAAAGGTACACCACTCCAATGTTTTGGGCATGTGCAAAAAGACCTTATGCAAAGGTGAATAACAGAAGAGAATGTATATCTAATAAAATATTTACACATAGCCTTACTAAGTAGGCCAGCCAGTGTCAAGCTTAACCTTGTATCTAGAGCAGACAGCATAGACATAAAAGTTCTGCATGAGACCAAGGGCACAACACCAGACTCTGCACCGTGCTGCACAAACTGAAAGAAGCCGGCGTCACACTCAACATGCTGAAATGTGAACTAAACAAACGGGAAGTCAAGTTACTTTAAGTTCCTTTAAGTTACATTTAAGTAGTAAAAGTGAAGTTTTGGCTTTCTTAAGAGAATAGCAACATGTACACCATTATTAGGCAACTATTAGTGTGCAGAATTATTATGCAACTAAATGAAAAACAAAGATTTTCCCATCTCACTTGTTTATTTTCACCTGTTAAAGTGAGTAATTAACAAACTCCAAATTTACAAATAAACATTTCTGGGGAAAAAAAAAAAAACCTCAGTGACCAATATAGCCGCCCTTCTTTTTTTTTTCGATAACAGTCACAAGCCTTCCATTCACGGAGTCAGTCGGTTTCTTGTTCTGGCCAGAATCAACCTTTTGTGCAGCCGCAACCTCAGCCTCTCAGACACTGTTCAGAGAAGTGTACTGATTATCTTCACTGTAAATTTCCAGCATAAGAAGGGTCCAAACGTTCTCAATAGGGTTTAGGTCAGGTGAAGAAGGGGGCCATGTCATTAGTTTCATCTTTAATGCCTTTACTGGCCAGCCACACAGTGCATGCTTTGATGCATGTGATGGAGCGTTGTCTTGCATAAAAATCAAAGTGTTCTTGAAAGATGCAGACTTTTTCCTGTACCAATGCTTGAAGAAAGTGCCTTCTAAAAATTGTCACTAGGTATGAGAGTTGAGTCCATTTTTAACCCAAAAAAGGTCCAACTAGCTCATCTTTAATAATACCTGCCCATACCAGTACCCCACCTCCAACTTGCTGGCGTCTGAGCTGAAGTGGAGCTCTGTGTCTGTTACTGATCCAACCACGGACCCATCCATCTGGTCCGTTAAGAGTCACTCTGATCTCATCAGTCCACTAAACCTAAAAAAAAAAAATAATAATCTGTCTTTAGGTATTTCTGACCCCATTCTTGACGTTTCAACTTCCGTGTCTTGTTCAGAGGTGGTCGGGTCTTACCCTGGCCATGTCTCTGAAAACTGAACACCTCGTACTTCTTGACCCTCCAGGTAGGTTGCAGTTGTGGAATATGGCAGCACTGGAGGATAATGGGTTCCTGGTAACTTCACGTTTGATTCTTAGCAAATCTTTGGCGGTTAATTTGCATCTTTTCTTCTCAACATGTTTTGTGCGACCCTATTGACTATTTGCTACAAAACGTTTGGTTCTGTGATCACAGCCCAATATCTTAGATTTTTCAAGAGTGCTGCATCCCTGTGAAAGCCTTTTTACAATTTTTGACTTTTCAGAGTCAGTCTAATCTCTTTCTTGGCCCATTTTTCCTGAGGAGAAGAATCTGCCTAATATTTATGCACACCTCGATATATGGTTTTGATCTCCTTAGGACACACCCTCCTCGTTACACAAATACACATCACCTGAAATGCATTAAATCCAATAAGGATTACAGCTTGGAGTTAGAAATCATTAATAAAATGATAATATGGCCAAAATAATCACTTGCCTAATAATTGTGCACACAGTGTAGTTTTTATGACCCAAACAAAGACCTGAAACTGTCTGCAAAAGCCTCATCCTATGGTGTAGGTGCAGTCCTCTTCCAAAAGTAGGGTGAGCAATGGAGACCTGTAGCATACGCGTCATGCTCTTTGACGGAGACAGAGCAGAGGTACATGCAGGTGGAAAAAGAGGCGCTTTGACTAATGTGGGGATGTGAAAGATTCAGAGACTTCCTATTAGGGAGACATGTCTCTTTAGAGACCGACCATAAGCCACTTATCAGCCTGCAAGGGCACCAAGCCTTAACCGAGCTTCCACCCAGGATCCTGCGGTTTTGTTTCAGGCTCATGAGGTACAGCTGCACTATCTCCCACGCCAGGCCAAGTCATGATCACCTGTCAATCGAAATTCAGATTGAAAAGATACAGCTAGCTTATGGCCGACACAAACATTCATGTGGACAATGTAATAAATATTCTGCCTACTAGCTCAATCTACATCGCACAACTAAAAGACCAGCTTAGGACAGACAAGGTTTGTTCAGACATCATGACATTCTGTCACAGAGATTGGCCAGACTATCTCACAGGTCCAGTCAAAGCCTACTGGCTACACACTGATTACACTATGGACTGTTACTCAAAGGGACTAGACTGGTTATCCCTACAGTTATGCATCCTCAATGCTATACATGAGGGACATCAGGGAGTGGGGGGTGGTGTGGGATGGTGAAGGTGGCCGGGGAAAGGTGCTGGTGCCCACAGGTCTGGAGAGGAGTGAAGAGGGAGGAGGAAGAGTAGGAGAGGGGTTGGAGTCAAATCTGTTGAAGAACAAATTTAACTTATCTGCCCAGCGCTGGTCACCAATTATTGCAGAAGATTTTTTCCTCCTTCCCACCTCAGCCACGTACAGTGCCTTGCAAAAGTATTCGGCCCCCTTGAACTTTGCGACCTTTTGCCACATTTCAGGCTTCAAACATAAAGATATAAAACTGTAATTTTTTGTGAAGAATCAACAAGTGGGACACAATCATGAAGTGGAACGAAATTTATTGGATATTTCATACTTTTTAAACAAATAAAAAACTGAAAAATTGGGCGTGCAAAATTATTCAAAGTTCAAGGGGGCCGAATACTTTCGCAAGGCACTGTAAACTCCTGTTCCCACTGAACACAATACTCCCTCTTCTTCACCTCCTTTTTGCTGCTTGATTGTCCCGTAACACCTCTGACTGCTCAGTGTTCTCCGTTTGTCCTCCTTCATCTCCCACTGCATCTGGCCATTCTCTGTTGGTAATAAGATGGCTTCATGCTGTGACAGTAGGGAATTCAGTAGGGATGCACCGATACCGATACTGGTATCTGGTATCGGCCTCGATACCACATTTTCATAAGTACTCGTACTCGTTAAAAGCCCCCCGATACCAGGGGCCGATAGCACGGTCTGAGAAATGTCTATGTTTGAGCGGCATGTAAGGGGTTATTAATCACAGGCGCCGAGTGCCCGCCCCCAAGCCCCGGCTGCAGCTCAGAGCGGGGAGAACGAAGGAAAGATGAGACATGTCAGCCGTGTGGAACTATTTCAAAGTGAATGAAGACAAAACAAAACAAAGGCGGACTGCAAATTGTGCTCAGCTAAATTGTCCAGAGGAGGCTCAAAAGGTAGCGCATTTAACACAAGTAAGCACCTAAAATCCCAACACAACGAGTATAAAGAGTTTACCCACGCTTCTAAACCAACACAACTCACACTGCAGCAAACTCTTGCAAGACGAGAGAAAATGTCCAGAGACAATCCACGTGCTGTGAAAATAACACAGGCAATCATCGAGTACATTGCATTGAGTGACCAGCCACTTTCGGAGGTAGAAAATGTGGGATTCATGTCTCCTCCATGTTCTGGTGCCCAGATATGATCTCCCAAGCCGCGCTACATGACTGACACGGAGCTGCCTAAACTACACGACTCCGTGAACAAACACATCCACAGCCTACTGCAAGCCTCCTCTTCGTTTAGTTTCACCACGGATATTTGGACAAGCAGTGTTTGCCCCGTGCCTTGTTTTTTTGTTAAATTATATGACTAAAGCCGTTACCTGTAAATTTAAATCATGTTTTTATTAAGTACTGCGGTATCGGCGTAGTACTGAATGCAAGTACTCGTGCACTCGTTTTCCAAAAAGTGGTATCGGTGCATCCCTAGAATTCAGCATATCATAGTTTGAGTTTCATCATGTTTCAACAGATTTTTTTAATTGTTTTAAGTTTTTGGCAAGGCACTGGTCCTGTAAGTACTGTGACAGTTGGAAGACGTCTGTGTGAAGCTAATCTATTTGTCAAAATACTTGAAGAGGTCATGTTGCCTTATGCTGAAGAGGACATGCCCTTGAAATGTTTGTTTCAACAAGACAATGACACCAAAATCACTAGTAAACAAGCAAAGTCTTGGTTCCAAACCAACAAAATTAATGTTATGGAGTGGCCAGCCTCCATATCCTTAATCCAATCAAGAAGCTGTTTCTGAAGCAAAACCAAGAAATGTAAATGAATTGTGTTGTTAAAGAATCATGGAGTGGAATAACAGCTGAGAGGTGCCACAAGTTAGTTGACTCCATGCCACACAGATGTGAAGTTTTACAACTAAATATTAGTTTATGTTGCAAATATTAGTGATTCACAGGATTGCTAAATCTTAGAAACAAAAATGTTTGAGTTTGTACAGTCAACAACAGACACTATTTTTTTTTTAACACACCCTCTCAACTAATTTCCCAATTGCACAGCCTTAAGAGCGTGCATATCATGAATGCTGGGTCTTGTGTGTTTTCTGAGAATCTACTGCACCTACTGGTAACTTGTTTGCCATTTAGCAATAAAAATATACTAAAAACCTGGATTATTCTGGTTAGTCACATTGTACTGCTATTAGTTTGAACAATACTGTATTCCTTGTTAACTGAGTAAACGTTATAACAAACCAGGCACATAGGATTACCTTGTGCATTGGCCATGTCTACATATCTATCAGTCCATTCTTCATTGAATCTTCTATTTTTTGTGTCAACTTTACGTTGCTTCTCCTTTAACAGTGCTATGTTTTCATTTGAACAAATTGCGCTCTATTAGCTGACCGTAAACCACTGCCGTAAAGTGAGACGAAGTGTGGTAAATTGGCAAATATACAGAAAATACCAGTTATTAAAAACTTTATTTATTAATTATGGGTAAACGGGCCGCCTGTTGAATAGGCTTGATGTACTAAGATCCCCATTAGCTTCTGAATTAGTAGCTATTCTTCCTGGGGTCTCCTTAAATTTCATTACATGTTTTTGTTACAGTTTTATAACTATAACTACAACTGAATACACAAAAGACTGAAACCTTAATCATTCCTCCAGACCAAAAACTACCTCAAATCAAACACCTCTGTTCTTTGACCCTAAGAAACCTTGGTGTTCTTTTTGACCAGTCTGTCTCTGGACGGTCATTTTAGACCGGGGGTACTTAAAAGCGGACAGTCGGACAGACGCAATACAATTTGAACCTAAGCCAAAATCAACATAATTTAGTTATGATCCAAGCGAGTTTTTGGTGTGTGATTTATATTTTCTTCTTACTAGATGTGGTTTATCTATCTTGTCGCCCCCAAAGATCCAAACAGGCGCAGTAATAACTGTAATCACTATGACAACGCACTCACTCAACTCGGGTTGTGTGTGTGACATTCACAACAACGCAGGCAGCTAATCCATCTGCTAACAGTAACGTTACTCTTGCTAGCAAAAATCATGGCATGCTCAAAACCTGACAAAATGAGAAAAGTTGATTCTAAAAATTGCGAATTTGAGACAGAGTGGACTGACAGTTATGCATTTGTGCTGCCGCTGGGGAGCACAAAACCAATGTGTTTAATTTGCAACGAGATGGTTGCCGTTGTCAAGAGTAGTAAAGTGAAACGTCATTATGAGTCAAAACATGGACACTTTGACCACAATTACCCCCAAAAATCTGAGGTAAGGGCCAGAAAAATCAAACAACTGCAATCATCATACAAAGCAGCATGCAGTGCAATAGTTTGATCAGCCACCCAACAAGAGCCTCATTGAGAGTGGCATGGGTCTTAGGAAAGCACAAGAAACCCTTCTCTGACTCGGAGATTGTAAAAGAATGCATGAATGAAATAGCAATTGCCATGTTTGAGGGAACTCAAAAAAGATGACATCATACAAAAAATAAACCAAATATCTTTGCCTGACTCCACTGCTGTAAAGCGAACTGAAGTCCTTGCTGATGATTTGTTTGACCAGATGAAGTCTGCAATAAAAAAGGCTTAATGCATTTCATTGGCTTTGGATGAATCCGCAGACAACACAGACGATGCACAACTTCTGATGTTTGTCAGATTCTTTGATGAAGAGAAGGGAGAATTCTGTGAAGATGTGTTAGGCCTCACAGCCCTCCATGGACACACAAGAGGAGATGATATTTATGAAGCATTGATACAGATGTTGAGGGACAGAGAGATGGACCTGAAGCATGTTATTTCCATTGCTACTGATGGAGCTCCATGTATGACTGGAAGAGAAAGGGAATTAGTGGTACGTTTGAGAACGCATCACCCTGAACTCATAGCATATCATTGAATAATTCAGATGGTTTTGTGTGCCAGTCTTGAAGAAAAGTATGCAGAGGTCATGACAACAGTAATGAGACTTGTGAACTTTTTGAGGGCATCATCTGCTCTGCAGCATCGATTGCAGAACAATGTCCGGTGGCTTAGTATAGGCAAGGTACTGGAGCACTTTTGGACATTACGGAAAGAGTTGGAAACCTTTCTGTTGGATCAGAAAAGTGCAAAAGCAAAACAATTTGTGGAATCCATGCAGAATGAAGAAAAAAATGGAAATTGTTGCATTTCTATCTGACATTACCTCCCATCTCAATGATCTGAACTTGAAGCTTCAGGGCAAAAATAACACGGTGTGTAACCTTACATCAGCTATCTGTGCCTTTCAGAAGAAACTGGAGCTGTTCAAGTGCGACTTACAACAGGACCTGCTTCACTTCTCAAAGCTTTTGAATCAAACAGCAGGAACACATCATCATCACAATCATGCTGAATTCCAGGACAAGCTGATTGAAAATTTTCAAACTTGCTTTGGGGATTTCCCTCTGGGAAAACAAGTCTTACTATGCATGGAAAATCCATTCCTTGTCAAAAACATTTCAGCATTTTCAGCTGAAGCCCTGAAAATCTACCCATTTGCTTCTTTTCAATCAGAGCTGAGCTTCAGGAAAACCTTGCACTGCAGGAGTCTCTCTGTGACCCTACCACCTTCTGGACTAAGATGGTCACCACAGCATCTTTCTTGCAGAAGATGGCCCCTCAAATTCTCACCATGTTTCCCTCAACATACTGTTGTGAGTCTGCCTTTTCAACCATGAATGGTAAAAAACAAATACAGGAGCACCCTCAGTAATGAACACTTACATCAGTGCCTCCGCTTGGCCCTTACACCTTTTATGCCCAAGTTTAAAGAACTGGTGGCACAAAAAAGGTGTCCGACCACATCACCACATCATTTAGTACATAGTTTGAACGTTTTGGGGGATTTACCACTTTTGTTGTTGGAGTTCCTTTTTTGGATTTTGATCACTGTTCCGGACCCTGGACGTTAGGAAAATTTGGTAAGTGGACTTTTTAGGTTTCTAATTGAGTACCCCTCTTCTAAACGATTGGTCAAAAACATTTTTTTTTTTTGCGAAATAATTCTGAGAACATTGTTGTCTAGAGCTGACTTTGAGATAATTATTCATGTATTTATTTCTTCTCTTTTAACTTATTTTAACACATCATCTCTTAATCCTCTTCGGTGCAAAACACTGCAGCCAAGAACCAACAGAGCGACAAGAACCAACACAATGGCACACATAACACCGGTTTTATCCTTACTCCACTGGCTTTCAGTGAAATTTAGTCTTGACTTTTAGAGCTATACATGAACAAGGCGCCCCATTACATTACTGACCTATTGACCGCTTACTCCTTCTATCTCACTCTTCAGTCCTCAGGTGTAAACGTCCTGATGGTCCCAAAACCCACTTTAAAACTTGGGGGGACCTGACCCCCAAACTGTTTCCCCCATACCCTGGATCGCCCAGGATCTCCAGATCCTTACGATCCTTCTGCAAATGAACAACGTCTGGTGGTACCATCCCAAAAAGGAAAAAAAAATCACTCTCACGTACCTTCTCTGGATCTGTTCCACATTGATGGAATGATCTACTGCTGCTAAAAGATCAGCAGATTCTGTAGCCATCTTTAAAAATTGCCTGAAAACACATCTCTCCCGCCAACACCTGACTGACACACTGAAGTCTACTTCCTTTCTATTGATTCCTTCTTGTATTAAAAAAAAAAAGTAAATCCTATTCTTTGCCATGTATACTGTGCTGGGTTTAAACTGACTAGTTTTTGGTGCACTTATGCTTTTTGCTACCTTGTGTTAAAATTGCTTCCTATGTTTTCCTCACTTGTAAGTCGCTTTGGAAAAAAGCGTCTGCTAAATGACTAAATGTAAATGTACTGCTGAATGAAGAAATTGGATCTGGTGCTACATAAACATTTAAGCTAAACTGCACTGTGTCTTAGTCTGAATTGTGCACACGGTACTAGTAACTTTAGTTTTCTGTTATCTCTAATTTTAAGGCGAAAATGGTCAGACCTAATAATGATAACATATTTGCACTGGAGCCCTAAACTGTCCCAGACTGAGCCCTACACGCAGTGGCTCGTGGCTGAGCAGTGGTCCAGCCTGAATGGAGGCACTCATAGGTGCACTACAATAATAGGTCCCAATTGTCCACACAAAGTGCGCCTTCATGCTCCCGCGGCCAGCCAGGCCAAAACTCTGTTAACTGAGTGGGAATTAGCGAAAGAATCCTTGATGTGTCAGATATTGACAGCAGTCTATATCTGTTAATTACTGTGTTTGAGATTGTTTTAAGAAATTGAATCTAATTCATTAAAATAAATTCTAGCAAGTGCTGCATTTTGTTCTAAAGATTTGAATTGACTCACTTGCTCTCAAATTACTTGATGTGTCAAATGAATATCAGCAATGCGACCAATGGAAACATTAAGAACAATTAATTTGAGTTTATTCATTTATTTGGAACCATGTATTATAATATTTAAATACTATTGCATAACAAATAAAAACATTTACCTATGCCCAATTTACAAGGAAAAAAATTTACATTTAAAGTTACAACTAATAATAATGTATTGTTATTAAATACGCGAAAACACAGGAGACCTGGCAAATATATGTAAAAAAAAAAAAAAAGCCATTTTCTTACAGCAACAATGACAGTAGATCCAAGAATGTTACCCAATCCAACGGTTCATTGGTGGTGGATGTCATAATAATTGTATATTAGATATTATGCTCTCACTGCTGCTCCAGTTCATATGCTTATCCACATACAAGTATGACTTAATGTCTTTAGCTGCATCTCCTATTGGTGCCATGCTAATCCAAACAAGACAGACATCACTCATCATTCATTCTTGCAAGAATTAAACAAAAATATATAACCTGCAACAATGGTACATGGTGATTTGTTTAACAACACAAGAAGCTTTTATAGATGTACATTATGCCTGCCTCTCAGCCCTAGGGTCGTAGATGGAAGTAGGGATGGGACGAAATATCGTTTGACAAAATATCACGATACAAAACGTGACAAACGATCGAGTTGAAAAAAATGGATCGCAAAATAAAGATAGATGGCACTGCTGCATGATTTGCGTAGTATATAAATTATTTAGTGTATTATTATATGTGTGTGTATGTAAATGAGGCAGACATTCAGTCTGGTGGCAGGCTAGCAGCACCATCTGCTGATGAAGCAGAAAAAAAATTGTATCCGGGGAACAGTGCGGTAGCCTATGTCGTCACGTCAAGACAGCGCATGTTGCAACAACAACACTGCAGTCTACAGCGAGCTCAGCTAACAAATAAGGGTGTAACAATATTCAAACCGAACCGAAAAACCGCGATACCACAGCCACAGTTCGAACCGCGATACTAGCATGTCGAACCGAACGCGCCCCGCCACCTGCAGCCCTGGCCCAACGTTCACTTCATTTTGTCACAAAACTATTTTTTTCTTCCTTGACATTTGATTAAATAGTAATTAATGAGTACACTTTTAACAACTAATAAGAGCTGTAGTTTTAATAAATATTATTTTCATATTATTTACTAAATAAAGTGCATGTTACGTGATTTGGGTGATCGATAACACACGGGAGTTTACATACGTTACGCACTTCAGAATGGCAACTCCGCGGCATATTGAGATTGAAGACCCACCGGTCACATTTACGTCTCCTGTGTGGGCACATTTTGGTTTGAACCCTGCCCCCACAGCAAACCGAACCGAACCGAACCGTGACTCCAAAACCGTGATCTGAACCGAACCGTGGCATTGGTGTATCGTTACACCCCTACTAACAAATATTAGCATTAGCACCAACTGCCTTGCCCCCAAACACAACGGACCATGGAGACAAATGAGGTCGAAATTGAGGACGCTCCGCCTGGATACAAATCATATGTCTGGCAGTATTTTGGCTTTCTAATTAAAAAAGACAAAGGCGGCAATAGAGTTACTGACAAGACTAAGACTGTGTGTAAGCTATGCCATGCTGTCATTCCGTACACCACATCCAACACATCAAACATGAACCACCACCTTCAACGTCACCATAAAAATGTGAAGACGGCCCCGGAGAAAACGAGCCTACCGAAGGGACAGCTGACCATGAAACAAGCGCTGACACCAACTCTACCTTCGTCAAGTCCTCGTGCAAAACAGATAACCAGGCTCATTGGTGAATTCATAGCGGACTATATGGCTCCATTTAACATTGTAGAGAACAGAAAATTCATCAAAATTTTCAATGTGCTGGAGCCCAAGTTTAAGATGCCATGTCGAGGACATTTTTAAGAGAAGGTGATACCGGAAATTTACAATGAAACCAAACAAAGCGTGAAAGAGTATCTAAAAAATGCCGACTGTGTCGTCGCCCTGACCACCGACGGCTGGACCTCGCGTGCAACACAGAGTTATATAACCATCACGGCAGAAGTCATCAACGAGAAATGGGAGAGAAAAAGCTTTGTGTTGCAAACTCGTGAGCTAAATAATATCCTGCACGTATGCAACCATTGTATATATCCTGCACTTTGCTGCTATTGCACTTCTGGTTAGACCTAAACTGCATTTCGTTGCCTTGTACCTGTACTTGTGTAATGACAATAAAGTTGAATCTAATCTAATCTAATCTAAGTGAAAGTCATACTGGTGTTAATATAGCTCACGTGTTGAGAAATGCACTGAGTGAGTGGGAGCTAACGAGGCCACAAACAACCATTGCTTGTGTCACAGACAACGCGAGCAACATGGACATTGCTGTGAGAGAGAGCGGTCTCCACCCTCACATCAAGTGCTTAGCGCATGTTGTGAATCTGGCCAGTAAGCGAGGCTTGGCTGTATCCCGCGTCGCGCCTTCTTGGTCGTGTGTGCGAAGAATAACTACATTCTTTCACAGAAGCACCACGGCCACCGCCGTCCTGACCAACAAGCAAACCCAGTTAGAGCTGCCTCGGCATAAACTCATCACCGATGTCCCGACCAGGTGGAATAGCACCTACGACATGCTGGCGCGCTACCTGGAGCAACAAGCAGCTGTCTCAGCAGCGCTGAGCTGCCCAGGAATCCGAAGGAATGCGAGAGAAATTGACACTCTGGATAACACTGATATATCAGATGTCGAGGACATAGTGAAACTGCTTAAGCCACTGAAGACAGCCACAACAGTTGTCTGTGATGAAAAAGAGCCCACTGTTTCACTGATAATGCCACTTAAGTTCATGATTGAGCAAAGCATGTCACCAGACGAAAATGACACACAGACCATCGCCAACATGAAAAGCGCTATTCTACTCGACATCTCGGACCGGTACTCTGGGGACTGTAATGACATGCTGCAGGAGTGCACTGCGCTTGACCCACGATTCCGAAGCCTGTCCCATCTGAATGATGAGCAACGCGAGTCCGTCTATGCCCGAATACGTGAAAAAGCTTCAGCACTTCATGAGCAGCGCAATCAGGTAGGCTAACTTTTATTGATAAAAAAAAAATGAGGTGCCCTGCGCGTGTGTGAAACTCTGTATGTGTAGGCCAGAGCCGAAAACTTATTTCTCATATTGTTTTTGTTTTTTTTCATTAGTCGATGAGAGAGAGAGAGAGAGTCTCTGTGTGCGTGTGTCTGTGAGAGAGGGAGGGAGTGAAGGATTGAAAGACAGAAATGTTTGAGCTAGTTTTATTTTATTTTTTTCAGACCAGTGACATAGATGAAAGAACCACTACGGCCAGTGCTTCAACATCAGGGGCAGCAGCAGAGCAGGCCAGGTTCATGGTTGAGGCAGCACAGGGAGCAGAGCAGAGCCAGGAAGAGCCAGTGGAAGGAGAAAGGCAGATGCAGGACGTGACACAGCCTCCCCCACTAAAAAAGTCAGCGTTAGAAGATCTCCTTGGGAGCTCTTACACTACTGTTGTTGAGACAGTGCAGTCCACCAGAGGGATTGAAATGGAGATACTCTCCTACAGAAATGGGATTCCTATCCCACTCAACAGTAGTCCACCTGAGTGGTGGAAAGTTAATGCATATGCTTACCCCATACTTGCCCCCCTTGCCAAAGCATACCTTTGCATTCCTGCTACGTCAGTGCCCAGTGAGCGTGTCTTTTCCACAGCAGGAAACATTGTGTCTGCTCAAAGATCACTGATTACACCAGAACATGTTGATATGTTAGTTTTTTTGAAGAAGAACCAGTCCTGAGATAACTTAACCTAGGATTAGAGCAGCACTAAGGAAGTGTTCTTGTTTGTGTTTGGCCAGTTAGGCCTTGTGTTTCCCTGTGTGCAGCTGAAACAAAAATAAATAAGTTGTTGTTATACAGTAATATTTTTTTTTTTTTTCCTTCTTTGATATCGTATCGTGGACGTATCGTGCTCGTGACCCTGGCATATCGAGGTGCATCGTATCGTGAGTTTAAGTGTATCGTCCCATCCCTAGTGTAATGAGCTGACGTGTCAGTCATAGATGTGAATAAGTTTACGTGTACATGTCAGTAAGTGTACAGGACAGAGTGTCCCTGAACAATGATTTGATGTAGTGCAAAGTGATGTCTTTGTCTTGTTTGGATTAGCGTGGAGCCAATAGGAGATACAGCTAAAGACATTAAGTCATACTTGTATGTGGATAAGCATATGAACTGTAGCAGCAGTGAGAGCATAATATCTAATATACAATTACTACTATGACAGTGGACAGGGTCTCTGTCTGATATGGTTAAAATATTGAACAGTTTAAAGCATTTCAATGCATGTTTTTCATAATAATAAACAGAGACTATATTATTGCATATATGCAAACACTCACTGCTGTAGCTCAGCTGTGCAGCTCTAGTATTGCACCGGGACCAACACCTCACTGAAACGGGGCATGTCCTCAAACAATATATTTATCATCAAATTCCCATGACACAACAAATCTTCTAAAGGCGCTTATTGGTTTACAAGTATCTATAACATAATAAACAGCTATATTTATAGAGGACTGTAATAGTAAATACATTTTACTTAAACTGTTGACATAAAATTTGAATAAATACATTTGGGATTTAAGCATACCATATGCCCATGTTCACAAAGATAAATATTGCATGAAAATGGTCATGTGATAGTTTTTGGGAGTGTGAATATTTGATAAATGAGGGCTTTTGTGAGACTAGTGAGCTTTTCTTTGGTTTTCAGTGAGTTCATCTCATTGGGGAGCTTAGGCCTGGTGTGTGCTGCTGTAGATAGTGATAGAGGGAAGGAGTGTAGCCTTACGCCTTGACCACTCCTCTGATAACGTCAGTGTGACAAGCACTCACCAGCCTTTGCATTTTAACTTTTTGTCTGTGCACAACTGTGCGGAAAATTTATATGTGGGTGTGTGTGTGTATATATATAATATATATATATATATATATATATATTACACACATAAATGAAGTATAGTAAAAAAAATATTTCAAGACTAAATGTAATAGTATTCTGACCTTTTAATCAACCTGAGTCAACCTGAAGCAGAACTACAAAATTAGCTCTAAGTATAAAAGTATTAAGTGTAAAAGGACAGCTTTCCTCTGAGGAAATAACTCGGCAAAACCTCAGAAATAACTCTGCAAATTAACTTAAGTCAAACTAATTGCTTCCCATTTCTTGAAACATCAGCAAGAATTTTGATGATTTTTCTTTGTCTGTTTGCAGCTCCTCATAAGTTTTACATTGGTTTTCGGTATGTCCATCCTCTGACTGAAGAAGCCATCGTGGCAATGGAGAAGGACGGAGTGGAGAGAGCCGTGGCCTTCACACAGTATCCGCAATACAGCTGCTCCACTACAGGTCACCACTAACCACTTTATCATTCACATCTTACAAGTTCAAACTTCAAAGCAAGAAAAACTATAGAGGCTATACAATACCTACAATATTTGAAGGGTCTAAAACAGGGGACTCAAACTCGTGGCCCGGGGGCCAACTGCGGCCCGCAAGACGATGTTTTGTGGCCCGCAGGACGATATGAAAGTTTATTGTTAGTGCGCCCTGCGAGTTTTATATGAATGGCACGTTACCACGTTGTGTTTGGAAGGTTCCTTTTTGTGCAAGCTGGAACTGAACCAACCTACCATCACAGTGGAGTATACGGCTCCTGGGGGCGGGCCATCGGCTGGGCTTGATGCAGGCAGAGAAACATTTCACAACTATGGAGGCGCGCGTGTAACATCACATAGCCGTCCATAAAATTACTGCTTCTTACTGTGTTTGAAATTAGCATGTTTGACCTTGAGCTGGACAAATTTAATGTTTCTGGCATTGGATCATTTAAAATTGGCTAATTTGTTTGAAAGTTGATGGCAATTTGATCGCCACTATCCATGCGGATTTGTTATCATGACGAATCTGCAAATTAACGTTGATGTTCTGTTGACAATATCACTGAGGGGAGTGGACATCCAATGGGGCCACTCAGCCAGCTCATTCATGTTCTTCAATATTACATTTAAGTTCAGGATAGCTCAGGTTCAGAAGAACCCATTGAAGTTAAAGAATTGTTAGTAATGACGTTTGAGAGGATTTAACAAAGCTTTTTTTGGTGAATACCTGATCCGGCCCAGCCTCACCCAGACTCTGCCTCCTGCGGCCCCCAAGTAATTTGAGTTTGAGACCCCTGATCTAAAACATGGAGCTAACATTTCATGTGTAGTATTTGAGATGAAACAAATGCGGTTATTATGCTCCGACACGACTGCAGTATGTGTGACAATGGTATTTGTTTGTTTATTTGGGGCGGCAGTGGCTCAGTGTTTTTTTTTTTTTTTTTGTCTTTTCATTCCAATTAATAGCTTTTCTGAATTGATTCAGAATTGTTTTCAAGGCAACCCCTACACTCCTGTAAGTCCACAAGGAATGAACCTTATTTGTGATGCAACTACATATGTTAAAGATTATTTTCTATTTCTATGCGTACATTCCGAGCAACTGTTCCAATAGTCTACTTCCTGACATTCTAGTGCAGATTTGTGAACATTCATTCATTTTCTACCGCTTAGTCTTGTTAGGGGTTGGGGATGCCTGGAGCCTGTCCCAGCAGCTTTGGGCATGAGGCGGGGTACACCCTGGACAATGGCCTGTTAGTTGCAGGGCTGACATTTAGAGACAGACAGTGACGGACAACAATTCATTGTCACATCCATTCACTAGGGACATTTTAGAGTTGCCAGTTAACTTGTACATGCGTGTCTTTGGACGGTGGGATGAAGCCCGGAGTACCCGGAAAGAACCCTTAATTGCACCATATTATTCCTTTATTACCAAAACAATTTTTCTAGATCATATGAATGACTGTTTTAAACTGTTTGTAATCAAATTTTTATTTTTAGATGGTATGGTGTCTTAGTGTAAAAACTCCAGAGCATCAATGAAAAGGCGTCATATTCACAGTTAAACAGAACTGTTTTTAGCCTGGACTTGAACCATGTCAAGAGTAGAGGCCTGTCTCACCTGAAAATTTACAGTGAAGGTAAACAGTACACCTCTGAACAGTGTCTGGGAGGCTGTGGTTGCGGCTGCACAAAAAGTTGATTCTGACCAGATTAAGGAACTGACTGACTCTGTGAATGGAAGGCTTGTGACTGTTATTGAAAAGAAGGGTGGCTATGTTGATCACTGTATTTTTTATTTTTATTTTTTTTAGAAAAGTTTATTTGTAAATGTTGAGTTTATTATTCTCACTTTAACAGGTGAAAATAAACAAGTGAGATGGAAAATCTTTGTTTTTCATTTAGTTGCATAATAATTCTGCACACTAATTATTCTGCCCTTCCTAAACGTCTGTATAGTTTGGCAGATAGTTAACAGACTTAAAATGAAGACAATGTTGATGACTTCTTCGGGCCATGTTTATTGTTCCATATGTTTAAGATTCTTGTAAAACTGAAATAAAAGACAAAGAAAGCAATTACTCTCTGCACTACATACACAAAATAAGAGACAGTGTCACATACAAACAGGTAGCAGCAACCATGTTACCGAAATCAACCATACAACTACCGTGAAAGTGTCTGCTAACATAGCTAACAGCAATTAGCATAAGAAACAATGCAAACGCGATCTAATTGTTTGAATAAGAACAAACAAACTAATACTTGAATAGAACAAGTCAAACAACACCATACTTACAGGCATATGCTCCCCTAAGCGTGGGAGACAAAATGTTAGCACTTAAAATAAGAGCTGTAACTTCTGCTCGTTGCTGGCACAGAGAAAAACATCACTGCTGCCTCAATTCCTTTACAAGATGCTGTGTACATGCGCCCTCTAGAGGATAAATATTTACTTCTAGTCCTTATGGGACAGCACACTAATAAGTTGTCTAATAAAGATGTAAATGTAACTTTTACTACTTAAATGTTTAGGTTTTGTTAACATTTTGGATTGACCAAGAGCACTGCAGTTGTACAATAACACAATTAATCCTCAAAAATACAACTTGCTTAATAATTGTGCACACAATGTTGATACAATACCCTTGATTCTGGCAAGGTTTTTGAGATTGTAATAAGCTGTTTATGTTAATGCTTTCATGTGGCTGTTCATGTTCGAGTCTATTATTACCCACAGATTTCTAACCTGATTTTTAGACTTAGAATTTTTTAGACTCAAGGTGACTGCAGACGCTTTCCCTTTGTTTTGTTTGTGTGGGCCAAAGATTATGACTTCTGTTTTGTCTGGGTTAAGTTGAGGAAAGCGTTTTGCATGCAGCAGTTGCCCGCTGTCAGTGAGTTGTAAATCTGAGTGTCACTTGCAGAGTTGCGATAGGACACATTGTTACTGCGAATTAACTGGCTCAGAGTAAGCATGTAAAGATTGAATATCACTTCCTGCTCTCGGACAAGGCGGACGTCTTCTCCTCCTGCTCCTCCTGCCTCTGGTGTATGCTTCTTTTGTTTCATCCGTCATACTAAATTTCTTATTTCTCTTTGACTTAACTGCTTGCTGGACTCCTAAGAACTGGAAATGGATCGTATTACCTGGTCTCTGAGCGCAATTGAAACAATTTTTTCCCACAAGAAGGGTGCACCGGGAGAACCCATTTGCTCTGGCGGGACCTTTGCGGCAGGCTATACTCACAGGATGCCTGGAAGAACTGGCACTGGCAAGTTCTGTGTTTAGAAGTTCTGTCCGTTGAGGATGTATTTCTTTTATGATTTATGATCGTAGGGTTCCTGCTCATTGGTCTGGGGACTGCCTTAAACTATTGAAAAATGTGTAAGACAGCTGCCTTTAAATCTACCCAACCGCTGTCTACTAAAATTAAACTGTGCTTCTGTGACGTAAGTGACAGACTAAAAGGATTACAACCAAAAGATGCACAGTCCGAGGAGCTGACTCGACATCTCAGCAACATGTGGACATACAGAAAAGAGTAAACCACACCGAGAGACAGACCTGTGAGCTGCTCGCAGCTTAATGCATATGAAGGGGTTACATCCAGAGAAGAGTGGACAACATCTAGAAACAGACCGCTGAGCAGCGACTTTTTATATTACGGGACTGACTATGGATAGAAAACATCAAGGTTACTCCACAAAATGGACGCACGCACTTGATGCTGAGAACCAGAAATCCCATCACGTGACCACGTGTGCTGTTATACTGTTGTCTGATGTCTGTATGTTTATGTCACGTATATTGTAACAGCAACTGTAGTTGCGACTATGTATGTTATGTTGGTATGTCTGTACAATGCTCCATTTCATTTTCCTGAAGATCTAGATATTGTGGCTTCTAATCTTTGTTGTGTCTATAAATGTATATATTTGTTTCCCCTTGGGGACCAATAAAGTCTATCATGAATCTATCATTAATCTTGAGGATGGACCCTGTGGGATACCACAGGTGAAGGTCATTGGGTCCGAGGCGCAGTTTCCAATTTCTACAAAGTACTTCCTGTCTTCAAGATAGAAACTGAAGCATTTGAGGGCAGCACCAGAGATGCCCACCCAGTTCTCTAATATCTGTTACAGGATCACATATCAACAGTGTCAAATGCTCAGATCCAGCAGGACTAAGACTCTGCCTGCGTATGTTCAGACGAATGTCGTCTGTCACCTTGAAATAAGCTGTCGCAGTCTGTGATGGGGCCTGAAACCTGACTGAAAAGCATCAAAACAGTTTATCCGGAGATAGTCATTAAGCTGTTTGAATACTACTTGTTCAAGGACTTTTCCTAAAAAGTACAAGTTTGATATGAGCAATAGTTGTTTAGTACTGTGGCATCAGGAGGCTTAATGGCAGCAGTTTTCAAGGACTGAGGAAATGCAGCAGACTGTATTGAGCTGTTAACTAAGTGAGTGAGCTGTGGGGCACAGCACAGTTTTGTTTTAATCTAGTGGGTAACTCGTCGAGGCAGCATGTGGAAGCACTCAGACTGGAGATGGTCTCTTGGACTGTTTTGTCAGTGACAGGTGTGAAGTATGTCAGCTCTAGGTGTGTGGATGGCTGTACGTAATCTGTGTTGCAGAGTTTGTTGCTACATTTACATTTACATTTATTAATTTAGCTGGCTTTTATCCAGCGACTCACATTGTTCTAATGTAATTACCAGTGTTACACTCACTGGAGGCAAGGTGGGTTAAGTGTCTTGCCCAAGGACACAATGACAGTATGAACTGTGGGGAGAGCGGGAATCGAACCGCCTACCTTCCGGTTAAAGGACGACCACTCTACCCACTGAGCTACTGCCCCCCCAGCTGCTAGTTTAATATTCTAAAATATTATATTAAAATATCATCTCTTTCAACTGTGCCTCTATGCTGTCATTTATGTCTCCTTTGGACAGCTGCAAGCCCACAGCTGGTGTGGGAGAAACAGACTGGTCAAAGAAGACAAAAATGATCAGACAGGGCAACTTCTAGCATGCTGACAAATATTAACCCCCTTAGTAATGAGCAGGTCCAGAGTGTGCCCTCTGTGGTGGGTAGCTCACTCACATGTTGAGTGAGACCAAAGGTCTCAAGGACAGCACAGAGTTCTTTAGTATTTCTGTCACAAACATTATCCACATGTACATTTAGATCACCTGTAATGATGATACAGTCAAACTCTGCACACAACTGAAAGTATCTTAGTAAAATCCTCAATAAAACCTTGACATTGTTGGGGGGGCTTTTATATGATATAGACGATGTTTACTTAGCTCCATCTTAAGTGACACATACTCAAATGATGTAAAAGCCCCTAAAGACAGCCTGTGGGTGGCTATATTATCCCTAAACAAGGCACAGACCCCACCACCTTTTTGTTTTCCCATGTTTCTGTTACAAATGTAAAATAAGGTGGGGATTTGGTAAGAGCTGCATTACTCATTTTACTGTCCAGCCACGTTTCTGTTAGAAACATAAAATCAAGGAAATAAGAGGAAATCAAATTGATTTGATTTGTTAAAGTGTCTCATTTAGGCCTCATTAGATTTGTTCAGAACGCTGCTGTGGTTCAAAAGACTTTTTACAGGCACTGGTTGTAGGCTGTGACCTTATGACTTCTTCCTAAGTGCTAAAGTTTTACCTTCTGTTCCTAAAAGAACAGGAAAAAAAGAAAATACAAACCTGCATCCCAAAAAGTTGGGACACTGTACAAATTGTGAATAAAAACTTTAAAAACTTTCAATATTTTATTCAGAATACAACAAACAAATACAACAAAACATATCAAATGTTGAATATGAGGCATTTTGAAATGTCATGCCAGATGTTGGCTCATTTTGGATTTCACGAGAGCTACACATTCAAAAAACGTTGGGACAGGTAGCAATAATAGGCTGAAAAAGTTAAATGTACATATAAGGAACAGCTGGAGGACCTATTTGCAACTTGTTAGGTCAATTGGCAACATGATTGGGTATAAAAAGAGCCTCTCAGTGTGTCAGTGTCTCTCAGAAGTCAAGATGGGCATTTTCCCAATGCTGCGCGAAAACAATCTCTGCGTAATGGTCAAGGCCGGAAAAAATACTGTATGCCTGTGATCTTTGGGCCCTTAGGCGGCACAAATGCTACTGTAATGGAAATCACAACATGGGCTCGGGAATACTTCCAGAAAACATTGTCGGTGAACACAATCCACGTGCCATTCATCGTTGTCGACTAAAACTCTATAGATCAAAAAAGAAGCCATATCTAAACATGATTAGATTAGATTAGATTCAATTTATTGTCATTACACAAGTACAGGTACAAGGCAACGAAATGCAGTTTAGGTCTAACCAGAAGCACAGGTGTTTTCTCTGGAGCCAAGGCTCATTGACTGTGGCAAAAGTGGAAAACTGTTCTGTGGTCAGACGAATCAAAATTTGATGTTCTTGAGTTTTTTAAAACTGGGACACCAGTCACCCGGACTAAAGCGGACAAGGACAACCCAAGTTGTTATGAGCGCTCTGTTCAGAAGCCTGCATCTCTGATGGTATAGTGTTGCATGAGTGCATGTGGCATGGGCAGCTGACACATCTGAAAAGGCATCGTCAATGCTGAAAGCTATATCCAAGTTCTTGAACAACATATGCTCTCATCCAGACGTCGTCGCGTTCAGGGAAGACATTGCATTTTCAACATGACAATGACCACATACTGCCTCAATTACAACATCAGGGCTGCGTAGAAGAAGGATCTGGTACGGAACTGGTCAGATCTTTCAGCCATAGAAAACATTTGGCTCATCATAAAGAGGAAGATGTGACAAAGAAGACCTAAGACAGAAGCCTGTATTAGACAAGAATGGGACAACATTTCTATTCCTAAACTTGAGCAACTTGTCTCCTCAGTCCCAGACGTTTGCAGACTGTTATAAAAAGAAGAGGGGATGCCACACAGTGGTAATCATGGCCTTGTCCCAACTTTGAGATGTGTTGATGCCATGAAATTTAATATCAACTTATTTTTCCCTTAAAATGATAAATATTCTCAGTTTAAACATTTGATATGTTATCAATGTTGTATTCTGAATACAATATTGAAATTTGAAACTTCCACATCATTGCATTATGTTTTCATTCACAATTTTTACAGTGTCACAACTTTTTGGGAATCAGGTTTATAGACTTTCTTACCTCAGTAAAGTAAACAAACAGTGCAACAGCTTGTGTGTTAGTTTTATTATTTCTGTAAAATGTCTCTACTGTTGGTCTAATTCTAATAAAGCATTATTTTCTTCTCCTGTGTTCACGTAGAAAGAAACCAAACTTGAGCCCATCATTAACAGGAAAACTAAAGTGAAATGTTTTGTACAAGGCATTAGACCTACAGTACCTGTTCTTCCGCACTTTATGTCAGCCTGATGGACCACGTTCTGTCCAGTGGAGGATACAGGTCACCATCGACAGCAGCTGGACACAAAAACAGAAACTATAAATGACTGTAAGCCAAGCTAATACAGTAAAAACACATTGATAGCTCTAATGTTGGTAATGAACAACAAGCAGCTGCTCAAATACATTGATACACACCTTACATTGCTATGACATAAAGAGACACTAGTTTGCAAAGCTATAAAGTGTTTGTGATTCTATGGCCAATGGAGGGAGTAGGTAATACGCTTTGGCTCATAACATCATGAATAGCTACTACTAGTTGATTAGTTGATACTCATTGACTGTATACAGTATAAGGTCGTAGCCCATAAAATGGTAAAAACAGAGCCATTAGTTAGCAGCAGCTCTACTACAAAATTAACTATAAATTAAAAGGTAAAAACAACACTTACCACTAAGTTATCTGTTTTGCACCGGGTCTGTTTTCTAACTTTTCCAACAAGTGTAAATATGGCCTAAACTCAATCTCTCCCTGTAGCTCTTGTAGTTTTGTGTTTTTGTAGTCTCTTTTTTGATTCTTTAGCAAAGAAACATATCGCCAACACAGCGAAAGGGCGCCAATTTTCAGCCACACAGCGCTGCCATGTCTTCTTATTTCTCCTAATTGGTAGAGAAGTCGGTAGATTAGTAATTTGGAATATTTTTTATGTATTTCTTAGTTATATATTTAAAAGGCATAAATTATAATATTTATTATTTAAATCAATTTAATAAAAAATATAAAAGAATTATACCAGAGCATGTGCACAACCATAATAAAAATGTCCATCCATCCATCCATCTTCTACCGCTTATCCGGGGCCGGGTCGCGGGGGCAGCAGTCTAAGCAGAGACGCCCAGACTTCCCCCTCCCCAGACACTTCCTCCAGCTCTTCCGGGGGGATACCGGGGCGTTCCCAGGCCAGCCGAGAGACATAGTCCCTCCAGCGTGTCCTAGGTCTTCCCCGGGGTCTCCTCCCGGTGGGACATGCCCGAAACACCTCCCTAGGGAGGCGTCCAGGAGGCATCCGAAACAGATGCCCGAGCCACCTCAGCTGGCTCCTCTCGATGTGGAGGAGCAGCGGCTCTACTTTGAGCTCCTCCCGAGTGACCTAGCTCCTCACCTTATCTCTAAGGGAGCGCCCCGCCACCCTGCGGAGAAAACTCATTTCGGCCGCTTGTATCCGGGATCTTGTTCTTTCGGTCATGACCCAAAGCTCATGACCATAGGTGAAGTAGTAGGCGTAGATTGACCGGTAAATCGAGAGCTTTGCCTTACAGCTCAGCTCCTTCTTCACCACGACAGACCGGTACATCGACCGCATCACTGCAGAAGCTGCACCGATCCGTCTGTCAATCTCACGTTCCCTCCTTCCCTCACTCGTGAACAAGACCCCAAGATACTTGAACTCCTCCACTTGAGGCAGGATCTCTCCACCAACCTGAAGGGGACAAGCCACCCTTTTCCGACTGAGAACCATGGTCTCAGACTTGGAGGTGCTGATCCTCATCCCAGCCGCTTCACACTCGGCTGCAAACCGTCCCAGTGCACACTGAAGGTCCTGGCTTGATGGAGCCAACAGGACAACATCATCTGCAAAAAGCAGAGACGAGATCCTGTGGTCACCAAACCAGACTCCCTCCGGCCCCTGGCTGCGCCTAGAAATCCTGTCCATAAAGATAATGAACAGGACCGGTGACAAAGGGCAGCCCTGCCGGAGTCCAACATGCACTGGGAACAGGTCTGACTTACTGCCGGCAATGCGAACCAAACTCCTGCTCTAGTCGTACAGGGACCGGACAGCCCTTAGCAAAGGGCCCCGGACCCCATACTCCCAGAGCACCCCCCACAGGGCGCCACGAGGACACAGTCGAATGCCTTCTCCAGATCCACAAAACACATGTGGACTGGTTGGGCAAACTCCCATAAACCCTCCAGCACCCTGGAGAGGGTATAGAGCTGGTCCAGTGTTCCACGACCAGGACGAAAACCGCATTGTTCCTCCTGAATCCGAGGTTCAACTATCGGTTGCATTCTCCTCTCCAGTACCCTGGCATAGACTTTCCCGGGGAGGCTGAGGAGTGTGATCCCTCTGTAGTTGGAACACACCCTCCGGTCCCCTTCTTGAAAAGAGCGACCACCACCCGGTCTGCCAGTCCAGAGGTACTGTCCCCGACCACGCGATGTTGCAGAGGCGTGTCAACCAAGACAGCCCTACAACATCCAGAGACTTGAGGTACTCAGGGCGTATCTCATCCACCCCCGGTGCCTTGCCACTGAGGAGCTTCCCAACTACCTCAGTGACTTCGGCCTGGGTGATGGACAAGTCCACCTCCGAGCCCTCGGCCTCTGCTTCCTCAGTGGAAGACGTGTCGGTGGGGTTGAGAGATCCTCAAGTATTCCTTCCACCGTCCAACAATATCCCCAGTTGAAGTCAGCAGGTTCCCACCTCCACTGTAAACAGTGTTGGCAGGGCACTGCTTCCCCCTCCTGAGGCGCCGGACGGTTTGCCAGAATTTCTTCGAGGCCGACCGATAGTCTTTCTCCATGGCCTCACCGAACTCCTCCCAGACCCGGGTTTTAGCCTCCACGACCACCCGGGCTGCAGTCCGCTTGGCCTGCCGGTACCTATCAGCTGCCTCAGGAGTCCCACGGGCCAACCAGGCTCGGTAGGTCTCCTTCTTCAGCTTGACGGCATCCACTTACTTCGGTGTCCACCACCGGGTTCGGGTTGCCGCCACGACAGGCACCGGAGACTTTCCGGCCACAGCCGAGTGGCCGCATCGACAATGGAGGTGGCGAACATGGTCCACTCGGACTCAATGTCTCCAACCTCCCTCGGGATCTGGTCGAAGCTCTGCCGGAGGTGGGAGTTAAAGGTCTTTCTGACAGGGGGCTCTGCCAAACGTTCCCAACAGACCCTCACAGTACGTTTGGGCCTGCCGAGTCTGTCCAGCTTTCTCCCCCGCCATCGGATCCAACTCACCACCAGGTGGTGATCAGTTGACAGCTCCGCCCCTCTCTTCACCCGAGTGTCCAAGACATACGGCCGGAGGTCAGATGAAACAACTACAAAGTCGATCATCGATCTCCGACCTAAGGTGTCCAGGTGCCACGTGCACTGATGGACACCCTTATGCTTGAACATGGTGTTCGTTATGGACAAACTGTTGCTAGCACAGAAGTCCAATAACAGAACACCACTCGGGTTCAGATCCGGGGGGCCGTTCCTCCCAATCACGCCCCTCCAGGTGTCACTGTCGCTGCCCACGTGAGCGTTGAAGTCCCCCAGTAGAACGATGGAGTCCCCGGTCGGAGCACTTTCCAGCACCCCTCCCAGAGACTCCAAGTAGGCCGGGTACTCTGCACTGCTATTTGGCCCGTAAACACAAACAACAGTGAGAGACCTATCCCGACCCGAAGCGCAGGGAGCGACCCTCTCGTTCACCGGGGTGAACTCCAACACATGGCGGCTAAGCTGGGGGGCTATGAGCAAGCCCACACCAGCAACTCCAGAGTAGTGGAGAGTCCAGCCTCTCTCGAGGATTTGGGTTCCAGAGCCCAAGCTGTGCGTGGAGGTGAGCCCGACTATCTCTAGTCGGTATCCTCAACCTCCCGCACAAGCTCAGGCTCCTTCCCGCCAGCGAGGTGACATTCCATGTCCCTAGCGCCAGATTCCGTGTCCGGGATTGGGTCGTCGAGGCCTCCGCCGACTGCCACCCAATCCACTTTGCACCGGCCCCTTACGGTTCCTCCCGCAGGTGGTGGGCCCACGGGAGGTCGGCCCCACGTCGCTCCTTCGGGCTGAGCCGGCCGGGCCCGTGGGGAAAGACCCGGCCACCAGGCGCCGCATGCGAGCCCCAACCCCGGGCCTGGCTCCAGGGTGGGTCCCGGTTGCGCCATACCGGGCGGCGCCACGGTCCTTGATGTTTTGTCTCCATAAAGGGTTCTGAACCGCTCTTTGTCTGGCCCACCTAGGACCTGTTTGCCTTGGGAGACCCTACCAGGGGCATATAGCCCCTGACAACATAGCTCCTAGGATTCCATTGCAAGAACTTACTAATTTATTTTAATTATGTCTACTTCAGTCTGTGGTCATGCACCTAAAATTCACCTGCAATGGACTTTAAAGAACACAAACGCACTGCTCGTTGACTTGTCTTTTTACTAAGATCAGCTGTTGTTGACGCATACAGCCTTTTTAATGCTGAATTTATTTTTATTAATCTCTCGCAGAGACACAGTTCTACTGAAGCTTTGAAAGTATTTTGTTCCTTTTGTGTTTTCTTTGGTTTGATTCACATTAAATGCAACTAGCCAACATTAAACTTACAACCAACTGTTGCTGCGTGTCTAACGTGACGGAGCATGGGACGCTGTGGATGTGAGTAACAGAGAGGACGTAGCCACTGGTTCCCCTTGCTACAGTTAAACCTTATATGTGGGTTAAATCAGACACCACAGAAATGCTGAACATAAACTTGCTTCCATGTAGCTCTCACTGAACCCCATCAAACAAACACCAACAAAAATATAGCACTATTCAGACTTATACCAAATTCACACTAAGAGTGTTGCGTTACTTGCCTCTGCTTTAAAAGCGTCAAATCACACCAGAGGCGTCAGCGTCCCTGCTACTACTCTGCGTGTGTGGATCTCCCTCTCTTTTGCCAACTTCATCATATAGAAGTGTAGTAACAATTAAACTTCCATGTAAATAATAACTGAACAAGATGGACGGCACAGTGGGGGGCTTAATTGCGGCTAGACAAAGAAAAAACGAGACATACTTATTTGTCATTCATACATATTCATATGTAACTATAGTAGGTAATTACTTGCAGTCTAAACCCAAAGTTGTGGTTATTGTGCTCCAGGCCTTCTTTTTCTTTACAATGCTTGGTTCCTACTTCCTGTGTTTTCCCGGTGTAGCTCGCAAGATTGACGCAGAGCCATTCGAAAAATAGAAGTCCAACCGATCGATAGCATTGTGACGCGTCTGAGACGCAGCCGGTGTGAAGTTGTCTGACTAAAATAGAAAGCAGTTTACAAGCGTGAGACGCAGCGCTGTCGTAATGCCTTATGCGTTACAGAAAAGGCGCTGTAGATCTTTTTATGCTAATTTCAGTCTAGGCTCTGCGAGTTAATGTCTTAACTGCAACAGAGTCAACCACAGTAGACATGATGTCGCCTAATCTCAGCGTTTTGAATCATTAATACTTCAACTGAGTTAACATAATATTAGTTCTTCTCTGTTCAGGAGGGCTTTGCCATCTCAACAAAAATGGCTTCCTTCACACCTCTCTCGAACCATCTGACCTCTCAGGTCATTGCTGTCCTTAGAGGAAAGCCCTTTCTCTTTGAGGTGGAGGTGGACTGCAGACTCAGGTCCACCAGGGTTGGCTCTTCTGTGCTGATTCATCCTCTTGTTAAGATGTTCTGTTTCTCCAACATAACTGACACTGCACTCTTCACTGAACTGCATAAACTACATTACTCTGTTTTTGCGAGATGGTCTTGTCTTTAGGATGGACCAGTTTTTTATACAGAGTGTTCCCTGGTTTAAAGTGGACTGGAATGTTGTATTTGTAGAAAAAGTTTTTCAGATAAACCAGACACATAAGGGATAACTACACCCTTTCCTTTTGTCCCTGGTTCCTGTCTGTTTGGTTTCTGTGTCCTCTTGGTTTTGTTGAAAGTCCATCTGGGGTATCCACAGTCTCTCAGGGCTTTACGGATGTGTTGTTCTTCTTTCCGTTGACCTTCTGAGGTTGTGGGCACCTCTTGTGCTCTGTGCTGTAGAATCCTGATGACTCCCAGCTTGTGCTGGTGGGACTCATACAGCAAATATTGGTCTGTGTGTGTTGGCTTCCTATAAACTTCTACTTGGAGAGTCCTGTCCTCACAAATAACCACTGCACAGTCTAAGAAGGCCAGGCGGTTTTCTATGGCAGCCTTTCTCAAAGTGGGTGCCGCGGCACACTGGGGTGCCCCCTGACTGTGTCAGGGGTGCCGCCCAAAAATTACGTAGGCAAGAAAAAAAAAAAACTTTCGCGTTGGCTTGCAATGAGCCAGAGACAGGCGCTCAGAGCTGTCATATATCACAACTTTTCTAAACTGGCTAAACTGGCGGGCGCCCATCGTGCATACAGCTCAACTAACGCGATTGTTATAAAGGTGTTTAAACGACAAAACACTTCCACAAGTACAGGGAGCGACTGTGGACTGTGGACCAGGAGCTCCGTGTCTGCCTCTCATCCATACCTGCCAGGATAGGGCGGCTGTGTGCGTCGCACCAGGCTCACGTCTCTCATTGATTGTGGTCACCCCACCCCGGCTTGTGTGAGCGCATATGCGCTGCATGCGCGCATGTAGATCTTTCTCTCGTTGCGGATTATTTTTTTGTGTGTGTGGGTGTGTGTGCATGCACATATAGCACGGATGAAAACAAGCACTATATGGAAAAACATTCCTGCTTATCTCTGGTGCATGGAACATGGATCTTTTTCTTATCGTATTGTATCTGATTTTATTTATTTTTGTTATGTCTGCCCCTTTTTATTTTATTTTAACGGCATCCTGCACTTCAGTTTAGTTCTCCTGGTCAGGATTTGTTGTTGGGTTCTTGTATTGTGCGGTCCACCTCTCTCTTTTATGCATTTTTGAAAGGTGCCCTGACTGAAAAAAGTTTGAGAAATGCTGTTCTATGGCATCTTAACAGGTGAACTTGATGTTCTTGTCCACTGCGTTGATGTGCTCTGGGAAAGCTTCCATTTCCTTGGTTTTGATTTTGACCCACGTTTCAACAACATTGTAGTCCGCAAATTCCGCCAGTGTTGTGCTAATGTTAAGCTTGATTTATGTTAATGCATATTTTTGTTAAAGCTACCTAAACAAAAACATTTTGATTAAAAAACAAAACTTGGTGTAAACAATGTTTACATAGCCATTAGGTTATGTAAGATTTTCAGTTAAGTGTTATCCAGGTGAAAACTATAAAACTTAAGGCTTAATAGTTTTCTGATACCTGATTAAAAAGGCAAACACATTATACTAATAATTAGTTACTATAACTATAATGAATTACTTTATCAAGCATGGGAAACATACCTACATCACAAGTATAAAATGTTTGTTTGCTGTCTCAACAGGCAGCAGCCTGAACGCGATCTACCGTTACTATAACAACAGAAGCACAAGGCCCAAGATGCGCTGGAGCGTCATTGACCGATGGCCAACACACCCTCTACTGGTGGAGGTGAGACACACAGTAGAGTACAAATTACTAAAAGTAAAATTTCCCAGAACAGAATTTTTTTTTTATGTTAAAATAAAGGTAACAACACAGTTTTCAAGAAATAGGTTTGGAATTCTACCTACAGTTGTTGAATCTAGAGTAAATAGTCACATTCTAAAGCTGTGACACTGATACTTTTTGAAACCACCACCTGCTGAGTGCTTACAGCACTTTTACTGCCGCTCTGGTACTGGTAAACACCAGTGTTGCGTACGCGGAAGTCTACACTGAACCAGTTTAATGTCAAGCTTTAGCTGGTTTTGTTTTTCTTTTCTTAACACTAAATTGCGAATGGTTACTACAGCTCGAATTTCCTCCTCGCTTAGCTTTGCTCCCACTCTGCAGAATACTCCTGGTGAAACGTCGTCTTTATAAGGAAACTTTCTAATACTAAAGACATGCCATGACACTGTATATGCATTTTTTTTTTTTTTTTTTTGGGACATGCTACAGACCAGGAAGCTGAGCCAATACTCATTCAGTGGCTCACAGAGTTAAACCTGATTGCTCTTGTCACATAAACGGGCGGCAGTGGCTCAGTGGTAGAGCGATCGTCCTTCACCCGGTAGGTAGGCGGTTCGATTCCTGCTCTCCCCACAGTTCATACTGTTGTTGTGTCCTTGGGCAAGACACTTAACCCCCCTTGCCTACAGTGGTGTTCCAGCTGTAACACTGGTGAATGGGACCTTAATGTAAGTCACTTTGGATAAAAGCGTCAGCTAAATGACTAAATGTAAATAACCTGCAGTACAGGCCTCTCCACAGAGTATAAAATGGTGTCCTGCTTACACAGTGCGTCTCCATGAATAGATATAATGCTAAATAAACTGTGCACTGTAAATAAAATAAAAAATTCACAAATCAGTTTGGCCACAAGTTATAGAGCAGGAACCTCGTGCTGCAACTAAATTCTTGTGAGATTTGTGAGTTTTAAAACTCGTAAAAATACATCTTGTCCTGCTCCAAGCAAAGTATTTGCGTCTGAACCCTGGTTTCACCGACTGTGTCCAGGAGGTGGCAGCTCTGACAGGTTTGGGCGGGTTTTAGGTTTAAATATAAAGAGGCCGTTACAAACATAAACAACATGACGCTGCTCTGATTGGATAACTATGGTTGAGAAAATCCAATCACGAACTCGGTATTTATTGAAAGTACCTTTTCTGAAGAGCAGATCTATGTGGCAGATGGAGGTTAATAGAGCAGAGCTGACACTTGTTCCTGTGCTCTCTCGAGACAAATTTTTGTCTTCATAAGGAAAAATTTATTATAATCTAAACTCATAAAAATCTATTTCTTAAATAGTAAATGGACTGCATTTATATAGCGCTTTTTTGTACCGGGCTGTACCAAAGCGCTTTACAACATGCTTCCATTCCCCCCATTCACATGACAGAGAGGGCCGCCATACACAAGACCTTCTCCGACCACCACCAAACTCACCTCCACAGTCTTAACAACCATTAAAATCTTGCATAAACATTGACAATTGACAAAACAATATTCAAAAATATTCCTCTGATTCTTGTTAACAGTGTTTACTATTTTATATTTTAGTTGGCTTTATTATTATAAAATGTTTGTCTTTGGTTAGTGTTTTGCAGAACATGTGAGTAACGAGCTGCTGAAGTTTCCAGAGGACAAACAAGACGATGTGGTCATCCTATTTTCAGCTCATTCTCTGCCTCTGGCTGTGAGTAAGAACATAACATTGTCAAACTCAAACCAAGATAAATGTGGTTTCTTTCACCCATTTTTTATTTAAGTATGTGGAAAACTGTTTAATTAAAAATAGCATATTGTATTAAAAAATAAACCCCTTGAGACAGCATCTAGGCTTTATTATCAAAAAAATGTAAACAGTCAGAATGTACAGCGTGACAATCATGTGCTCCAATTCAATGGACCCTCAACTTGGGGACGTTCTTGTAGGTTGGTTGCTCTAGACTGCTTGTCAAAATTGAATCAAGCTATAATGAGCTAAAATGATAAGCTAGGTTTAGTTTGTTAGGTTGGGCTCATTTTCCTGTGATTTCTATTCCTTGAAGCAAGTGCATTAAAAGTCAAGCTAAATTATCAGAAAAATTATGCAGGACTTTAGCCTGGTCCAGAGCAGGTATAAGGTCAATTGGTCAGGTATAGTGCTTAATTGGAGCACCTTGGTGGCTCACTTATACTCGGCAGACCCAGGTGCTATTTCTGCTCAGGCCATTTTCCCATATTATCCTATTAAATAAATGCAATCATTTAGACATCTCATTCTTAGTCTAATTTTAGTTCTAATTATCCTCACAATTTAGTCTAATCTTTTCTATATCTACAATAGTATATAAACTAAAATATAAAGGGTAATGCAATTATTTATTTTGTTTGTTTTTTCTGAAGTAATAATTTCTACCTGAATGGCAGTAACAGGTAAGTTTCAATAACTAACTTTACCAGACATCTTGGTGTCTTGTGTTCGTACATGTCCACAAACGCAGCACTAGCATATACTAGCACAAGTCTTAACACACTTCAGTTTACCTTTGAATGAATATCAAGATGGCTTTTCTGCAAATGTCACGTCAGGTTTGTTGTGTTTTTCCCGGTAATGATAGCTCCGCACGGTTGTTTGCCGTGGCATCAAACGTAAATTGTGTCCCTTTCTTTTTCTCCCAAGCGTTAACATTGTTTGATATTTACAATATTGCCTATTTTTCCTGACCATCAATTACAGGCAAAAAAAACAACTAAGCCATGGGGAAAAAAGAGAAACCTTAGGGAGAATCACAGAAGGAGGGATCCAGTCCAGGGACAGCCTGTGAAAGAGATGTGTCTAGGACAGTTCTACATTGACAAATAGACCATCATGTGTAACAAATGAATAAACATGACTATAGTCCATGATCATATCTGCAGGAACAATTCATCTGAGTGAGAGGAACTGGGGTCAGAGGTCCATAGAGAAAAATCCACCCAGCTGCAGTTCGGTGCCCTGAGCAGCTCAGAAGAGCATGCGCGGGATGTACGAGATGGCGTGATAAAAGCCTTTGATAAAGACGTGTGCGCAACCAAAAAAAGGTGTTTATTCAGTAGTGGCAGGACTTGAAGGCTTCTATTGTTTACGCTTTCAATTCTTTGCTTTTACAATCCAAAAGTTAAGAATAGTACTCAATTATTTGTAAGAATGTGTTGAGGTGGTGTGGGCACCAAGCCTATTGGCTGATCGCTAAAACTCTGCCACCGACCACCCCTTGTTTATAAGGGCCATCGTGCTTCAACCAGGAATTTAACTACAAGAAGTTCATCTTTCTGATTTATATTTAATGCTTTACAAATCAGAATTATAAACTTCCTGTAGATAAATTCCTATTTGTAGTACAATCACAGGAGTTAAACAGAGTTTGACAAACCCCCATGTGGAAAGTCTGAAAAACAAAGTGTAGAACATAACATGAAAAAAAATTATTTCTGAAAGGTTATGGCACACACGGTTTACTGGTTTTATCAAGGCAAGGATTTTGTTTTTATTCAGAAACTTAAATTGCTGTTTGCCATTTTTGGGAGTAAATGGTCACTCTTACAAGTAACATAAAATGTATCTAGAAAACATGAATAAACATGAATAAATCTAAAACTAAATATGACACAAAATACAAGCAGTGTTTGTTAGTGCAATATGAAGTTAGATGTACTATGTGTTGTGATTAGGTGGTGAACAGAGGAGATCCGTACCCTCAGGAGGTGGGAGCCACAGTGGAAAGGGTAATGGAGAGACTGGGCCACTGCAATCCTTACAGACTGGTGTGGCAGTCAAGGGTAAGTCCATGTTCAGACCTTAACTAAACCTGGAACCCAAATCTTTGAGAGGCTGGACTCTCCACTACTCTGGAGTTGCCATGAGAGGTGGTGGGCTGGTGTGGGCTTACTCAGCCCCCCAGCTCAGCCACCATGTGCTGGACCATGTTCTCCACCTCCATTGTCGAGGCAGCCACTTGGAGCTAGCGCCATCTCCGGTGCCTGTCGGGGCGGCAACCCCCAAACCCGGTGGTGGACAGTAAGAGATACCAGCAAGCTGAAGGAGACCTATCAAGCCTAGTTGGCTTGTAGGACTCCTGAAGCAGCTGATGTGTACCGTAGGCTAGGCAGGCTGCAGCCCGGGGGGTTGTGGATGAAAAAACATGAGTCTGTGAGGAGTTCGGTGAGGCCATGGGGAAGAACTATCGGTTGGCCTCAAAGAAATTCTGGCAAACTGTCTAGCGCCTCAGCAGGGGGAAGCAGTGTACACACTCATATATTTAAGTAATTTGACTTCACCATTTGTAGTCAAATTTCTTAAATATTATTTTTTGCGTTGCCTTTGTGAGGTTATTGAAATGATGGGCCAGGCCTTCAGTAATGTGCTGCTAACGAAGCACTATTAGATGTGTGTCTTCTGTCTGTCAGGTGGGTCCGATGTCCTGGCTGGGGCCTCAGACTGATGAAGTGATCAAAGGTCTGTGTGAACGAGGGAAGAAGAACATCTTGCTGGTCCCCATCGCCTTTACCTCAGATCACATTGAAACTCTGCACGAGCTGGACATCGAGTACAGCCAGGTTCTGGGAGATGAGGTACAGATGCAGACAAATCCTCACAATATTTCAACAACAACAATAATAACAATATCTTAAGTAAAGACTTTTTCATACATTTTCAGTGTGGTGTGGAGAACATCAGGAGAGCCGAGTCTTTAAATGGAAACCCACTGTTTATGAAGGTAACAGTAAAAAAGAGTGTTGTATCATTTACTGGACTAGAAAAATGAAGTAAAAGCTCCACTCCAAGTGTAAATGCGCAGATAGAATTTTATTTTTTTTGGGCCATTTTTCAGAGAATGTAAATAACACAAAGTTTTCTTTCTCTCATAGTTAGTGGTTGGGTGAAGCCAACTATTGTCAAACAACTGTGTTAAATCATAATGACAACAGAAACTACCCAAATGGCCCTGATAAAAAGTTTACATACCCTGGTATGTAAACTGGTATGTAAAATTTTGGCCTGATAACATGCACAAGTGACACAAACGGTGTGATCTGTTTGCTTGTAATCAGTGTGTGTGTATAAAAGGTCAGTGAGTTTCTGGACTCCTGACAGACCTTTGTTTCTCTCATCCAGTGCAACACAAGGCCAAGTCGACCCGTCATTGGCTACAGCAGCCTAAAGTGTTGATTCTGGACTGACCTCAGTGTCCTGACCTCAATGTCATTTAGCCACTCTGGGTAGATCTCTAATGTGCAGTTTATGTAAGACAGCCCAAGAATTTACAGGAACTGGAGGCTTTTTGTCAAAAAGAATGGGCAGCTTTACATCTGAGAAAAAAAGAGTCTCATCCACAACTACCACAAAAGGTGGCAGCAGTGGCTCAGTGGTAGAGTGGTCGTCCTTCAACCGGAAGGTAGTCGGTTTGATTCCCGCTCTCCCCACAGTTCATACTGTCGTTGTGTCCTTGGGCAAGACACTTAACCCACCTGGCCTCGTATGAATGTGTTAGAATGTTGATGGTGTTGGTCGGAGAGGCCGTAGGCGCGGAATGGCTGCCACGTCTCTGTCACTCTGCCCCAGGGCAGCTGTGGCTACAGATTGCAGCTTACCACCACCAGTGTGTGACTGTGGAGTGAATGAATAATTGATATGTAAAGCGTCTTTGCGTACCCGGAAAAGCGCTATATATAATTGATGTAATAATAATAAAAAGACTTCAAGCTGTCATTGATTTTAAAGCTGGCAATAGACAGTATTAAAAAACTGGGGAATGTAAACTCTCGATCAGGGTCATTTTTTTAATTTCTGTTGTCATTATGATTTAAAAAGAGTAAACATAATTGTCTGACAATAAATGGCTTCCCACTAACTATGAGTGAAAGAAAGGTTTTTGTATTATTATTCATATTCTCTGGAAAATGGCCAAAGAAATCACAAATTTCAAATCAATCAAAAAATGCCAGGCCTTTTGAGCTTCCCTGACGGTTGTTGAATTGGAGCCTTGAACTCTCGGCCCAGTGTTACTGTGCTAAAAGTCCAGGGTGTACCAGTATCTCAGTGGGTAGAGCGGCCGTCCTTCGACCGCCCGGGAGGCGGTTCAATCGCTCAAAACATCCCAAAACATCATAACATCCCGCTCTCCCCCAAATACTCCAGTGGTGTTCTGTAACACTGGTAAATAGCGTAATGTATGTTTGAGTGCCTACTACAGTAGATGGAAAAGCGCTATATAAAAATAAAGATTATTATTACCCCGCCTCAGGCCCAAAGCTGCTGGGATAGGCTCCGGTCACCCGCGACCCCTAACGGGACAAAGCGGTAGACAATGAATGAATGAATGAATGAACTTACACACACATTTATAAATGATCCTCTTTTCAGTTACATTTTAAATTGTCTACATACAGAGGGTATTCTATAAAGTGACCTTACTTGACAAGCTGAGATTGTTTGGTGTCTCTAATTAGACCCGAGCCGGTGATAACCGGAAGGGTCTATTATTTTTGATAGCGTCCGTTATTATTATTAGACCCGAGCCGGTGATAACCGGAAGGGTCTATTATTTCTGATAGCGTCCGTTATTATTAGACCGAGCCGGTGATAACCGGAAGGGTCTATTATTTCTGATAGCGTCCGTTATTATTATTCTTCTTCTGATCTTTGAGGGCAAATTTGACCCCTGAACATGCGAAAACTCAGGAAACTTTGCCCAAAATTCAAGCCGAAAAATTTATTGAAATGAAGTCCAAGAAAAATATGAAAAAATGACTCAGTGGCGACCCTGGAAAAGTCAAAATACATTGGGCCTATGGAAAGTGAAAGTAACTTTTTTCCAACGTGAAAAATGAAACTTGGTACATCCATAGGACACCTTAGGCAAATATAAAAGTCTATGACAGCCACACCCTAAAGTCAACAGGAAGTCCGCCATGTGGGGTGGGAACGCGCCACCTAAATCGCACTCCTCGCGCCAAAATGATTCAACTCATCGTGTTTTTATCTAAATGGCCCCAAATTTGGTGAGTATCATCTAGACAGTGCCAACCAAAGTTAACACTTTGTTGTAGATATCTTATCGGGTATGGGTGTGGCAAGCCTGTAACAAGGTGGCCATTTTTGTGAAAATAAAATGTCTCTTAACTCTCAAACGCCTTCTCGGATCGAGTTGGACCCAAAAAGGCGTTTGTGCACATTCATGACCTGAACACAAAGATATGTAAATAAAAGGGTTATCTTTAGAAATGGCTCTCCAGCGCCCCCTACAAACTTATAATGGGACCCAAGAATTTAGTTTGTCATAGAGACATGAAATTTGGTACACACATCTCTTATGTCATGACGAACATAAAAGCCAATGACAACCACCCCCTATTTATAAATGTGTTGCCATAGCAACGCCCCAAATATGTGGACAAAGTCAATAGGAAGTGAAAATTTTAGTTTGTCGTAAGGAAATGAAACTTGGTACACACATCCAGTATGGGCTTATGAACAAAAAAGCCAATTGTGACCACACCCTATCATACACAAGAAGGCGGCCATTTTGAATTGAATGTGAGAATCTTCTTAGAATACACCTCTCTTTTAAAAAAACAGTCCTTTGTTTTTCTCGCCTTAGCCCGAGCATAATCTATTATTTTCAAAAGTTCAGACAGCTCCCAGGAAAACCAGGGATTGTGGAGGCCTTTAACTCTAAATTACAAGGTGGTGTAGCAGGCCCCAGCAGTAGCACAGGCCCGAGGTGACGAAGCAGGATCCAGCCAGAAGAAGATTCAAGCAGTAGCACAGGCCTGGTTATTTGACATTACTGTGAAGTTTACGCTTTAAAGCACAAAATGCAATCCTCCGAGTGCATGTGTCCCCGCGGTCTCAAGGGAGGCGAGGGTCTTTATCGCCGCTTGCGGCTTTAATTCAATTTGTTGTTCTTGGGGAAACATCAGTATCTCTTGTGGTTTTTAGTTACAGACTATCTTTCAATTACAACAAAGACTTGTATATTAGATATTTTATGTTCATTATTTAATGCAAACTGCACATGGAATGGGCTAGTTGCCTTTGTTCACTCAGAAAACCATCAGAACATTGACATTAATTGCTCCCTACACTGTATATATATTTTTTCATTTGTCCTTTCAACCCTGTGTAATTGTCTCTTTGGTTTAATCAGGCACTTGCAGACTTGGTCCACTGTCACCTGAGGTCCAACGAGCCATGTTCCCGTCAGCTCATGCTCCGCTGCCCACTATGCACCAACCCTACCTGTGAACAGACCAAGGCCTTCTTTGCCAACCAGAAACTCTCCTAAAGATACATTAGGCCATATCATGTGAAATCTGTGACAAAATGATGCCTTTTACATTGAACACAAGCTCCTCACATTAAAGTACACTGTTTTTTCCACTAAAGCTGTCCTGCTGCTTTGAAAGAAAAGACGATCAAGTTTTATATGGCATTTTGTTTATAAATTCATTGTAATAAGTCAGATTCTTCTATGACCTGGTTCTCACTTAGCTTTGGAAAAGTCAATGAAAATTTGGGAAAAAATTATATATTTTTTTGTCATTTTACCAATCCAAAGACATTAGTGTTTGGAAAGGTTTGCAATTTAGGCATCCTTAAAAACTATCTTAAACCTTTGCTATTCAACCTTTTCTCGGTTTATTGACATAAAAATGGAAACCCATGACTTTATTGACTTTGCTATTGACTTTATTGACTTTGCTATTGACTTTATTTTTGCTATCAAACCACAGATGTCTGTTTGACAAACCACTCTTGACTATGGCTGCAGTGCATCTCATAAGTCTTGCTTCTTATTTCTCTCCATGTGATTAGTTTTATGTCCTTTTAAAAAGGAATAATCAATGTATCTCAGTAAGAGTCCTTGACAGATCCCCCTCTACAGAATACAGAAATTTACAAAACCGGTGAGTTTGGAAGGAAAAAGCATGTCTTCTGAAACGGTAGGGTGATTTTAATGCATTTTGTACAAATAAAACTCTGCTAGGGTCCAGAGTATGGGCTCATTTCTGCTCCTTCTGTTTGAGCATGTCTCTCAGGAAAGGTCTGCCTGTCCCGGTGGCATGGAATTGTATTTCATTTTTATCAGAGTTCTCTGTCCAGCTGAGGGTACTGTGTCAGCAATCTCAGGTCTAAGAACCATTAAATCAATACAAAAATGTAGTTTTAAGTTTAAGTTACATGATGCTACTAGCTAAAAGTTGCACAGTGCCACTTTAAAATAAATGCAAAGTGGTGAGATTCTGTTGTGGACAGTTTATTGAAAATGGATAGCACAACTGTTCTCAATGACCAAAATATTTAACAATAGTGTATACAATTAAAAATTATTGTATTTAGTATTCATATTATAAAAATGTACACTCACTATAAAAATAATGTAGGGTTAAATGTATTTGCCTTTTTTTTTTTAATTTGCCTTTTCTAAAAAAAAAAAAATACTTTTACTTCAACCTTTTTTTCAAGATGTCCTGGAAGACTGAGAACCCTCACAGACTTCAAGTAGCATCATGGCCAGGATAAAATGTCAAATGATCACTTTCTAAACTTCAAACAAATTTCATTGGTTTTAATCAAAGTTTTAGAGTGGGGCAGGAGAACAATATTTAGTGATGGAGCTTTTTTTTGTCAAGCTGGGGTGTGCTTAAGTGAGGAAATGTTCATATACTACTATGTTATCTGTAGAGGAGGAGGGCCTTTGTATAGCTTCAAAAGGAAAAAAAAGTTGGCAAAAATAACTAGCTAATATATATATATATATATATATATATATATATTTTATTTTTTTTTTTTTCATTATTATCCCTAGATTCTAGTTTCTTAATTTCCACTGAGCTAATAAGCTTGTCCCATGGCAGTGACTGTGTAGTAGTGCCCCTGTTCTGTTAAATTTCAGACAATGTGCCTTTTTCACTGACAAACCATAACTAAGCATTTGTATTTGTTGTTTTCATCATGAACTTGGTAACTGTTAAAATTTGTCCAGCTGACAAAAAAATCACCGTCTTCAGGCAGATTGTTTGAAAACATGTAGATCTGCAATATATTAAAACTTGATTTTGAGCTACATTACTAATGTTTGTAAGATGTCTACAAATTATCTCAATTTCAACTGTAAGATGTTGATTTCTGCTGGTCGCATTCAGATCAAGAGTTTATCTTTGTGTGGGGCTGCTTTTCACTCTGATGTCTTATTTATTTAAAATAATGCATTAATAATGTAGTTAGCTGAATTCAGCTTATGGATTTATGGCTGTTACTTTTTATTGTGTTTTCCAGTGAGCGAATGCCAGCTTCATGTGTAATTCTATTTTTTGTATTTCACATTATTGTTAACAATGGAAATCAACAAAAGAGTCTTCCTTTAAAACTGGAATAAAATATCTGCTGCCTGGTTCAGGACCATATGTTTATGGAATTTATTTCTTATTGGCCTCTTGGAGAACTGTGATCCAGGAAAAGCAATATTATATGTTATATTTTTGATGGCAGTGACCGGGAACCAACACTCAAAGTAGAAGTCCACCAAATAGCTCTACACCCCTAAACATGACAAAAGTCATCTCACCAATATATTTAGGCCCAATCCCAAATTCTCTAACTTACCCCTTGCCCTTAGCCCTACCCCTTGGCCCTCCAAAAGAAGGGGTAAGGGGTAGAATTTGGATTGGACCTTAGACCAGGTAGGGTTTTAGCTGGCTGTAGTGCATTTATTTAGCCTTTTTCATTTTTCTGTTGTTGCAGTTTCATATTATGAAGTGGTCTAGTTTGACTTTTTACCAAATTTTGGTTCAATGAATCAAAGGTCTCTAGAGAGACTATTGGCCTTTCCCAATCTCTTCCACTTTCATACCAGCCTTGAGTGACCTCGGTGTGTATTTCCACGTGCAGCAGAAGAGAAGCCTTGATGATGTAGGCAAGGGTGGATTGACCATTGACCGCAGAGGGGCCAGGGCTTTATAAATGGGCCCTTCTGAAGAATCACAAACTGAACTATCCTTGACGTTCTATTCCAATGTTACTGCTTTACTTGCAGGGTCAAATCTCCTACATCATTGTTAACCATTGTAATGTTCTCCTGTTAGACTTGGACCCATGAACCCAGCTGGTTTGACTGTTATTTAAAGAGTACTACAAAAACAAAGCCTCAAAGTCATCTGGGATAATTACTTTAGCATGAAATAGGGATTATAGGCCTTCTCTCACAGTCTGATAGAGTCTATCAGACTGTGAGGTGACGTTGCATGCAGTCAGACACGATAGAGGAAGAAAACATGACGGCGAACAGCAGCTGGGACACATCGAGATCGTTATTTTGCCGATATTTCTCTTTATTAACCACTTAAAGGTGTTACAGAGGATGTTTTGTTTTATACAGTTTTGCAATATTACTAGAAACTGCCTTTACTAACAGATAAGACTTTATTAGCTGCAATGAAACAAAAAATATAAATATACATCATCTGTGGATGAGGTGGGGCCAATGGGTGGCACGATCACCGCGGTAACCATTGGCCCTCTGGCTTGTCAATCAATGTTACTACGTGCGTTTGATTTTGCACGCGCGGTCTATTTGCTGCGCATGCGTAGTGTGTTTATGTAGCTCCTGCGCTTTCATCATTGAAGGTACAAGCAGCAAGCCCACTTCCGAGTTGGAAGCCTATAAGGAAGCAGGGCTAGGCTCCAACAAGCATGACCAACATTCATTGACATTCATTGAAAAGTTAGCGCCAATTACGAAGTGACTATTTTTGTCACAGTCATCATTCTAACTATGCCGTCTTTATTTGAACACATTCTTATTAGGCCCGAGCCGGTGATGACCGGGAGGGCCTATTTTTTTTTTTTTTTTTTTTTTTTTTTTCTTCCGACCAAATGATCCTAAATTTGACCCAGTGAACATGCACGAAAAGTCATTTTTATTGGTCCCAGACTTCAAGCTCGGCGAAAAATTTATGAATTTGAAGTCGCCGAAAAAAAAATATGAAAAATGACTCAGTGGCGACCCCTAGAAAAGTCAAAATACATTGGGCCTATGGAAAGTGAAAGTAACTTTTTTCCAATGTAGAAAAATGAAACTTGGGTCATCCATAGGACATCTCAGGGCAAACAGAAAAGTCAATGACAGCAACACCCTAAACTTAACAGGAAGTCCGCCATGTGGGGTGAAACGTGCGGCCACTAAAATCGCGACCCTTGCGAAAAAAGATGCAAATCATTGTGTTTTAATCTAAATGGCCCCAAATTTGGTGAGTATTATCTAGACACGTGGGCCAACCAAAGTTGTGACTTTGTTTATGATATCTTATCGGGTATGGGTGTGGCAAGCCTGTAACGAGGTGGCCATTTTTGTGAAAATTAAATGTCTCTTCACTCTCAAACGCCTTCTCGGATCGAGTTGGACCCAAAAAGGCGTTTGTGCACATTCAAGACCTAAACACAAAGATATGTAAATAAAAGGGTTATCTTTAGAAATGGCCCTCCAGCGCCCCCTACAAACTTATAATGGGACCCAAGAATTTAGTTTGTCATAGAGACATGAAATTTGGTACACACATCTCTTATGTCATGACAAGCATAAAAGCCAATGACAACCACCCCCTATCTATAAATGTGTTGCCATAGCAACGTCCCAAATATGTCGAAAAAGTCAATGGGAAGTGAAGATTTTAGTTTGTCATAGGCAAATGAAACTTGGTACACACATCCAGTATGGGCTTATGAACAAAAAAGCCAAAGGGGACCACACCTTATCACACACGGGAAGGCGGCTATTTTAAATTGAAGATGTGATCCGACTTAGAATACAACCTCTTGTCACGGTCGCTCAGGACGCTGATCAGTTGGCCGCAGCCTCCGCCTCCGGCTCCCCCGCCCCTACAGACTCGCAGATGAGAAACAGGTGTGCGGGAGCGCCGGCGGAGCAAGACCAGCTGAGCCGAGTTGGCAATCAACAGAGGATAAGAAGCACCGCAGCCTGCTCCTCGTTGCCAGATCGTAATACTAACTCCAGTCAGTTATACGTCTAGCTTGCTATTGCCTTGTTGTTTATGGGATTACTTACCTGTGCCTTTGTTCGTCTTAGATCCGTCCAGTCCTGCCGTATGTCCTGTTACTGTTCCTTCGTCTGTTCCTGTACCTTCAAGTCTCGTCCTCGATCCAGTTCCAGTCCAGCCCGGTTTTGTCCTGTGTCCTCTCGTTATCCCAGAAGAACTTGTCATACCTTTGTGCCTCAATAAATCTGTTTATATTCCTTTACTTGTGTGTCTGCATTTGGGTTGTCTTGCCGGTCCGTAACACGATCTGGCCAGAATGAACCCAGCAGAGCCGCACACTCTTCCGCAGACTGTCGCTGCTCAGACCGCGCTTCTGGAGCAGCATGATGCTACTCTCCAGGCTCTCATGGGCCACATGACTTCTCGCAGAGCCTCTCCGTGCTGAGTGCCCAGTTGACTTCAGTGAACTCACCGCCGGCTACCAGGGCTCCAGCCGTCTCTACGCTGACTATGGAAGCCCCGCCTCCAGGTTACAAGGAAGCGTTTGTACCACCACCTGCACCATACAGTGGAGATCTCGGCTCTTGTGGTGCCTTTTTAACCCAGTGCTCTTGGTTTTTTGAACTACAGTCACAGACTTATAAGAGTGATCGCTCAAGAATTGCTTTTAATTGGGTGTCTAAGGGGTCAGGCTTTACAATGGGCCTCCGCTGTCTGGGAGAAGCAGGAGGATTTGTGTTTCTCTTATTCCGCATTCATCAAGGAGATGAGATTAATTTTTGATCATCCTGTTCGAGGAGGGGAGGCTACTAAAAGACTGTTTTCCATTCGTCAGGGGAATCGCAGTGTGGCAGAGTTTGCCGTGGAGTTTCGTTCATTAGCCGTGGAGAGCGGTTGGAATGAGGAAGCTCTTCACGGAGCCTTTTTAAATGCGATTTCTGAGGAACTTAAGGACGAGATGGCGGCGCGAGAGCCTCCAACGAGTCTGAATGAACTCATTACCGAGGCTATTAGAATGGATAATCGCCTTCGGGAGCGTAAGAGGGAGAAGGCTGGCTTACAGGCGTCAATGAGATCCTCCACTAGTCCAGGTTCGGGATTCCCGGCATATCAGGGGGGTTTTCCCCAGCCTCCACGAGAGAGGACCGGGGGTTGGTGGACACAGACGGGAGAGGGAGGAGGCTCATCCAGTTCCAATACAGATTCGCCGGGTCGTTCACTGCAAACAGCCACACCTGAACCCATGCAGTTGGGTCGGAACCATTTGACAGAGGAGGAGAGACTTCGTCGGGGTCAAGACAGGTAGTTGTCTCTATTGTGGAGGACTTGGACATTTTCGTGCTTCCTGCCCGCTCTCCTTCCGGGAAAAGGGTGGGCGGTAATGGGAGAAATACTGCTGAGCCAAGTCCGGTGCTCGTCTCCCACTTCTGTACGTATGGAAGGAACTATTATTTTAGCGGATCAGAACCAGACATTGGAAGTTCTGATCGATTCTGGAGCAGATGAGAGCCTTTGGACCGTAGGGTGGCTAAGAGGTTGCATACAGACTATACCATTGGAGGTGCCTGTAAAGGTCAAGGCTTTGAACGGTGAGGTTTTGACCCAGATAAGTGAACAGACTATTCCAGTAAACCTCCTTCTGTCTGGTAATCACACAGAGACTATTAGTTTTTACATTTTTGATTGTGTTCACACACCTATAGTGTTGGGGTTACCCTGGCTGAAAATTCATAACCCTCACATTGACTGGGCCGCATACCAAGTGTTGTCTTGGAGTAAATATTGTCATTTACATTGTCTGCAGTCTGCTTTACCTCCTGTTTCCTCTAGATCCACCCGGCACCTGAACCTCCAGATCTGTCTTCAGTTCCACCTACCTACCATGATTTGTCAGCAGTGTTCTGTAAGCATCAGGCTTTGTCGCTGCCACCTCATAGACCATACGACTGCGCCATCGACCTCTTGCCCGGTGCTCCTCTTCCCAGCAGCCGTCTCTATACACTCTCGAGGCCAGAAAATGAGGCAATGGAGAAGTACATCCAGGAGTCGTTGGCAGCAGGAATAATACGACCCTCTTCCTCTCCGGTGGGTGCAGGTTTTTTCTTTGTGGATAAGAAGGACAAGAGTCTGAGACCATGTATTGATTTTCGGGGCCTGAACAAAATCACTATCAAGAATAAGTATCCGCCTTTGATCAGTTCCGTGTTTACTCCTCTCTGTGGTTCCATGATTTTCACCAAACTCGATCTCCGCAACGCATACCATTTGGTGCGTATTAGGGAGGGGGATGAGTGGAAGACTGCGTTTAATACACCCTTAGGACATTTTGAATATCGGGTGATGCCTTTTGGACTTATGAATGCCCCTGCGGTATTTCAAAATTTGGTGAACGATGTACTACGAGACATGATTGGTCGGTTTGTTTTTGTTTATCTGGATGACATTTTGATTTTTTCTAAGGATTTGGAGGAACATCAGGGACATGTCAGGGGGGTTCTCCAGAGATTATTGGAGAATAGACTGTTCGTTAAGGCCGAGAAGTGCGAGTTCCACGCACCGTCTGTTACCTTCCTTGGATACATCATCGCTCAGGGACAGATCCAGATGGACCCAGAGAAACTCACGGCGGTACGGGAGTGGCCTACCCCGTCCAGCCGCAAGGAGGTTCAGCGATTCTTGGGGTTTGCGAATTTTTATAGGAATTTCATACGAAATTTCAGTAAGCTGGCAGAGCCTTTGACGACTCTCACATCTACCGCACAACCTTTTGCCTGGACACCGGAGGCAGAAGGAGCCTTTAATGTCCTAAAGCATCGCTTTTACATCTGCTCGGTGCTCATCCAGCCTAATCCAGAGTTACAGTTTGTGGTGGAGGTCGACGCTTCAGATACGGGAGTAGGGGCAGTACTGTCCCAGCGCTCTTCTACTGATCAAAAGCTTCACCCTTGTGCTTTTTTCTCTCGTAAACTTTCTCCAGCAGAGCGGAACTATGATGTGGGGAACAGAGAGCTCCTGGCGGTTAAGTTGGCGTTAGAGGAGTGGCGTCATTGGCTGGAGGGTTCCATTCAACCGTTTGTGGTCTGGTCCGACCATAAGAATTTGACTTACATCCAGACGGCAAGGCGGCTGAACTCCCGACAGGCCAGGTGGGCACTATTCTTTGATCGTTTAATTTTGTCCTTACTTATCGCCCAGGTTCCAAGAATATTCCAGACGCCTTATCCAGAGTCTTCACCACGGAACGGCAATCTACAGAGGAAGAGAGTATCCTGCCCCAGTCTCGCATCGTGGCTACACTTACCTGGGAGATAGAAGATCGTGTCCGGCTTGCACAGCGTCAGCATCCTGATCCTGGTACAGGGCCACCCAATGCCTTGTACGCAGAATAGCGTTCGTTCAGAAGTATTGCACTGGGCCCATGGGACCCGCCTCACTTGCCATCCGGGTATTGGTCGACTCCCTGGCTGTCCTGCGCAGTAAGTTTTGGTGGGCTACTATGGACAAGGATACTAAGGAATACATTTCGCATGCCCGGTGTGTTCCCAGAATAAGACAATTAATCGAACCCCAGCTGGTCTGTTACAACCACTACCTATTCCTAGCAGGCCATGGTCACATGTGGCGGTGGACTTTGTTACTGGGCTTCCACCCTCAAAAGGACACACAGTGGTGTTGACAATTGTCGATCGGTTTCCTAAGGCAGCTCACTTTGTACCTTTACCTAAGCTGCCGTCCGCTCGGGAGACTGCGGATCTTCTGGTATTACATCTATTCCGCTACGGCATTCCTTGGGACATTGTTTCAGACAGAGGTCCACAGTTTACCTCTCAAGTTTGGAGGGCGTTTTGTAATGCTTTGGATATCAATGTGAGTCTATCATCTGGTTATCATCCTCAGACCAATGGACAGACGGAGAGGGCAAATCAACAGATGGAGGTGGCACTGAGGTGCACGTCGTCAGCCAATCCTGCTAGTTGGAGTATCCATCTGCCTTGGGTAGAGTATGCCCACAACACCCTGGTTAACGCATCTCTAGGTATGTCTCCCTTCCAGTGTTGTTATGGTTATCAACCACCTCTATTCACAGATCAGGAACAAGAGCTGGCTGTTCCTTCGGTACAAGAGAACCTGCGGTGCCATCAGGTTTGGAGAAGGGCCCGCTCAGCTCTGGTACGCGCGCTCTAAACAGTCACAGGTACAAGCTAACCGCCATCGCACCCTGCTCCTAGTTACTCTCCGGGCAGAAGGTTTGGCTGTCATCCAGGGACCTGCCGTTGAGGGTGGAATCTAATAAGTTGGCACCAAGGTTCATCGGGCCATTTGAAGTGGAGAGGGTCATCAACCCTGCGGCAGTGCGCCTGAAGCTCCCTGGTTCTCTTAGGATTCACCCTACTTTTCACGTTTCCAGAATCAAACCGGTCAGTTCCAGCTCCCTGATCCCCCCCTGTCCTCCCCCGCCTCCGCCCAGGATGATAGACGATCAGCCTGCATACACGGTGAGGAGGATTATGGATGTAAGGCGCCGGGGTCGGGGCCATCAGTTTTTAGTAGATTGGGAGGGTTATGGACCTGAGGAACGGTGTTGGGTTCCCCAGAAGAACATTCTCGATCCTTCCCTTATTCGAGAATTTTTTCATTGTCATCCGGAGAAGCGGGATAGGCCGCCAGGTGGCGTCCATAGAGGGGGGGGTACTGTCACGGTCGCTCAGGACGCTGATCAGTTGGCCGCAGCCTCCGCCTCCGGCTCCCCCGCCCCTACAGACTCGCAGATGAGAAACAGGTGTGCGGGAGCGCCGGCGGAGCAAGACCAGCTGAGCCGAGTTGGCAATCAACAGAGGATAAGAAGCACCGCAGCCTGCTCCTCGTTGCCAGATCGTAATACTAACTCCAGTCAGTTATACGTCTAGCTTGCTATTGCCTTGTTGTTTATGGGATTACTTACCTGTGCCTTTGTTCGTCTTAGATCCGTCCAGTCCTGCCGTATGTCCTGTTACTGTTCCGTCTTCGTCTGTTCCTGTACCTTCAAGTCTCGTCCTCGATCCAGTTCCAGTCCAGCCCCGGTTTTGTCCTGTGTCCTCTCGTTATCCCAGAAGAACTTGTCATACCTTTGTGCCTCAATAAATCTGTTTATATTCCTTTACTTGTGTGTCTGCATTTGGGTTGTCTTGCCGGTCCGTAACACCTCTCTTTTAAAAAACAACAGAAAATAGCTGCTTCATTCCACAGACACCAAACTTGGGCAAAATGAGCTAAACACATGTGTGTAAAATAGACAGGCGTTTTTCTTTTCGTTTTTGCTCGAGTTATATATTTTTTTATTATAATTTGGTATATTTTTTTTTATTATAATTTTTCTGAAAAATGATTTTCAATTTGACCCAGTAAACGTGCAACTAAAAGTAATTTTTATTTGTCCCAGACTTCAAGCCCGGCAAAAATGTATGTATTTGAAGTTCCCGAAAAAAATATACGAAAAATGACTCAGTGGCGACCCTACAAAAGTCAAAAACATTGGGCCTATGGAAAATGAAAGTAAATTTTTCCAATGTAGAAATACAAAACTTGGTACATCCATAGGACACCGGGCAAACAGAAAAGTTCATTACAGCCATACCGTAAACTCAACAGGAAATCTACTATGTTGGGTGGAATGCGTGACCACCTAAATTGCACCCCTTGTGTCTAAAGGCTTTTTATTTAAACAGCTCCAAATTTGGTGAGTATCATCTAGACACGTGTGCCAAAAAGTTATCAATTTGTTTTTGATACAATTGTGGCTGTGGTCGTAATGAGTCTGTGAAGAGGCAGCCATTTCTTTGGAAATAAATGCCATTTCCCAATTGCCAGGATCCTTCCTTTAGAGGAGGCCCCTCCAGAGCGACGGCTAGAGTCTTAGAAAACTCCTCAGAATCCTTTGGAACTTGTGACCTTGTACTTTTAGACAAGTTATATTTACATTTTGCCTTTTTAAACAGGGGGTGCAGCGATTCCTGAGTCATCTCAAATCTCCAGCCAGTACTTTGTTTTTCTCGCCTTAGCCCAAGCATAATCTATTATTTTCAAAGGTTCAGACAGCTCCCAGGAAAACCAGGGATTGTGGAGACCTTTAACTCTAAATTACAAGGTGGTGTAACAGGCCCCAGCAGTAGCACAGGCCCGGTTATTTGACATTACCGTCCAGTTTAGTCCAGTCTAGTCTAGTCCAGTCTAGTCCAGTCCAGTCCAGTCTAGACCAGTCTAGTCCAGTCTAGTCCAGTCCAGTCTAGTCCAGTTTAGTCCAGTCCAGTCTAGTCCAGTCCAGTCTAGTCTAGTCCAGTTTAGTCCAGTCGAGTCCAGTCCAGTCCAGTCTAGTCTAGTCCAGTCCAGTCTAGTCCAGTCCAGTCTAGTCCAGTCTAGTCCAGTACTGTCCAGTCTAGCACAGTACTGTCCAGTCCAATCTAGTTTAGTCCAGTCTAGTCCAGTCTAGTCCACTACTGTCCAGTCCAGTCTAGTCCAGTCTAGTCCATTCCAGTCCAGTCTAGTCTAGTCCAGTCTAGTCCAGTCAAGTCTAGTCCACTACTGTCCAGTCCAGTCTAGTCCAGTCTAGTCCAGTCCACTACTGTCCAGTCTAGTCCAGTCCAGTCCAGTCTAGTCTAGTGTAGTCTAGTCTACTCCACTACTGTCCAGTCCAGTCACGTCCAGTCTAGTCCAGTCCAGTCTAGTCCAGTACTGTCCAGTCTAGTCTAGTCCAGTCTAGTCCAGTCTAGTCCAGTCTAGTCCACTACTGTCCAGTCCAGTCTAGTCCAGTCTAGTCCAGTCCAGTCCAGTCTAGTCTAGTCCAGTCTAGTCCAGTACTGTCCAGTCCAGTCTAGTCCAGTCCAGTCCAGTCCAGTCTAGTCTGGTCCAGTCCAGTCTAGTCCAGTACTGTCCAGTCAAGTCTAGTCTAATCCAGTCTAGTCCAGTCAAGTCTAGTCCACTACTGTTTAGTCCAGTCTAGTCCAGTACTGTCCAGTCCAGTCCAGTCTAGTCTAGTCCAGTCTAGTCCAGCCCAGTCTAGTCCAGTCTAGTCCAGTCCAGTACAGTCCAGTCTAGTCCAGTCTAGTCCAGTCTAGTCTAGTCTAGTAAACTACTGTCCAGTCTAGTCTAGTCTAGTCTAGTCTAGTCTAGTCTAGTCTAGTCTAGTCCAGTCTAGTCTAGTCTAGTCTAGTCTAGTCTAGTCTAGTCTAGTCTAGTCTAGTCTAGTCTAGTCTAGTCTAGTCTAGTCTAGTACTGTCCAGTCCAGTCTAGTCCAGTCAAGTCTAGTCCACTACTGTTTAGTCCAGTCTAGTCCAGTCAAGTCTAGTCCACTACTGTTTAGTCCAGTCCAGTCTAGTCTAGTCTAGTCTAGTCTAGTCTAGTCTAGTCCAGTCCAGTCCAGTCCAGTCTAGTCTAGTCTAGTCCAGTCCAGCCCAGTCTAGTCCATTATAGTCCAGTCTTGTCCAGTCCAGTCTAGTCCAGTACTGTTCAGTCTAGTCCAGTCTAGTGCAGTCCAGTACTGTCCAGTCCAGTCTAGTCTAGTCCAGTCTAGTCTAGTCCAGTACTGTCTAGTCCAGTCTAGTCAAGTCTAGACGAGTCTAGTCTAGTCCAGTACTGTCCAGTCCAGTCCAGTCCAGTACCATCCAGTCCAGTCTAGTCCAGTACTGTCCAGTCCAGACCAGTCTAGACTAGTCTAGTCCAGTACTGTCCAGTCAAGTACTGTCCAGTCCAGTCTAGTCCAGTCCAGTCCAGTCTAGTCTAGTCCAGTTTAGTTCCCTCCAGTCTAGTCTAGTTTAGTCCAGTCTAGTCCAGTCCGGTCCAGTCTAGTCTAGTTCAGTTTAGTCCAGTCCAGTTTAGTCCAGTCTAGCCCAGTCTAGTCCAGTCCAGTCTAGTCCAGTCCAGTCTAGTCCAGTCCTGTTTAGTCCACTACTGTCCAGTCCAGTCATGTCCAGTCTAGTCCAGTCTAGTCCAGTCCAGTCTAGTCCAGTCTACTCTAGTCCAGTCCAGTCTAGTCCAGTCTAGTTTAGTTTAGTCCAGTCCAGTCCAGTCCAGTCTAGTCTAGTCCAGTCCAGTCAAGTCTAGTCCACTACTGTCCAGTCTAGTCCAGCCCAGTCTAGTCCAGTCTAGTCCAGTACTGTCCAGTCCAGTCTAGTCTAGTCCAGTACTGTCCAGTCCAGTCCAGTTTAGTCCACTACTGTCCAGTCCAGTCTAGTCTAGTCTAGTCCAGTACTGTTCAGTCCAGTCCAGTCTAGTCCAGTACTGTCCAGTCCAGTCTAGTCTAGTCCAGTACTGTCCAGTCCAGTCTAGTCCAGTTTAGTCCAGTTTAGTCCAGTCTAGTCCAGTCTAGTCCAGTCCAGTCCAGTCCAGTCCAGTCTAGTCCAGTCCAGTCTAGTCCAGTCTAGTCTAGTCTAGTCCAGTCCAGTCCAGTTTAGTCCACTACTGTCCAGTCCAGTCTAGTCCAGTCTAGTCTAGTCCAGTCCAGTCTAGTCCAGTACAATCCATTCTAGTCCAATACAGTCCATTCTAGTCCAGTCCATTCTAGTCCAGTCCAGTCTAGTTCAGTCCAGTCCAGTCTAGTCCAGTCTTGTCCAGTCCAGTCTAGTCCAGTTTACTCCAGTCCAGTCTAGTCCAGTACAGTCCATTCTAGTCCAGTACAGTCCATTCTAGTCCAGTCCATTCTAGTCCAGTCTAGTTCAGTCCAGTCCAGTCTAGTCCAGTCTAGTTCAGTCCAGTCTAGTCCAGTCTAGTCCAGTCCAGTCTAGTCCAGTTCACTCCAGTCCAGTCTAGTCTAGTCCAGTCCAGTCTAGTCTAGTCTAGTTTAGTCCAGTCTAGTCTAGTCCATTCACTTCCTGGTCCATCTACAACTTCAGCTTCTTTTAAATAAACTTAAACTCAATCAAATCTCTATTCATTTATGTGTTTCTAGGTTTTGAAGGCATTTATAAACTGTATTTTAAGTTTTTAAATCTGACATAATTTATACACTTTGTGCACAGAGGTAATAACTTGTAAAAAGTGTTTTTATTCATTTTTAAAGAAACTTTTAAATAACATGAAAGTAGATGAAAGCAAACAGACAAAACTTTAAATCATTTATTTATCACTATAGTGTTATTTTATCATTGTTTTTATCATAGTTATTGTGGTAAAGATTCAGAAATCAAAAAACACTTTAAATTGTAATTATAAAGTAGTGGTGCAAAGACGGAAGGGTTTCTTGAACTTTCAGGTTGCTCCTGAGGTCTTTGACCTGCAGCTGCACGGGTAACTGAAAAACAAAAACTGGTTTAACACATATTTATTCCATCTCAAAAATACAGCACTTGCTTCTTTGACTACAATTTCTAAATAACCAGTTTCTTAAAAAATGTCTGCAATGTGTCTACTTTATGTATTAAAATAAGTTGAAAAAAATTTATTAACCACAGATTCTAAGATAGATCCCTATCAAAAGCTACACTCGATGCTGCGTAGCATTAGGCTATGAGGCTAACATTCTTTGTGTGACCTGTTGTGAAGCACTTGTGTCAAACATGCCAAGAATTGGCTTGAATTGGCAGCTCATCAGCGGCAGCTGTGTGATTGAGAAAGTATCATTCTACATAATCCTTTCATTCATCCATTCATTTTCTACCGCTTTGTCCCGTTAGGGGTCGCGGGTGACTGGAGCCTATCCCAGCAGCTTTGGGCCTGAGGCGGGGTACAACCTGGACAGTGGACAGTTAGTCGCAGGGCTAACATTTAGAGACAGTGTAGCAGAGGAGCCCTTGGAATCCCCACGGATTAACTGTCCTGTCTTTTCTGCCATTGCCAGAGGCCTTCAGAGACAAGCCTGTATCTGGAGCCTGAAGGTTAACACTGTTTTCTTTCAGATAAAAGGATCGCCAAAGTAATTTATGGACAAGAAATGTTATTAATGACTTTGCTTTTTGCTTTCACAAGCAGTGGAACTTGGGTCCACCAGGCACCAGGGTCAAAGGTGACTCAGGACCAGTACCACCCCCTGGCACCATGTCTTTTAACCATAAACTTTTGGAGATAAAGTTGTTGTTTCAGCCGAGAGCGCTTTATTTCCATACTGATTGACAGTCGGAATGCTTTTGATCCTAACATCCAAGAATGATCAAAGACCGCCCCTGGTGGTCAAATGGACAAATGACTATCCAATCATCAAAAGACAATTTCGTAATTATTACATTAAAGTAAAAAATATTTTTGATATTGTGTTGTTTATACTGTTCTCTTCCAGGACACGGAGTTGTGACCAAATAACTCCCTTTATGATTTATGGTTTCCGCTTTGTTTTAAATGAAATGTAATGAATGTTTCAACAATATTCTACATATTCATAATACTCTTCTTTGTATAATCCTACAAGTATAAATGTTTTTGTGTGTGTTATGAGAATATGGTGAAACAAAAGGAATGTTTTAAAAAAACTTTAAAAAAGCAAATATTTATCCCTGTATTTATTCCTGTGTTTATTCCTGTGTCTTGTCAATCCCTTTCCCTGTTCCAATGTTATTTACCATTATAGATTTGTGTAATTTTTAATAAAATTCCATAAAAGACATTAATGTTTCTCTGTTTATATTAAGAAATGTACGAAAACAAGACGAATTCTCTTCCTTTTAGATTAATGAGACTAGCTTAAACAGTTTCTCTGGACCTGTCCAAAACCAGGGTGGTGCCCCTTTTAATCAGAAATTAATTCTAATAAATTAATATTAATATCAAAATTAATTATTAAAATTAATCTTCTATATGTTAATACAAACATACCCTCGTACGCTACAACAGACAGTGACAGACAACCATTCACTCTCACATTCATTCACTAGGGACACTTTAGAGTTGTCAATTAACCTATACATGCATGTCTTTGGACGGTGGGAGGAAGCCGGAGTCCCCGGAGAGAACCCACGGTAACACGTGGAGGACATGCAGACTCCTCACAGAAAGACCGGAGTCGGCCGAGAATGTTTGAGTCGGCCGGGTTTTGAACTCACGACCTTCTTGCTGTGAGGCAAGAGTGCTAACCACTCTGCCACGTGCACCCTATTCTACATAATGATGTGTTTTTGAACAGTCTTGACAAGATGACAAAAAATGATAAGTAAAGTAGGAGAATGTTAAAGAAAAAAAATGTAGATATTGGTGTAAAAGTGAAATGTACCTGAATTAAAGCAGCCACCAGAGGGCGCCGATAACACAGAGACAGAGAAGGAGCAGCGATGCTAAGTTTAGCTCAGGTCTCTGTCGGAGCTTTGCCGCTGCAGGAGCGAGCACGTGGTTAACGAACAAGCGAGCTTCTGATTGGCTCACTGGTTACTATGCAAACGGGCACTCAACATATGCCCAAATTGGGACTTCTGGCTCCATAAAATCAACATGGCGACTTCCATAACGGCTAAAAATGGCGCCTGAAAGAGCGTCAATCTCGAGGTTTGTAACGGTATGGGTGATGTCAAACTCCTTATGTCCAGCCCCTTTACAGTCACTAGCTTTCATGCATTGTTGCTCCGCCCGGTCTGACCGCAAAGTTGCAAAATGACTGAGAAACAACTTGAAGTAGGTAGTGGCAAAAGAAAATCTCCTTTTGAGGAATTTGAGAAGACGGTTCAAGAGCTAAACAGAACCAGTGTGTGTCTTGGTGATTCTTTTTCACAATGGCATCCGTCGCCAGATTTCTGCTGGACAGGTAACTTTTGCCCAATTTCTGGTGAAAATATTTTATTTGGGAGTTTGGGAACAATACAAACCTTTACTCTGATAGTGTAAAGCAACAGGGAGTTTGTAATGCTCCAAGTCATAGTGGGAAAAAGCCCCATCACCCTTTTTCTGCTCCTTACTCACCTACCCATTATTCTATCTGCCTTTATCCATTCATTTTCCACATTCTCATTTTCCTTTGTTAATCCAATTTCAACTCAAACTTCTGTTCGTTCCCATCTCAAAACTGCTGCTGTCACTTCTATACTCAAAATAACTGGTTCAGATCAAACCAACTTAACTCACAATAACCTCCGCCCGATCTCCAATCTTCCTTACATGGCCAAGATTCTGTAAAAAAATAAAATAACAAATGACCTTCTCCTCTCTGCTTACTCTCCATCCTCCTTCTGCTTGATCTAACTGCAGTCTTTGATACTGTGGCGTGACCGAACTGAGCAGATATATTTTAGATGTTTAAGAGTCTGTATAAAACTAATAGCCAACTACGCCACCCTGGGAATTTCACCCAGAGAATATTACGGAAACAAGGACACATAGCTTCACTCACTGATAAAGGAGACAAGATTTCAGTTTTGACAAAACAACTAAGATTTATTTATGTTGAGTGGCAGAAAGAACAAAACCTTTATAAAGTAAATAAGCTGTTAGTTTTATTACAATAATAAAATACCAATTCTAAAAAAGGATCAAAATAATCTTTAAAAGAGCTACATGAATTCAAAAGGGACTGAGGCTTACCAGTGAGGGGGGGGGGTGAAGAAGAGGGAGGCTACATCCAGTAAGAATTAGGGCACCCAAAACACACACACACACAAAAATGGGCAAACCAAAGAAAAATATACGACTGGAGCACCACCACCAGGGGTCACCACTACCACCACATGGAACCTCAGCAACTGAAACAGATGATAAAAATCGTTAACAGAGATGGTGAAATCATTAACATGTCACAGTACTTTTACAACAAACAGCTCACACCACAATCAATAAAATTCATAAACACTCCCCTTGTACAGGGCAGGGGGTTAAGTCCAAATTAGTGTTGTCAAAAATATTGATATTTCGATAAATATCGATAATGAAATATCTCAAACGATACGATACTCATTTCCCGAAGTATCGATACCGAGTATCAATACCGAGTATGGATATCGAGTTTTTTTTCATTACTTGCACTATTGGTTTCTGAATGTATGACAATCTGAGAGGCCTTTGAACAAGTGCACTACCTCAGGGGTCTTCAAAAGGCGGACCGCGATCTGGACCGCAAGACATTATTCATAATTACGAGTGCATTGTGTAAAACATCTTTTTGAACCGGCACTTCTAGGACAGCTACGTTAACACGCGCGGGTCATCAGGTTACTATGGTTACGGACAGAGCAGCGGGAAATTTCAACATGTTTAGCGTAGCCTGATAATGAGTTAGAAACGACTAAAATTTAAAAGTTGAGTCTTGGCAAAACATAATAAAGATTCACTGACGTTATGGCCGGAGAGGGAACGTTTATTTGAATCAGAAAATACAGCTCCTCAGCCCCGTGTCAGTGTCAAAGCTGAACAACAGCCCTTTATCCTCTAGTCCCGACTGCTTTGATAATCAGAGAATGAATCCAGAACTGAACCAGGACTGGACAGTTTTCATGTCAGGATTAAAAAGACTCTAGCTCAGAGGAAAGTGAGGACGTCTAATGTGGTGAGTTGTACATTTATCTGTCAACTTCTTTATTCTGTCGTAGGTTAAGTATTGACTCGTTTGTCGCATATTTGACCTCATTTACAAACAACGTGAGTAATTATCATTCACGTTCATTTGAGCCCAACACATGTTCATTTGAACCCAACACATGTTCATTTGAACCCAACACATGTTCATTTGGGTGATTAAAAACAGAAAAGGTGTGAAAGGAGGGATTGGAGATGAGTGACACACCTTAAGTGGTGTCAGTTTCTGTGTGAATCCTAAATCCTGTTACAGAACTAATCATAAGCATTTTAATTAAAATGTTACCCCACACGGGAAAAATACAGGAAATAAATATTTCTATTCTAAATTTTGAAAATGTTTAAAGATAAACCTGCAAATTAAACAGTTGTTATGGGAATTGTATGTGTTTTCATTTAGCGTCTATGTTTTAGTTTTTAGATATGATTCTTCTGTCTGCTTATG
>JALDQB020000167.1:92500-110810 GCA_024416835.2 Perccottus glenii | reverse complement strand
TTCACTTCTCCATAGGCCCGATGTATTTTTACTTTCTAGGGTCGCCACTGAGTCATTTTTCGTATTTTTTTCGGGACTTCAAATACATAAATTTTTCGCTGGGCTTGAAATCTGGGACCAATAAAAATGACTTTTAGTTGTACGTTTACTGGGTTAAATTGAGGATCATTTTGCAGAAAAATATGATAAAAAATATATACCGAATTATAATAAAAAAATATAACTCGAGCAAAAAGTCTAGAAAAACACTTATCTCATTTACATACATGTGTTTAGCTCATTTTGCCCAAGTTTGGTGTCTGTGGAATGAAGCAGCTATTTTCTGAGTTCTTTTAAAAGAGGTGTATTTTAAGTCGGTTCACATTTTCAATTCAAAATGGCCGCCTTCCCGTGTGTGATAGGTGTGGTCCCCATTGGCTTTTTGTTCATAAGCCCATGCTGGATGTGTGTACCAAGTTTCATTTGCCTACGACAAACTAAAATTTTCACTTCCCATTGACTTTTTCCAAATATTTGGGACGTTGCTATGGCAACACATTTATAGATAGGGTAGTTGTCATTGGCTTTTATGCTCGTCATGACATAAGAGATGTGTGTACCAAATTTTATGTCTCTATGACAAACTAAATTCTTGGGTCCCATTATAAGTTTGTAGGGGCGCTGGAGAGCCATTTCTAAAGATAACCCTTTTATTTACATATTTTTGTGTTCAGGTCATGAATGTGCACAAACGCCTTTTGGGTCCAACTCGATCCGAGAAGCCGTTTGAGAGTTAAGAGACGTTTTATTTTCACAAAATGGCCACCTCGTTACAGGCTTGCCACACCCATACCCGATAAGATATCAACAACAAAGTCACAACTTTGGTTGGCACATGTGTCTAGATGATACTCACCAAATTTGGGGCCATTTAGATTAAAACACAATGATTTGCATCTTTCTGCGCAAGGGGTGCGAATTTAGTGGTCGCGCTTTCACCCCACATGGCGGACTTCCTGTTAAGTTTAGGGTGTGACTGTCATTGACTTTTCTGTTTGCCCTGAGGTGTCCTATGGATATACCAAGTTTCATTTTTCTACGTTGGAAAAAGTTACTTTCACTTTCCATAGGCCCAATGTATTTTGACTTTTCTAGGGGCCGCCACTGAGTCATTTTTCGTATTTTTTTTTCGGGACTTCAAATACATACATTTTTGCCGGGCTTGAAGTCTGGGACCAATAAAATGACTTTTAGTTGTTCGTTTACTGGGTTAAATTGAGGATCATTTTGCAGAAAAATTATAATAAAAAATATATAACAAATTATAATAAAAAAATATAACTCGAGCAAAAGTCTAGAAAAACACTTGTCTCATTTACATACATGTGTTTAGCTCATTTTGCCCAAGTTTGGTGTCTGTGGAATGAAGCAGCTTTTTCTGTGTACTTTTAAAAAGAGGTGTATTTTAAGTCGGTTCACATTTTCAATTCAAAATAACCGCCTTCCTGTGTGTGATAGGGTGTGGTCCCCATTGGCTTTTTGTTCATAAGCCCATGGTGGATGTGTGTACCAAGTTTTATTTGCCTACAACAAACTAAAAATTTCCACTTCCCATTGACTTTTTCACATTTTTGGGACGTTGCTATGGCAACACATTTATAGATAGGGGTGGTTGTCATTGGCTTTTATGCTCGTCATGACATAAGAGATGTGTGTACAAAATTTTATGTCTCTATGACAAACTAAATTCTTGGGTCCATTATAAGTTTGTAGGGGCGCTGGAGAGCCATTTCTAAAGATAACCCTTTTATTTACATATTTTTTGTTCAGGTCATGAATGTGCACAAACGCCTTTTGGGTCCAACTCGATCCGAGAAGGCGTTTGAGAGTTAAGAGACGCTTTATTTTCACAAAAATGGCCACCTCGTTACAGGCTTGCCACACCCATACCCGATAAGATATCAACAACAAAGTCACAACTTTGGTTGGCACACGTGTCCAGATGATACTCACCAAATTTGGGGCCATTTAGATTAAAACACAATGATTTGCATCTTTCTGCAAGGGTTGCGATTTTAGTGGCCGCACGTTTCACCCCACATGGCGGACTTCCTGTTTAGTTTAGGGTGTGAATGTCATTGACTTTTCTGTTTGCTGAGGTGTCCTATGGATATACCAAGTTTCATTTTTCTACGTTGGAAAAAGTTACTTTCACTTTCCATAGGCCCAATGTATTTTGATTTTGTAGGGTCGCCACTGAGTCATTTTTCGTATTTTTTCTGCGACTTCAAATACATAAATTTTTCAGAGCTTGAAGTCTGGGACCAATAAAATGACTTTTCGTGCATGTTCACTGGGTCAAATTTAGGATCATAGGTCGACAAGAAAGATAAAAAAAAAAAAAAAAAAATCCGAGCAAAAACAATAGGCCCTCCCGGCCATCACCGGCTCGGGCCTAATAAATGTTTTTTCCGGGTCTAGGAGGGTATAGTGTGTAATGACATACATTTAGTGTGTAAGAGCATGTTTATGTAACCCTTCTATTATGTTTTGAGTCAATTTGACCCCAGGCTGTTTTAGCTTTATAAAACATTATCCTATGGTCTTTTGATTTCAAATGCAATTCAATTGCAATTTCAGGAGCACTTCTAAAATATTTTGGAGCATCTTCTGCCACTGGTCAGGATGAGACAACCACCTCCCCCGCTACACAGGCCTCTTCTGGAATGGTCTCGACCCTTCAGGATGAGCCAACCACCTCCTCTGCTACACGTCTCCACAAATATCTGATATTGAGGATGAAGACCTCTTTGCCTCTACTTCTCCCCAGCATGAGCTTTCAGGTGTGCATATCGTGTGTGTGTATAATGTAATATAACTGTTTGTGCAGAACTTTGTTTGTTGTTTTTGTGTGTGTGTGTGTGTGTGGTGGTGGTGGAGGGGGGGGGAGGGGGGGGGGGTCTCAATGTAGGTGTATTTCAATGTAGAACCGCCACTGATGGACCTCACTCTTAAAGGACCGACGTTTCTTCAAAGAAGGCCTACAGAAGTCTAGTTTTCACATGGTTTAGTTGTAGTTGCTGCGGTGACTCACCTGGTAGAGTGTGTACCACGACCACATAAAGCACAATGGTCTTAGAACAAAAACACTGTCTGTATTTAGTTCATTTGATCTGGTTGAGATAATATTCCTTGAAGGAGTCAGCTCATGGACAAGACCCTTTTTGTCGGTTCCTGCGAAGCCTTTCCTAAAATGATCTGCTGTTAGTGCTCTTTGGTCAGCGATGCACATTTCTGCTGTGTTTAATAATGCACTCAGTACAACAGTCACTGTTTGGTCTCTCCCACATGTCATAATGAAGCTCAAAAACAATCCTACTCCATAACTGTTATTAAACTGTTTCCTGATGTGATTAGATCCATGGAAACTTTCTTTTTCTTCACAACAGAAAAGAATGACTATGACTTCTTGAGTTTCTTTGTTTTGGGGATTTAAAAGCACCACAGTTGTATGAGTATAATAAGGTAGAAAGACAGATTTTTCTAAAGAGTATCTCTGCTGTAACATCCTTTCATCTCCCTACAGAGCACAGATAATGTCAGTATTCCTATCAAAGGACACAGACATATTCTGTAGTGTTATCATTCAGCCATTTCATTACAACTGAGTCATTTCCAACACTCTGCTGTAGCTGTCACTTTGGCCAGACAAAGGTCTGACTCAGCATCTTCACTGCATTTCACAGTTATTCTCCTGTGCACTAAACTGATAAATTTTTATTTAACCTTTATTTAACCAGGAAAGTCCCACTGAGATTACAAATCTCTTTTGCAGGGGAGTCCTGGCCCCATGTGTGTTTGGGGGGGGACTATTGTACATGTTTTTGGTGGTAGGGGAAACCGGAGTACCCGGAGGAAACCTACGCAGACACAGGGAGAACATGCAAACTCCACACAGAAAGGCCCTGCCCTGGATGGGAATCGAACCCAGGACCTTCTTGCTGTGAGGCAGGAGAGCTAACCACTCTGCCACTGTGCCGCCACAAAATGACCACATAAATGACCTCAGATGGGATCAGTTAGTTCTTATGAAAGACAATAATCTACAATAGATCTCTGTAACTGAAGAAAAAGAACCTCAAGACAAATGTTTAAATACTGCTCATTTATGGCTCTTTAAAAAAAAGTCCAATGGCACAGACATGGCTGAGCATTAAGAAGACACTTGCAGAATAAAACATAGTGGTCACATGACTACACTTTATTTTTTTCTTTTCTCAATAGGTTTTTAAATATTAAAATGATATAAATATTTTTTTTACAGTGATCGACTGTGAAACTGTGTACTGCTGAAAGCACACATTCCAAGAAACACAAAATGGCTGCTGTGATCCACTACTTAAAGCTTTATGTAGCGTACCATTGTAAGAATTATATTTTTCCAAAGGGCTTTGTTTGAAATGCATTTTGTGATTATTCACTAAACATTTACCTTCAACTCACTTTGAACAAAACTGAACATGGTTCATTTTTTAAATCTGAATCAGTCTTTTTTTCTGCGACCTACAAAGAACATGCCCACGACCCACTTTTGTGTCCCGACCCACCAGTTGAGAATAGCTCATACAACACAGTATACAGGTGTCCACAATAGTAACTCATTTAAGTAGTGTTTAACCCTCGAGGAAAATATGTTTCCATTAGTGTGTTTTGGTCAAAGTAAAGTAAATAGACCCTGTCGCACTTGTGACCTTCAAAAAGTGTTGCAGCCGAGCGGCGGAAGTGTGTAGTGTGTTTCAATTTTCTAATAATGTTCTCAACTGCACTGCACTGCACACTTTATCCACACTTCCATCAAGTGTGGATCAGCCCTGACGTCACTGAAGGATATTACCCACAATCCCTTTCTCTGTGACGAATAAACAGGGCTTTTGTTTCTAAGCAACAAAACACAACCTGCAAAAATCAGAAACTGTTAAAAATATAAAACATGTCGTAACATATTCAAAGCTAAGTCTAGAAAATCAAATGTAAAACTATTGCCAGGTTTCAACTCTGTCTAAAGGCTGTGCCTCGTCTTTCTCTGAAACAAAATGTCTCCAAATCTGCTGCTGACTTTCTGATAAATCTAACAACAGTTTAGCAAACATTACTAGAACAGACGTCATTGTTTTTGCACTTGTTTCTAATCGGCCTTGGTCTGTTCAGAATGAAAGTTACAAAGAAGAGCTTTGGGCCCTTGTGCACTTTCATTTAAGCATTCATTTTCTTTCTTTTTCAACATTTTCAACACTGAACACTATATGAAGGTTAAGGACATTTAAATAAATGGATTTTGTTTGAACACCAGTGATGTGATTCTGTCTCTTTTTGTTTCAGCAATAAAAGTACACGACAAAGTCATGAGAACATGGCTGGATTCTTCTCCAAAATGTGAGACATTACAAACACTGCACACAACTAACAGAGTGTGAAACATTGATTTTATTTCTGGTGTGTCTCTGAGCAGAAGATGAATCCTGCTCCGCTGCTGGTGTTGGATCTGGTCGTGTTGGTGCCCAGTTTTTCTGAAGTGGACGCCATGTCCCGCTGTGAGCTCAGAGAGCAGCTCACGGACAGCAGCATTCCTCCAACTATTCGACTTGACCTGAGGAGTTTAGTAACAGGTGAGTTTCACTGGTTTAAGCTCGTCTCCTGCGCCTCTTAAAGTTCAAACATGGATTAATAAAGTTCAGGTCTGGGCTGGAGCCATCAGTAAAATCCTGGTGCACTGATCCATTTCAGGAACTGAGAGAGTGACAGAAAAGGCTCCACCAGGTTCACTTTTGGGACTATGTCAAAGTTTTCAATGAGCATGCTCAGATCTTTTGACACAGCAAATAAAATGATTTGTCCTCCACTCAGTCTAGTCTACAGTTCTTTATAATAGAGGTGTCTTTGGAAACACATGCTTGTTTTACTTTAAAGCTCTTTAAGGATTAACTTAAGAAACTGTTAAGCTAAATGTTCATGCGTTCACAAAGACAGTGTTATTTAAACTTTCTGTTAGGCCTCAAATCATATTTGTTCATGACCTGCCCCCTGCTCCACCTCCAGGGGGCGTGACTTTTGTGTTTGACAGCTGCTGATGTTGTGAAGGCTTTGATCTTCTGCAAAAGGCTTTATTCACTTTGATCTCAGGTCTTTGATCAAATAAAACATCACAAATATATTTGTGTGAAAATGAATCTGAGAGTGCTCCTTCACCACAGTTGGACTTTTCCACTTGTCTCTGTTCAGGGTTGGAGCAGGACTCTGAGCGCCGCCTACAGGGAGCACAGAGAACTGCAGCCTGACTCCTGACAGGGACTGAACAGGAGGTCAGAGGTCACTTCAGTAATGTTAGGTGCTTGTATTCTTTGATTCTTTGGATGTGTGCCGGTACAGCACTTTAGTCACTGACGTTGTACAAATCAACTTGACTAATGTTCTCTGTTAATGAGCTCAGTGTCAGACATGTCCTCACATTTATTCATCTCTTCAGCTTCATGTCACAATGTGATGTTTGGAACACAAGATAAGAGCTGTTAGCATTTTCCAGCTTCTATATGATTACAGCTTGTTTGTTGCTGATGACAATCTGTTGCATTTATAATTCTTAAAGCAGCTTTTTGCACAAGAACACTTGGTTTTATTGTTGTTTTTTCTCTATTTCCCAGATCTCTACAATATGTCATGTGTGGCTCTATTAGAGACTGCTCCAATATGTTTAGGGCCTTTGAATCAACAACACGTTTGATTTTGGACTTTTGAACATTTGTGACTTTATGTAGGTTCTGTGGGATTTCACACTGAGCTAGTGTTCAATAATGACACTTAAGAATGAACTTTCACTCACCATTTCTCCTTCAGTCCTTTCAATCCCATCTGGACTTTCCCATTGATCCTGAAAAGAGGGCTCTATAATTTTAAATGAAAAGTATAATAAATAAAAAGATCAGTCTTTGAGTTGAGTCTTGTTCTTTTTCAGCTGATGTTTGTGTTGCAGAGTGTATTTTCTCTGTTGAACAGCAGGAGAGTCTATGTTAGAGATTTAGAAGCTGAGCACCTCATGAGGCCAGCAGCAAAAGCAGCTTCATCTGACTTAATAGTTGGGGCTGTGCTTTAATAAATGGGACTGACACTTACACTGTGAGTGTTATTTCATTTACACAACACTAGTTCTAGTTTTTAAAGCCTTGATCACAAAATAATAGTAATGTAGCAGCCCTTGGATCCAAAGAAGAGAGTCTCGACTGATGCATAAGATGTTCTTTATTTGTGTTCGCCAAACCAGCATGACGTTTTAATTCATCATCATCTTAGCACCGTGAAAACTGTATTGAAAACATAAATGCAACAAACATTTCACACACTTGGTTTCATGGCTACCACCGTCACTACACAAACAAACATTTTAAAGGACAAACATTAATTACCCGGCAAAATAAACCATACATGTACAAACGATTTTATAAATTATTTGAATGAAAACATATCATACCTCGCTGCGCTCACCAAGGAATGCAAACAAAATACAATAGTCCTTTCTTCCGTCATGAACCGTGCGTCAAGTTCTTTAAAGTCTCAAATAAAAATCATGTAGGCTCAAACACGGCTGTGTCCCATTCACCCGCCAGCTACCTCTTAAAGTTCATCTTCCCTTGTGCAAAACTACGGTGCCACCAAAGGGACAAATTTCAACATCACAGGTGCACAGAATTTCCGGTCAATCACATACAATCAATCATAAAGCACATACAAAAGATAAAATGATTAAATAAGTTTCGAACATTTAAACAAATATTTTACCAATAACCCAACGCATACTTAATTTAATCAACAACATACATAAACTCTAAAGTGGTCATTTACAAGTAAATAAACCTATTATACAACCTGTTTTCTCACTTTCCACTTTAACTTTAGTTGGAAGCCTTACTCTTGGCCTCGACCAGATCTGGAGCCATTTTCTTCTAAAACTTTAATCTCAGTGCTTTCATATTTCAGCTCTGGGTAGAAGACAATCTAAGTCCTGGTTTTTATTCTTATCCATAGGAAATGTTGAACTTAATCCTGGGCCTGACTCCTACACTTTTATCTTATTCTTTCTGTATTTTTATAGATATGACTCTGGTCTTAATAATCCTTGTCTTTTTACATCCGGCCCAGTCCTACAGCTGCAGCACTGCACTCTCTCAGACCCAGCACCTGTCTTTCCCCAATGAACTTTTACTACAACATCTATTCCTCTTCCTCTCCTCACCAAAGTCCCATCAAGAAAAACTCAGAGAGCACCACTTTTAAAAAAGACAACCACATTTGTTCAGCTCGGAGAAGTAAGAGGATTTCAAATGTGCTTCTAAACTCTCGTCGCCTTGTCCCCAAAGTGGATGAGTTTAAAATGATGCTCAAACAAAGGAACACATAAAGACAGTCTCTGAACCTTGGCTTACTCCTGCTGTCCCTCACTCCTTCCTCTCAATTGTAAAGGATTGACTCTATTGTAAAAACCCAAATGGAAAAACTGCTGGAGTTGTCCTGTATGTCAATCAAAAATATGTGCATGCTTTAACAAAAATCCAAACAGACACAGAGTCAGTGCAACTGGTCCTGTATTTGACACATCAACATTCAATTAGCCTCATCGTAACATCTAATGGTCCAAACAATAAGACAAATACTTCCCTGTCTCAGATCTCCAGTCGAAGAAAAGCAGCAAAGACAAAAGAGCTTGTGTTTCTGGACGATTTGAATCCAAGTCTCTCAAAGCTCTCGCCTCAAAGCTTGGTCTTAGTCACTTAATGAAGGAGCTACAAGAAGTGGAAAAACACGCAGCTCAATCATTGACCTTATTTTCACAAATCACTGGAACAAGTCGAATATTCTGGAGAAATAAACGCAGCATTCTCTGACCACTCTCGTGTCGACACGATTAGAAACAAATACACAACTGTTAAAGGATGTGCACGTCGTCCAAGTGTGAAAAAAACTATTTCAAAACCAGTTCCAGCGACTGGAAAGATGAAAGATCCTTAATGAATCCAGAACAAACCTTATCAAACTTCCAAACAGAAATAGAAACAGTACGTCAAAAATCATCTCTGTCCAAAAACATAAAGTCAGAACAGGTTCAATTCAGAAATACTACAACTTCTCAAGCAGAAAGATTTAACTCTGAAAATATACAGAACATCTAAAACCCAGGAAACAAAAGTACAATTAATGTCAATTAGAAATAAGTGTCTGTTGCTTTGTGTAAAACTAAAATGGATTCTTTTCTAAATCAAATACTCAGGAGGCTTCAAATCCTAAAATGCTGTTGCAAACATTTAAAAACATAAACGTTAAATGTAAAAAGAACAACTCAAATTAAATTCAGATGAACTTCAATGGAGTACTCATCACTGAATATTAAAAAAATCACTTTTAATGATTCTTTAGTGACATGTGTAAATGAAGTGTCTTCTAAGTGTCCAGCCTCAAAGCCTTTGGCACAAACTCATCAGTATCATCACATTTGACATTTACAGAACTCTCACAGATGGACATGTGTCAGACCTTACGTTCCCTAAACAACTCACATTCTTATGACAGAAATGATCCCAACATGAACTTTCTGAACCTCTTTTACATCGTCTGATTCATCTTTGTGTCAGGCTCTCTGTGTTCCCTTCAACCTGGAAAACTGCTCAAATCCTCCCAAGATTTAAAGCTGATGACCCCCACACATACACACACACACATTTCTAACTATAGACCAATCCTTCAGTCATTTCAAAAAGAATGGAGAAACTTCTCTAAAATCTGAGAACCTGGTCTGTAATTACTCAACATGTTTACTGTGTGCACATGACAGTGTCATCTCCCACTCTGATCCAAATCCAAATAGCATCAGTTCTAAAGTGTCACCTGATCTTCAAAATCTGGAGAGCATCTTACAATCAGTGTAAAGAAGACAGAAGCATGTGCTTTCACTCACACAGGAAGCATTTATCCAGGTCAAATACAGTCCTTCTGGACAATCCAACACTTTCTATGACACCAACCTATAAATATGTTGGTGTGCTCCTGGATTCTCATCTCTTCTACAGAGAGCACAGTCAGAACCTGACAAAGAAACAACAGCAAACACTGTATGTTTACAACACAATCACATCTGACCTGTCACTTTCAGGATCTGAAACAGATCTACTGCCGTAATCCTATCAACCATCTCATACTGTCTTTCCCTTTGGACACTCAGCACTAATGATGTTCTAGAGCCAGTGTCCAGACTCTAGAACAGAGCCTACAAGCTCCAGAAGAGACCTCCTGGTTGGGTTCATCATTGTACAGCACTGTCTCAGACAAATGCTCACTTTCCCAAAGAACAGAAAGTATCACACATTAATGTTTATTTTCAGATCAAAACAACTCTCTGTCCCCAGCTCTGAGTGTTGTCCTCTCGGCTGTGAACACTGGACATGACCCAATCACAAGATCATCCGTCCTGGCTTTTAAAAGTCCAAAAGTCCTTTTTTGACAAAAGTGTGGGACACTATTCCTTCCACATCAGGACAATAAGTTGTCCCACACAGTTGAAAAAGGCTCCCAGACAGTTTCTATTGTGAGCAGTGACAGGCCTGGCCCTGAACAGGCCTCTGTGTGGATGTGATACAGGAGTGTGTTTCTCTGTCGTCTTGTGTCGAGCCCTTGTTTCTTATTGTGCTGCAGAACAGGAACCTGCTGCAAACCACTTCTTTGAACTGAGTCAGGTCCCATTAACTGGATCACAACTGTTGCTTTTACTTTGTCCTCTTTAATAAATGAACAAAAGACACTTGAAGTGAGCCATTGGGATCATTTAAAAACATGAAGCATTGTCTCATCAGTGACTGGACGTGCTGTAATCTAGTGTCTTTGCAGCCCAGACACACACACAAGTCCCATTATTCAAAATACATGTTGAATACAGGTGTTTTACTGAGTCTTAAAAGTCGACAGAGATGATATATTACAAAGTAATACAATACAAAGTACAAATACAAATACAAAGTCCTTCATTTAGGAGCATTAACACTGAAGGATCTGCCACCTACAGAGGACTGAAAATGTGGGATGGACCAAAGAGCGAGCTCAGATGATGTGAGAGAGCGGGGGGGGGGGGCAGTAGGAGGAGAGTAGCTCAGAGACCAATTAATGCCTTAAATGTTAGAAGTAAGATGTTAAAGTGAACGCCAGTGAAGCTCATGCAGCAACAGAGTAATGTGAGCAGAACGCCTGGTGGAGCTGAGGACTCTAGCTGCTGACCTTTGAACCAAGAAATAAAGCATCGCAATAATCCAGATGAGATGTGATTAATGCATGAATTAAGATTTCAGCAGCAGCTCGAGTGAGCGAAGATCAAAGATGTGTAATATTGTAAAGATGGAAAAAAGAGTTTTTAACAACACAAGAGAGATGAGAGGGAAAAGATAACGTTGAGTCAAAGGCGGCAGGATGTATTCGATGACTTGTGACAGCGTTGTGAGAGCGGTGGTGAGAGTGAAAGCACAGGACGAGTTTGTTGAGTGAGTCGAGTCAGCTGACATCAAATGTGCTTTGAGTCACTTGAATGAGGGCCGTCTTTAACAATGGATTCAGTGATTGACTTGAGTTTGTCTGAAAAGAAGGAGAAAAGCTCTTGAGCAGCACATTGGAGCCAGAGAGAACATGTTGTGGAGGTTTACAGATAGTTTACCAGAGTAAACAGTGCTTTAGGCCTGCACATGGAACTCTTAATAGTAAGATAGTAGAGTAAGAGAAAGAAGAGGATGGAGCAGCTTTGAGGGATGTCAGGTGTTGATCAAACACTCCTTAAAAACCACAGAGTGTTCAATGAGTCCAGATATTATATAATCCAGATGTACAAATAAGATCCAATATAAGAGCCCTGGAGTGAGAGGTGACATGTGTTAGACTGAAACAGTCCAGAACACACATCAGTTCATTAAATATAATGCGTTGATGTGTTCTGTGAAGGCTTCTACTTCCTGGGTTCTGAGTTTGACCCACGTGTCATCAACATATCTGAACCAGTGACTGGGCACTGCACCTGGGAAAGAGACCAGAGCTCTCCACTTCCTCCATGAACAGGTGAGCCACAATCGGGAGACAGGTGATCCCATGGCACAGCTGTGTTTTTGTCTCTAGAAGTTACCGCCTGGCTTTCTTAGACTGTGCAGGGGTTATTTGTGAGGACAGGACTCTCCAAGTAGAAGTTTATAGGAAGCCAACACAGCTCAATATTTACTGTTTGTCTGGGAGTCATTAGGACTCTTCAGCACAAGAGGTGCTCACAACCTCAGAAGGTAAACAGAAAGAAGAACAACACATCTGTAAAGCCCTGAGAAACTGTGGATACCCCAGATGAACTTTCAACAAAACCAAGAGGACACAGAAACCAAACAGACAGGAACCAGAGTCAAAAAGGAAGGGTGTAGTTAACTCTGGTTCAGTGTTGCTCAAGAGTTAACGGTGTTTTCATATTTGTACAAGTCATAACTTGTGTTCACCACAAACTGAACCACTCCTTTTGAGTTTCACTGCAGCAAACTCTTTCTGTCGACAATGAGCGGTGAGTTTTCTCTGTCCTGGTCTAGTCCTGGTCTAGTCCTGTTCTAGTCCTGTCTAGTCCTGGTCTAGTCCTGGTCTAGTCCAGGTTCAGACTCTGGTCTAGTCCTGGTCTAGCCCTGGTCTAGTCCTGGTCTAGTCCTGGTCTAGTCCTGGTCTAGTTCTGGTCTAGTCCTGGTCTAGTCCTTGTCTAGTCCTGGTTCAGACGCTGGTCTAGTCCTGGTCTAGTCCTGGTTCAGACGCTGGTCTAGTCCTGGTCTAGTCCTGCTCTAGTCCTTGTTCAGACTCTGGTCTAGTCCTGGTCTAGTCCTGGTTCAGACTCTGGTCTAGTCCTGGTTCAGACTCTGGTCTAGTCCTAAGCTGCTCAAAGCAAAACAACAACTAAGAAAATCAGAAAAGAACCTCCTCAATCTTCAGCACAAACTCTTTGAATTTGAAATAAATCCAACTTGAAGAACAATGTGAGAACTCTAAACTCTATCTGGACCAGTGCAGACCAAGCCTCTCCTATGGTACCTCTTAAATGGTCGTCGTAAGGGCGCCGCCATACGGTGATTTTACAGCAAAATACAGCGATATACCTCCGTCCACCAGAGGGCAGGCTCCAAAAGCGGAAATATAAGGAGAAACCCAATGGCGACTTTACAAGAGTAAAACTCATGTTTACAGCCTGGTACAAAAGATGGCTCCTCTAGAGCTAAGTTTTTACTAGCGACAACTCTGGGGTGAATTTTTGAAATTACGTTGGTTTATGCTATCTAAAAACTATTATTTTACTATGGAAAAGCCCGGATGTAACGGCCATTTTATTGCCCATGTAATGACAATATTGGTGAATAGGGGATCAATGGGCGGATATCATCCATAATTATACTATCTATGGTGCAGACACACTTCCTTAGGACAATGAAGAAATGAACAAGACATTGTGACAATACTATTCTAATGTCTTTACACCAGAACATGACAGAGCAGCTGCACAATACTGAGACTTTTCTAAAACTCAAGAGTTCACAGCAGACCACTTGGATCAACCACTCACCATCGATGAAAGAACCAAAGACTAAAACTCATGCAACAAGAAATCAGCTGCTTAGATGGACACCACGTTGAATTTGACAAACATTTGTGGCCCCTCCTCTCACCTTTATTTCTCAAATGAACCTCAGAAATCCACAATCAACAAGTACCATGTAACATGAAGAGTGCATTAATAACACTGCTCCTCGAACCAAGCCCTCTATAACCCCCCCTCAGCATCAATAACTACAAACGCTCAAATATCCACATGTTTGACTTTAAACAGAGGAACTAGACAAGGATGTCCATTATGTCCATTAGTCTTGGCACTGTTCATAGAAGCTCTGGCCACAGCCATAAGACAGAATGACACTATTACAGGCCTCAGAACATCCTCTCATCAACATAAACTCATGACACACTCTTATTCTAACAAACATTTCAAAATCCCTTCTGTCAGTCCACAATCTGATGAACAGATTCAGTAAGGTATCTGTCTGTTCCATCAACTGGTCCAAGTCCCAGAATCTGGCTCTAAACCACTTTGACTGGGACGCTGAGGTTAGGGATAGACCTTATAACCTCAGAAAACAATCCATCAAAAATCTCACAATACAGATCTCAACCAATACAAAAGAAAGATTCAATGACCTCTGACCTCCTCCAACAATCATACAACCTCCCACAGCACAGCCATTTTTAATATGTCCAGTTAAAAGAAACATTAATAACTTTAACAACTTTACCCCCCACTGCTCTTAAAATGACACTCATTCAAATCCCCAAAACCTTTATCACAAATCTATAAATGATTGAGTTTTCATGAGCCCAGCAGCAACAGCGACAGACAAATGGACTCAAGACTTAAATATTCAACACTCACAAATCAACTGGTACATCATCTGCAAAAACACATTTTCTCTGTCAACAACAATAAACTAGAGTTAATCCAATCCAAGAGAATCCACAGGAGCACATCACTGATCATCTCATGCACCACATGGGATTTTCAGACTCTAACACCTGCACACACTGCCCACACAAACTGACCACCATCTCCACACACTCTGGCTCTGGACACCAGTCAAAAACTTCTGGACGGGGTCATGGGAGAGCTGTCCAGGATCCTCAGCCTCAGCACTCTCCTCATCCACAGCCCTACTGGGTCACCTGTCCACACTCCAAATTCTCAAACACACAAATATCTTCATTTCAAAACACTGCCAAAAAAAACAACAACCAACAAAAATGTGAATAAATCCCTGGCTCCACCTTCTTCTGGACAACTCCACCTGAAACACTAACACATAATCCTGACTACAACCAAATATGGCACAACTTCTAAACTGTTTGGTAACATTAATGATGGAGCACTTTTGGGAAAAATGTTCTTAAATGAGACAAAAAGGAACTCTCAGTATTTCATTCATTGATCACATCCCATTAAACGTGTTTAAGACAAAATATAAACACAGCTTGAGTTTTTGTCAAAATAAAGTGACATTATTTTGGGCCTAAATATAATTGAGTGAATATAAAGTGCAGTTGTCACTTGCAGTGTGTTTGAAGTGATATTAAAAGGACTTGACTCATTAAATGTCTAACTTTAGGCTCTTCCTGCTGTTAAACAGTTAAACAGAGCTCCATTGAGAATGATTTTCTTCCTTCATCTAAACTCAGAGTGAACAGACTCAGAGTCGACTGAACTCACTCTGAACCTGTTTCTGAAACAGGAAACTCTAAAATGTTGTTGAGTGTTGTTGAAATGAGTTTAGTCTCAGCTGCATTAGTCATATGTATGTATTTAATATTCCTTCTGTTAGATAATTATTAGAGACGATTTAAGACCGTATACATGGTAAATTTAGAAATGGAAGACCGCTTTAATTCTTACAAGAATGAAATTCTTACAAGAATGAAACAAATCAGACACATGCAACAATGCAAGGTGATTTGTTTAACATGTTTACAACACATTAGGCTTTTATAGATGCATATTATGTCCCTTTCAGCTCCAGAGTCGTGGATGGATGTGTAATGAGCTGACGTGTCAGTCATAGATGTGAATAAGTTTACATGTATATGGCTCTAAGTGAACAGGACAGAGTGTCCCTGAACAATGATTAGATGTAGTGCAAAGTCTTCATGTCTTTGTCTTGTTTGGATGAGTCTGGAGCCAACAGGAGACACAGCTAAAGACATGAAGTCATAAGTGTTTGTGGATAAGCATCTGAACTGGAGCAGGAGTGAGAGAATATAATATATAATACAATTACTATGACACCTTCTTCTTTTTGCTGCAGGTCAAAGGTGACAGGAAATGAGCCGTACACAGGCACAGAACTCAGCCAGCAGCCTCCTGTCACCTGAGGAGTCAGTGTGAAACCCCGCCCACTGCAGCCCCTCCCACCGGTGGAGTCAGTGTGAAGCCCCGCCCACTGCAGCCCCTCCCACCTGGCCTGCAGCCAACACAGGTGTGTCTCTGAGTCACTCCAGGAAGAAACACACAAACAAGTCTTTTCCTTCAGTCGCACACTTTTCTCTGGGACACTTTGGACACTTTGGATCCACTCAGGTTTGACCAGTTTGATTCTTTTCAACAGCACTCTGCTCTGGCTTTAGTCTTGGCTTTAGTTCTGACTTTAGACCTGCTTTAGTCTGGCTTTAGTCCACATTTAGTTCAGGCCTGAGTTAGTCCTGGGTTTCTTCCTGGTTCTAGGCCTTGTTCAAACCTGCTTTAGTCCTGCTTTAATCAGGTTTGGACTGGATTTAATCAACCTGTAGTTTGTGTTTAATAAGGTTTGGGTTCAGGTCAGGTTTAGTTCTGACTTTAGACCTGCTTTACTCTTGATTTAGACCAAAGGTAGTTTAGTTCTGATTTATTCTTGGTTTATTTCCTGGTTGTAGGCCTTGTTGATTATTGGCTTTAGTCTTGGTTTAATCAGGTTTTGCTTTAATTGATGTAAACATTGGTTTAATAAGTTTTAATGCTAGTTAATCACATTTTAATTTTCAGGTTTTTATTTTTAGCTGTAGTGACTGCTCTGTGGCTGTAGGGGGCAGTGTTTAAGGTTTACTATGTATACTATGACAGAAGCAAAAACAAATCAAATTAAAATGGTAACCCACAGAGTAATGCACTGATTCTTCAAAGTCAAATTCTTTAAAGTCCATAAATCATAAATGTCCATAAATCATAAATCAAAACACAGTGTCACTCCAAAATAAAGTAGAAAAATTTGCCAGAGGTTAAGAATGTTATCTTGTGTTTAAACATTCCTCGTGAATCCAAACAGTGGTTGTTTTGAATCCACTTTCTCCATTATTCATCAAAACCAAACCAGAAAACTACATAAATGTTTATTTTCTTTACTTAGGTTCTGGTAACCTTGTTTTCTTTTAAATATGAGCTTATGGCCCATAACTATAAAGTTATATTATCTTTATAAACTTACTCTGCGCAATTCAACTTTAAAACACATATTTAAATTCTTCCAATTACAAAGTAATCATTTTATTCTTTTATTGGCGTTATACCGTGTGTTTGAACCACACTGATATTAAGGACCTCTATTAGTTCTCGTACTAATAGATACACAAAATTGTTTAGCAAAACATCAATCACTACTTTTATTTTGGATCCAAGTGTTGGATCTTTATCTTCTTTAAACCTTTAATGTTCACACTGCCGTGTCACATAAAATACAAAACCAACTCTGTTCTTTAACAGAATACTCATTATTTTCTTTCATAAACCAAAATCACATCCTTCTCTGTAGATGTGTGTCTCATGTGTCCGTGTTTGTGTCTATGTGTCTGTATTTACATGTGTGTTTATGTGTGTGTATTTACATGTGTGTTTATGTGTGTGTATTTACCTGTGTGTTATGTGTGTGTATTTACATGTGTGTGTATTTACATGTGTTTATGTGTTTATGTACCTGACCTGTTGAGGCGGTCAGTTATGAGGTCCCAGTTTCCTCCTCCCGCTCCTTTCAGTGCCCTCTCGTCTGTCACGCCCACCTCCACCTCGCTCGTCTCCATGGCAATTGTGCATTTTTCCTCAGAGAAATACATTACATTCATATTAATGTCAAGTTTCATCTAATTTACAAATACCTTTTTGGTCAATCTCAATAGATAAAATTTAAAATAAATAAACGTTTGTATGAATTCGTTTATCTTACAGCTTCCGTGTTTGCTGCTGCTGGTCTGTCTGCAGCTTTTTTTATTTCAGCCGAAAAAGAGCAGGTGGGAGGTGGGGTGCAGAGGAAGTTTGGAGAGAGCACTGTTGTCCGAGCGGAGGGAAGCCGAGACCTAGATGCTCCCAGAAAACATTTATACAAAATAGGGGTGTGCCGTTTTCAGAATTGGTGATGACGGTTATGATGTGAGGCAAATGTGACGGTTTATAACATAACCGAGTATATGCTCTACGTTTATTTAAAATTAACAGCAAGACAACTAGCAGTGAATGTGTTTATTAAATGAATCACACACAGTGAACAAATCCTTAACAAAAAAAAACAAAAAAAACTTTGCAATGAACGTGCTTTGTTTTAAATAAATCACACACAGTAAACAAAACCAAGTTCCGTGACAGGAACACCAACATGTTCACTTTACTCGGTTTTAGTGACGATCTGACAGGGGTAGCTATGTTCCCCGCAGTGCTAAAAACTCGCTCTGATGCTGTGCT
>JALDQB020000167.1:0-87500 GCA_024416835.2 Perccottus glenii | reverse complement strand
TTGCAAAAACTGGAGAGACCCTGAGCCTCGCGATGTACTTGCGCCGCCATCTTGGATCTACTAATCCCAGCGTACAGTGAGTTACAGTAATCCAATCTGGAGGTAATGAAGGCATGTATCACTTTTTCATAGTTTTTAAAAGATAGGAACGGTTTTACTTTAGCAAGAAGCCGCAGTTGGAAAAAGGAAGATTTTACCACAGTATTAATCTGTCTATCAAATTTCTTACGTGTTTCTTAACATATGGTGATAACTCACCCAAATTTGGAATTGTAGAAGTCACAGAACCAGAGGGTTTAAAAACAATCAATTCTGTTTTGTTCTCATTGAAATTAAAAAAATTTAGAGACAACCATTTCTTTACATCACTCAAACAAAGCAATAGTGCATTCAGTCCATCCAGTGCATTCCGTTTTAGAGGCAGATAAACTTGTGTATCGTCCGCATAGCAATGGAACGATAGCCCATACTTTCTAAAAATAGAGCCGAGAGGGAGCATATAGAGAGAGAAAAGATAGGGAGCTAGAATTGATCCTTGAGGAACTCCACTGGTTATCGCAGCTTAACTTGAGGTATGATCTCCTAGCTTAACTGAAAAGGTCCTATTTGTCAGATAGGATCTAAACCACTGCAGGGCACTGCCAGTAATGCCGGCACAAAATTCCAGTCGATCAAGAAGTACAGAGTGATTGACAGTATCAAATGCAGTGGTGAGATCTAAAAGGAGTAAAACCGCATAGTTGCCTGAGTCACATGTTAACAGTATATCATTTGAAACTTTCAGCAGTGCAGTCTCAGTAGAGTGATGTTTTCTAAACCCAGATTGGAAAACCTCAAAAATCAAATTTTCAGCCATAAAAGATTGTATTTGATCAAGAACTGATTTCTCAATAATTTTTGAAATGAAAGACAGATTTGAGATGGGCCTAAAATTTGTCAGAATAGTAGGATCCATACCCTGTTTTTTAAGCAGAGGGCGAACAGTTGCATGTTCAAGCGACTCTGGAAAAGTACCTGTTTGTAAACAGCGATTTATCAAAGACAGACGTTTTTGAGCGACCACATCTATAACTTGCTTAAGGAAGAGAGGGGGCATTACATCAGTTGGGGAACCAGATGCTTTCAGGTGATCCACTATTTCTATCAGACGGTTATCTGTAACAGGAGTAAAACAACTAAAAACAGCAGTACATCTAGAGAGAGTTGAAGGGTCAGATGAAACTGGGTTTAGCCCTATTCTTAAGTCATGTGTCTTCTGTACAAAGAAACAAAGAAAGTCTTCACAGGAAACTAATGACACTTCTATATCAGGACCAGTGGAAGGGTTGATGGTGGAATTTATAACATTAAACAGAGTTTTTGGTTTATGACAGTTCTTGTTTATAATGTCAGTAAAATAAATTGATCTTGCCATTTTCACTGCTTTCTGATATTGAGTTAGAGAGTCTCTGAAAATTTGCATTGAAACCTGAAGTCTGTCCTTCCTCCATTTTCGTTCAAATCTTCTGCAAATATGCCTAAGAGTGCGAGTTGTATCATTAAGCCAAGGCTTAGATTTCGGTTTATGGAGATGAGTCTTTAAAGGTGCCACTTGATCTAGAGCATGAACACAGGTGGAGTTTAAACTGCGAAGTAGTTCTTCAGCACTTGAATCGGTGTTTAAAACGTCACTTTGTAGCAAACCTTCACTAAAGGCTGAGCGAGAAGCTTCTCTGGTAGCTGGTGTGATAAGCCGAGACTGGCGAGCGAATACATCGGCGTAACAGTTTTGTTAAAGGATGGAAACGTAAACATAATAGTCTTATGGTCAGAGAAACCATTTTCACACACCTCTAGTTCATTCAGAGAGAAGCCGTAAGTTAGCACTAAATCCAGTGTATGGCCATGCTGATGAGTGGGTACATTGATCTGAAGCGTCAGATCAAATGCATTTAGCAGATTAATAAATTCCTTTTCTAAGGAATCTGCTGCACAACAGACATGAACATTGAAGTCCCCAACAATCATTAGTTTGGCATATTTTGCAATGAAATCTCCCAAAAAGTCAGCAAAATCCTTCAGAAAATTCGAATTAGGTTTTGGGGGACGATAAATCAGTGCTACCAGAACAGGGTCGCATAGCTCCAGAGTAAACAGCTGTAGCTCAAAGCTTTGGTATTCCTTTGAAACTACGGGACGGCAGGAAAAAATGTCTTTATAAATAGAGGCCAGACCACCACCTCGTCCCGTTGTACGCGGTGAATTTAAAAACAGAGAGTTTGACGGCACCATTTCAGAAAAGGCGCTAATATCCCCCGGAGTGATCCATGTTTCAGTCAAGAAGAGAAAGTCTAGGTGGCGAGCAGAGAAAAAATCATTTATAATAAAAGTCTTGTTTACTTCCGACCTGGCGTTGATCAAAGCCATTTTGAGTAGCGCTGGAGGTTCAGGAGAGGCCGCAGGTTGTTTCGCCCGAGGCAGCAGCCGGAGATTCCCCGAACACACTCCTCCCCGCGCAAGGCGAGGCGCGCGAAAAACCGTGAGAGATGGGAAACACGGGAACAATCCAACCTGGCATGCACTAGCTCCAGGTAACGCCAACGCGGGTTGCACTTCCCGAGGTCCTTTATAGAGCTCCCCGGGGAAGAACGCGACTCCCGATGGAATCGCAGGTAGCATTTTATCTTAACAGCTAGGCCACCCCGTCGTCGGCGTCGTCTCTTTCGCCTTCTACCCGGCAGGGAGCAAGGCCAGCGGCGTATACAGTCCGGAATTGACTTCAGAAAGGGAGGTGGAGCACCATGAAAACTGATGATTTGTTTATATGAAATTTCTTCCAACTTTAAAAGAGTACATCGGTCATATGTTAAAACTGGTGAAGCACACTGTGTTAAACATATAAATGAGCTTAAAACAAACAAACTCAGGACTATGCTGAGCGATAGACGGCATGCCAACCACAACGGCGCCATCTTCAGTCCTCAGTTTTCTCATGAGCCATTCATCAACAACTAGTAAAACATTTGTGAAAAAATGTTCAAGAAAACCACAGCTCACACTGGTTTATTTCTAAAACACAGCTCATAATACAAACTCTTTAACTGTAGAGTATGTAGCATTTAGTTTATAATAAATCCTATAGATGATCATATTCTTAATGAGTTGGTTTTAAAGTGTGTTGTCTGTATTCAACAGCAGCCTGAACAGTTTTGTCACATTTGGAGAGTTTGTCTAGATTTTAAAGGAAAACGGTGTCGGTCCCATAAACAAAGTTCAGAATTCTAGAGTAAATGATAAATTTGTTTGTTTTGGGCAGAAAAGGCTAAAATGAGGTGAGAAAGCTTCAGATCAGAACAGATTATGGAGGACTGTGGAGACTTTACCCAGAGGCCTTCACAGGCCCAAATATGAACAGTTCTCCTGAATAAAGGCAGAGGCCCATCTGGAGAGGTTTAAGGCCAACATCTAAACATTAACATGAAATAAAGCCAATAATCAATCACATTAGAAACATCTGGCTCCAGCTCCATGTGATAATTATTCATAAGGTGCTTTATTAAAATGATCAGAGCTCAGTGTGTTTGACTCATTCACCTTTCAGACTGAGACAGAACATGAATAATGTGAGTGTGGACGAAGAGGAGGCCCAGTCTTCACAGAGCCATTATAAAGAGAGAGGTGTGTTCATGAAGGAACCTCCAGATGGCAGCAGCGAGCCAGGGCCTGTTCCAACACAGTGAGTAGCATCATCAGCTGTTTGTGATTGATTTAAGAACACTGTGGTTCACCTGAAACAGCACAGGACACATTCATGGAGCCACTGCTTTAACTGAGGCTCAGGCCCAAAAATAAGAATATAGTGTCTGAAGGAAACTGTAGTGTGTGTTTTCTGAACAGAACAGAGTCAGAGGAAGTGCTCACTGCTGCTTATTAACACTCACTGTACAATAAATCCTGTTGTTTTAGAGATGAGTGTCACAAACAGAGAGCAGTGTCTCCAGTGTCCAGCTGTGTGTCTCTGAAGAGCGACCTGTCCAAGGAACTCCCTCTAAACTTCAATAATGAACCTGGAGCTCCACAGAGTCGACTGTAAGTGATGCAATAATATCATTTATATTTAGAAACTCCAGTTTCCAATCTTCAATTTATTATTCATATCATTATTTATTTCAATAATCTTAAGTGTATATTTAATTTAATATATTATTGACAAAACAAGGACAAAGGATGTAATCACATTTAAACATTTAGATATTTTATATTAGATGTATATTATTCAGTGAATGTGTCAGTTTTCTGTGGGACCATGATATTTCATCAGTCTGTGTGCTACACTGTTCTCTGAGGAGTGGCCTCACACTTTCCATTGAGAACAAGTCCATAAAGTCTCTGGGCCAGTTGTAGATATTAAAACAGTCTGCTCAACGCCCATTGACTGAAGTGACATGAAGTTGGGCCACAGCGGACCAGAAGTAAACTGGTCTAAGATGGACATCTGTCTCTCAGTTTTTCTCAAACCAGTTTAGACCAAAGACCACTTTAACCCAAAACTCTAAGTAACCCCCAAAACAATATACCAACGTTTATAGTTCACAGATTTCAACCTAAAATAACATTTCAAATTAGCAATCACAAAAAAAAAAAAATTAAAAATCCAGAAATTGTTTGTTATTTTTGAAAATAAACATTGCAAAAACAAAAAAAACAGCCATTATTTGATTTCATGTTGGGTTAATAAACTAACATGTGAATTATACTTTCAGAAAGACTGCTCTAGAGGAGCTTTTGCAGATTTTAGCATCTGTTTAACCAACATTTATTTAGACTGACTAATTTAAAAAGAGAACATTTTTGTTCTTATCCTAGCATTTTCATTTTAGACTCACTCTAATCTGTTTGTGGTCTGAACAAAGGCAGGAGAACATAAGTCGCCAAATCTGACAGTGACAGCTGTTGATTGAGTGAAGTTTATTTTGAACAGAACACAAAGCTATTCAACGACAAAGAAAGAGGCCACAGTGTTGTGTTAAAGAAACCCTTTGAACACATCTGTTCCTTTTGATTTGATGATGTCAGTGACAAGCCTACTCTGTCTGACTGTAGAATAAATCAGTGTGTTCATGAAACGTGTTGTTTCAGAGATCAGAGAGGAGTGTCTCCAGTGTCCAGCTGTGTGTCTCTGAAGAAAGACTGGTCCAAGGTCCTCCCTCTAAAGAGTCGGCTGTAAGTGATGCACTAATATCATTTATATTGACTTCATCAGCAGCTGATCAGTGCAGATATATTCACTGAACCACTGTCATCTCTCCATCACTGTTTTAAAATAAAAACTGTGTAAAACTGGAGACAGGACACATTCAGTCCAAAGGAAGACTGTCCTGTTTATTGTCAGCTGTTTTTATCTGTCAGTAATAACTCACTTCTAATGTCTTCATTTGAGCTCAGATTTAAAGTGAGAGGATGAGACACAATATGACTCCAGTCAAATGAGTTAGTTTCATTAATGGCTCCATTTCCAGTAACAGGTCAAATGGAGAGTATTTTTGTCCAAAAGCAGGGACCAGGCTGTGACCATGTAAAGCTGTTTTAATGAATGTGTTGATGTCCACAGAGAGTCCTAGTGACGGCCCATCGTCCTGTGGTCTGTGTCAGAGCGTCCTGACTGATCCAGTCTCTACCAGCTGTGGACACTGCTTCTGCAGACAGTGTCTCTCTTCAAACTGGGACCAGTCTGGTTCACCTCAGACCTGTCCCCAGTGTGGAAAAAGCCTGTATATCTTCAGCAGTTTACAGAGTAAGACTGTTCATCCTCTTTTAAAGTTTTAGTTTAATTTAACAACTAAACTAATGTGTTCAGGGCTGACTGCCACAGACATGTGCGGACCTGAAACAGCTCTAATAAATGTCACAGCATCAGATACACGTGGACAGCTCTGTTGTGGATAAAGAGAGACTCAGGGATGTGCAGCCAGAGACTGAAGCCCTAAATTCAGTCAAAATAAAGAGAGTTTTTGTGTAAAATATGTTTTTGACGTCACAAAGCACTTAACAATACCATTACCGTAGCATCCTCGACTGAGAGGGTCTAACTCTGGAACTGATGGTTCACTTGAAAGTTTATTGAAAGCCTAGATGAACATTTGGTGAACTCATCATAAGAGCTTAAACAAATAACAGTTACTACAATTAATCTGTCTCTTAAAGCACAGATCATCAGTTTAACCTTAAAATAAATGTCTTTTGACGATTATAAAAACAATGAATTATCTTTTACTATGGCTTATGAAACTACTATTTTTCTCGTGTACAAGACAAATTCCAATTAAATTATACTCTTTTCTTTACCATGAAATGTAAATGATTTGACCAAATATACTATACTACACAATTATAACACTGCAATAAACCTCATTTCACGTTATTTTTACGTTTTGACACTATCTTTGTAACACTCTTAACAGCCATGTCATGCTAGCGCCCTCTGCTGGTACAAAATACAGCAATTTGTAACAACATGGGAAAAATAAGTAAACAATAGAAAGAGTAAAGCGATAAATGGTAAAAACTGAAAACAAACCTTGTTCCCTCGTCAGCAGGAGCTAAAGACTTATCACAGATTTATATTTACTCAAAATAAGCAGGTGCTGTTCTTTTTTGTTTTTATTTTTTTTAGAAGAATTGTCTTAAAGTAAAAGTAGATGTGGCCTGTTTTTAAACCTTTGTACAACTAGGCACTGTTTTTGTGACACTGTTTCATGCTCCATGAGTTGATTCATACAGAAGCAGTCACGTCCTTCTGACTGATAATATTGATCTGTCCTCAAATGCATCACTCTTTTCTGTCAGGTTTTAAGTATTTTATTCTAGATGAGCTCTGGATTTTTTTAGCTCTTAAGAGTCCAAAGTCTATTAAAGTATGCTTGTTCTCAAAAGAAACAGTGGTATTCTTCTTCAGCAGTGTTCAGTTTGTCCTCTCTCTGATAAAACTAATGCATCCTTCCACTGGGCTCTATTTTTAAAGATAAACAAATGCAAAGATGATTTTCTGTTGAAAACATTGTTCTGATGTTTTCCAACTTTTAACTTTATACTTCAAACATTTGACACAAGCCCATTTAAAGCATGTTTGTTCTTGTTCCAGGTGAGTATAAGAGGAGTCTGCAGCAGAGATGTGAAAGTGTGTCTGAAGGAACTGAAACAGGAAGTAGAACGTCTCTGAACAGGATCTACACTGAGCTGTACATCACAGAGGTCAGTGAAGAGGTCAGTAGCCAACATGAGGTCAGGCAGCTGGAGACTCAGTCCAAGAAGACTGTCCACGACGCTCCAATCAGGTGCCACGACATCTTTAAAGCATTAGCGTCCGATCAGAAGCCCATCAGAGTGGTGCTGACCAACGGCGTGGCTGGAGTGGGAAAGACCTTCTCGGTTCTGAAGTTCACTCTAGACTGGGCCCAGGGCTTAGAGAACCAGGAGGTGGATCTGGTGGTGCCCCTGTCGTTCAGAGAGCTGAACCTGGTCCGAGAGCAGTGCTACAGTCTGCTGGCGCGCTGATACAGGTTTTCTATCCAACGCTCCAGAAGCTGACGGCAGAGGCGGCTGGCGACAGGAAACTCCTGTTCATCTTTGGCGGCCTCGATGAGAGCAGACTGCCTCTGGATTTACACAAATGTCAGGTCATCTCTGAGGTCACACAGAGGTCACAGGTCAACATGCTGTTGGTAAACCTCATCAGAGGTCACCTGCTTCCTTCTGCCCTTATATGGATCACCTCCCGACCGGCAGCAGCCAATCAGATCCCTGTGAGGTGTGTGGACAGGGTCACAGAGGTCAGGGGCTTCACTGAGGCCCAGAAGGAGGAGTACTTCAGGAAGAGGTTCACAGATGAAGAGCTGTGTGACAGAGTCCTCTCCCACATCAAGACGTCCAGGAGCCTCCACATCATGTGCCAGATCCCAGTCTTCTGCTGGATCACAGCCACAGTCCTGGAGCACATGTTGGGAACCGAGCAGAGAGGACCACTGCCCCAGACCCTGACCGACATGTACGCACACTTCCTGCTGGTGCAGACTCACAGGAAGAGGCTCAAGTACCAACATTCGACTTATCTACAGCTGACACAGGCCGACTGTGAAGTCCTTCTGAAGCTGGGGAGGCTGGCCTTTGAACATCTGCAGAAAGGAAACATCATGTTTTACCAAGAAGACCTGCAGCAGGTGGGTCTGGATCTGACCGAGGCCTCGGTCTACTCAGGACTTTGTACAGAGATCTTCAAACGAGAGATGCTCAACTTCCACAAATCAGTCTACTGCTTCATTCATCTGAGCGTCCAGGAGTTTCTGGCTGCGCTTTACCTTCACAACTGCTTTAACAACAAGAACACAAAAAAAATAAGATTTCTGAGACATTTGGACCAAAGTTCAACAGTAGATCACTTCCTGAAAAAAGCTTTTGAAAAAGCTTTTAAAAGTAAAAATGGCCACCTGGACCTGTTTGTGCGCTTCCTTCACGGCCTCTCTCTGGAGTCCAACCAGAGGCTTCTGGGAGCTCTGCTGGGTCCAACACAGATCGACTCAGAGACAAGACAAAGAGTCATCAGCAACCTGAAGGAGATAAACACAAACAGAATCTCTCTGACAGAAGCATCAACATCTTCCACTGTCTGACAGAGTTAAACGACCACTCAGTCTATCAGCAGATCCAGGACTTCCTAAAGTCAAAGAACAGTTTTGAGAGGCTCTCTGAGATCCAGTGTTCAGCTCTGGCCTACATGCTGCAGATGTCAGAGGAGGTCGTGGATGAGCTGAACCTAAGGGAGTACAAGACTTCAGCTGAAGGACAACGGAGACTGATCCCGGCCGTGAGGAACTGTAGAAAGGCTGAGTAAGTACTGTGTAAATATTTACTGAAAATCTTTAGTCTTGAGGAAAACCACTTTAGTCACAAACAGGAACTGTCATTAAGAAGGGGGTATATTAAAATATTAAATATCTGATTCAGGGTCAGGCCACAGCTTTAAACAATACTGTAATTAAACTGAAGCACTGCACATTATGGGATGTGTCATAGTTTTCTGACTGAACAGCTGCAGGGATTATGTGGGTCACTGAGTTTGGTGTCAATCATTTCCAGATGGTTTATGTGCCACTGTTTTTGTTCTTTCAATATTTTTAATCTTGATTTATTTCTGTAGCTCTGCTCTCGTCTCGTGTCTCAGTCACAGTCGGCCACAGGACGGGCTTAAACACACACACCCCAACCTGACAGAGGACGACTGTCTGTGTCACTTGTTCTTTTTTCTTTTGTTTTTGTCAGTGTCTTTGTAAAATGCACAATGTTGCTAAAATGAATGAAGCATAAATCTGAAATGAGTGAAAAGAGAGGACAGTAATAAGCCTCACTTTGGCTCCTGATCATGGAGCATTCATCCAAACACATTTAAAAATCCCTTCATGTTTACAGCATGTTACAAAAGGACCTTCTGCTGAACTCTGAAGTGTTTTAGACGGAGAGCTCTGTAAATGTGGGCCTTCAGTCACAATTATATTTTTACAAGACTTTATGAAGCTTTTTGTCTGATTTTTCAACAGATGTGAGATATTTAGTGTTTTTAATATTTAGTTTAGTGTAAGGAGCTTTGACAAAGAAGAAAAGGTTGGGACAATAATGAAAAACAGTCAAATATGTCTGTATCTAATGCAGCTGGAGATGGTTTTAAACTTTGAATTTAAAGTGAATAAATGTATTTCTGTGACCTGGACGACTGAGAACCTTTCTCTAATGTTTGACTTAATGTTACTGTGTTTACAGACTTTATAAATGTGGACTCTCAAAGATTCACTGTGAAGTTCTGTCGTCGGCTCTGAAGTCCAGTCCCTCTCACCTGAGAGAACTAGACCTGAGTCTGAACAAACAAATAACCTCAGGAATGAAGGAGTTGTGTGAAGGACTAGCGAGTCCAAACTGTCGACTGGAGACTCTGGGGTCAGTCACTGGTCCTTCTCTTCTTTTCACTGACTCTTGGGTTTGAACAAACAGCTCATAAAGTCACACTGTATCATGTTTATGAGAGAACAAAGGAAAAGTCTTCAGTAAATCAGTGTCAGTCTTTTTCCAATCCACCGAGCTCAGAAATAGTGTGTTGTACTTTCTCCTCTTTTTTTGATCCATAAAAGTCCAGAGCTTCTCTTTGAACCAGATCACTTTAAAAAGTCATATTTTCATTTACATCTGAATGTAAAAGAAAATGTGTCTTGGACAAACGTAAATGAAGAAAGTGTTTGATGGAGGCAGACTTTGGACTTTTACAAACTGTGGTATTTGCTGTCTATTTTAATTTAAACAAAAAGACATCAATGTGTATCTAAGAGATGCAAAAACAGCTTATTTTTAATAAAATTAAATAAATAAATAAATGTGCAAACGTCAAAAGGCCTTTACAGTCCAAGAAAACCAAATAATTAAAATAATAAACGTACTATCAAACCATCTTTGAACTTAAATAAAGTGCATTGAACAGGAGGATATTCCTTATGCTACATAAACACTGGCATCAAAAACATCAAATGTAAACATTTATTTACATTTAATTTGTTTTCTTTGTTCTCAAACTTGAAATGAGAACACAGGTCAGTCTCTTTCTCTCACTTCCAGCCGCCAAAACCTTTCATTTTCACAGTTTGCACCAGTTGTTGCTCTGTCGTCCAATTAATTTCTTGGCACCACCGCGTAACAAGGCGCGTTCTGATTGGCTTTCTTGACTTATCCCGCCCGTACCACTTCATCATTCCCTTCTCCTGACTGGTTTTTGTCACAAGATGTTTTTGTCGTCTTTTATTCGTTGACAAAATGTCAGTCTATTTAGTTACTGTTTTAGTCATTATGAAGTTTTTATTTAGTTTTGTTTTGTTTTTGTCGGCAAAAAGACTTTGTTGATGAAAAATCTTTGGCATAGATTTTGTCAACAAAATTAACACTTTCTCCCAGAGGATGACTTTCTCTGTCTTTTGTTCTTTTTTCTTTAGTTTTTGTCAGTGTCTTTGTTAAATGCACAATGTTGCTGAAATGAATGAAGCATAAATCTGAAATGAGTGAAAAGAGAGGACAGTAATAAGCCTCACTTTGGCTCCTGCTCATGGAGCATTCATCCAAACACATTTAAAAATCCCTTCATGTTTACAGCATGTTACAAAAGGACCTTCTGCTGAACTCTGAAGTGTTTTAGACTGAGAGCTCTGTAAATGTGGGCCTTCAGTCACAATTATATTTTTACAAGACTTTATGAAGCTTTTTGTCTGATTTTTCAACAGATGTGAGATATTTAGTGTTTTTAATATTTAGTTTAGTGTAAGGTTTGCTTTGACAAAGAAGAAAAGGTTGGGACAATAATGAAAAACAGTCAAATATGTTTGTATCTGTTGCAGCTGGAGATAGTTTTAAACTTTGAATTTAAAGTGAATAAATGTAGTTCTGTGACCTGGACGACTGAGAACCTTTACATCTCTAATGTTTGACTTAATGTTACTGTGTTTACAGACTTTCTAATTGTGGACTTTCAAAGATTGGCTGTAAAGCTCTGTCGTCGGCTCTGAAGTCCAGTCCCTCTCACCTGAGAGAACTAGACCTGAGTCTGAACAAACAAATAACCTCAGGAATGAAGGAGTTGTGTGAAGGACTAGCGAGTCCAAACTGTCGACTGGAGACTCTGAGGTCAGTCACTGGTCCTTCTCCTCTTTTCACTGACTCTTGGGTTTGAACAAACAGCTCATAAAGTCACACTGTATCATGTTTATGAGACGGATGCTTGGCCAAAGAACAAATGAAAAGTCTTCAGTAAATCAGTGTCAGTCTTTTTCCAATCCACCGAGCTCAGAAATAGTGTGTTGTACTTTCTCCTCTTTTTTTGATCCATAAAAGTCCAGAGCTTCTCTTTGAACCAGATCACTTTAAAAAGTCATATTTTCATTTACATCTGAATGTAAAAAAAACTGTGTCTTGGACAAACGTAAATGAAGAAAGTGTTTGATGGAGGCAGACTTTGGACTTTTACAAACTGTGGTATTTTCCTGAAAAACTGAGCTGTGTCTCGTCCTGAGACACGTCAGAGCTTTGAGGATTTTATGAAAACATTAGAACAACACACGAGGAAATGAAAGTATAAAACTGATAACTCCACAAATGTAGAGATAATCGTGCAGGGGATGTGTGAGTTTTCTCTTTTTTCTGCTTCTTTTACAAAGTTCACATCAAGTGTCAGTTTGTTCCGAGTCTCAAACCTTCTTAAATCAAGCTGTGTCTCATTTAAATACTCTCCTCCACAGTTTATTTCTCTTTTTTTGCGAAACAGGAAATCCCAAAAATATGGTCAGTGAGACAGTCCCAGGGTTAAACTGTGAAAGCAACATTTCTGCATCAAAAACATATTTTGTGGTGCTGCATCACTTCCTTCGATCTGAGCCTGTAACTGGAGCCAGTCTCAACATTTACAATAAAAACACATCTTTAGAGCCTTTTTCTTTGAAGTGGAACTTTACAGATAAATTGTTGGTCCTGTTTCTGCTGTAAACTCATGTAAATCACTGAAACAGAGGTAAAACTAGATTAGACACAAGAGGATAGTTGGTGCTACATTTATCGACCGACATAAGGCCGTAAGCATTTAAAGTCCAGTCTGTCAGACAACACACTTTAAATGGTATTTATGTGAAGATGAGCAGCGTGTGAGGCTCAGGAACAAGGACAGATGTTACAGACTGGTTCTAATGTCACTTTAAACATCAGCACAACTGCAGAAAAAACAACACAATGTCTGAAGCACTGCACATTATGGGATGTGTCATTGTTTTCTGACTGAACAGCTGCAGGGATTATGTGGGTCACTGAGTTTGGTGTCAATCATTTCCAGATGGTTTATGTGCCACTGTTTTTGTTCTTTCAATATTTTTTAAACTTGATTTATTTCTGTAGCTCTGCTCTCGTCTCGTGTCTCAGCCACAGTCGGCCACAGGACGGGCTTAAACACACACACCCCAACCTCACAGAGGACGACTTTCTCTGTCTTTTGTGTTTTTAATATTTAGTTTAGTGTAAGGAGCCTTTGTATCTGTTGCAGCTAGAGATAGTTTTAAACTTTGAAATTAAAGTGAATAAATGTAGTTCTGTGACCTGGACGACTGAGAACCTTTACATCTCTAATGTTTGACTTAATGTTACTGTGTTTACAGACTTTCTAATTGTGGACTCTCAAAGTTTGGCTGTGAAGTTCTGTCGTCGGCTCTGAAGTCCAGTCCCTCTCACCTCAGAGAACTAGACCTGAGTCTGAACAAACAAATAACCTCAGGAATGAAGGAGTTGTGTGAAGGACTAGCGAGTCCAAACTGTCGACTGGAGACTCTGAGGTCAGTCACTGGTCCTTCTCTTCTTTTCACTGACTCTTGGGTTTGAACAAACAGCTCATAAAGTCACACTGTATCATGTTTATGAGAGGGAGGCTTGGCCAAAGAACAAATGAAAAGTCTTCAGTAAATCAGTGTCAGTCTTTTTCCAATCCACCGAGCTCAGAAATAGTGTGTTGGACTTTCTCCTCTTTTTTTGATCCATAAAAGTCCAGAGCTTCTCTTTGAACCAGATCACTTTAAAAAGTCATATTTTCATTTACATCTGAATGTAAAAGAAAATGTGTCTTGACAAGCGTAACGAAGAAAGTGTTTGATGGAGGCAGACTTTGGACTTTTACAAACTGTGGTATTTTCCTGAAAAACTGAGCTGTGTCTCGTCCTGAGACACGTCAGAGCTTTGAGGATTTTATGAAAACATTAGAACAGCACACGAGGAAATGAAAGTATAAAACTGTCTCAAACCTTCTTAAATCGAGCTGTGCCTCATTTAAAAACTCTCCTCCACAGTTTATTTCTCTTTTTTTGTGAAACAGGAACTCCCAAAAATAATGGTCAGTGAGACAGTCCCAGGGTTAAACTGTGAAAGTTTACACCCCAACCTCACAGCAGTGTTAATTTTGACAAGGAATTTTAATTTAGTTTTAGTCTTAGTCTTTTAAGTGAAATAATGTTTAGTTTTAGTCTTGTTTTAGTCATCTTATTTGTTTTAGTTTTAGTCGACTAAAATCAAAACATTTTTAATGAGTAATTAATTTGACCTGTTTCAGACATAAAACTATATTTGTTTTAGAATTGAGATTTAAATGTGCAAACATATTTCACACTGTTTATTTCAACACTACTGCTTTTATTGAATATAGTTTCAATCAATGAAAAACAACACCAATAGTAGAAAAAAATCTTGCTGTCTATTTTAATATAAACAAAAAGACATCAATGTGTATCAAAGAGATGCAAAAACAGCTTATTTTTAACAAAATAAATAAATAAATAAATGTGCAAACGTCAAAAGGCCTTTACAGCCCAAGAAAACCAAATAATTAAAATAATAAACGTACTATCCAAACCATCTTTGAACTTAAATAAAGTGCATTGAACAGGAGGATATTCCTTATGCTACATAAACACTGGCATCAAAAACATCAAAGACAAACATTTATTTACATTTAATTTGTTTTCTTTGTTCTCAAACTTGAAATGAGAACACAGGTCAGTCTCTTTCTCTCACTTCCAGCCGCCAAAACCTTTCATTTTCACAGTTTGCACCCGTTGTTGCTCTGTCGTCTCCAATTAATTTCTTGGCACCACCGCGTAACAAGGAGCGCTCTGATTGGCTTTCTTGACTTATCCCGCCCGTACCACTTCATCATTCCCTTCTTCTGACTGGTTTTTGTCACAAGATGTTTCGTCACATCTTTTATTCGTTGACAAAATGTCAGTCTATTTAGTTACTGTTTTAGTCATTATGAAGTTTTTTTTATTTAGTTTTTGTTTTGTTTTTGTCGGCAAAGAGCCTTTGTTGATGAAAAATCTTTGTCATAGATTTTGTCAACAAAATTAACACTTTCTCCCAGAGGATGACTTTCTCTGTCTTTTGTTCTTTCTTTCTTTAGTTTTTGTCAGTGTCTTTGTAAAATACACAATGTTGCTGAAATGAATGAAGCATAAATCTGAAATGAGTGAAAAGAGAGGACAGTAATAAGCCTCACTTTGGCTCCTGCTCATGGAGCATTCATCCAAACACATTTAAAAATCCCTTCATGTTAACAGCAAAGGACCTTCTGCTGAACTCTGAAGTGTTTTAGACTGAGAGCTCTGTAAATGTGGGCCTTCAGTCACAATTATATTTTTACAAGACTTTATGAAGCTTTTTGTCTGATTTTTCAACAGATGTGAGATATTTAGTGTTTTTAATATTTAGTTTAGTGTAAGGAGCTTTGACAAAGAAGAAAAGGTTGGGACAAAAATGAAAAACAGTCAAATATGTTTGTATCTGTTGCAGCTGGAGATAGTTTTAAACTTTGAATTTAAAGTGAATAAATGTAGTTCTGTGACCTGGACGACAGAGAACCTTTACATCTCTAATGTTTGACTTAATGTTACTGTGTTTACAGACTTTCTGAATGTGGACTCTCAAAGATTCACTGTGAAGTTCTGTCGTCGGCTCTGAAGTCCAGTCCCTCTCACCTGAGAGAACTAGACTTGAGTGAGAACGAACAAATAAACTCAGGAATGAAGGAGTTGTGTGAAGGACTAGCGAGTCCAAACTGTCGACTGGAGACTCTGAGGTCAGTCACTGGTCCTTCTCTTCTTTTCACTGACTCTTGGGTTTGAACAAACAGCTCATAAAGTCACACTGTATCATGTTTATGAGAGGGATGCTTGGCCAAAGAACAAATGAAAAGTCTTCAGTAAATCATTGTCAGTCTTTTTCCAATCCACCGAGCTCAGAAATAGTGTGTTGTACTTTCTCCTCTTTTTTTGATCCATAAAAGTCCAGAGCTTCTCTTTGAACCAGATCACTTTAAAAAAGTCATATTTTCATTTACATCTGAATGTAAAAGAAAATGTGTCTTGGACAAACGTAAATGAAGAAAGTGTTTGATGGAGTGTCTCATTTAAATACTCTCGTTTATTTGTCTCAACATTTACAATTACGTCTTTAGAGCCTATTCCTTTGAAGTGGAACTTTACAGATAAATTGCTTTTTATGTTTCTGCCGTAAACACATGTAAATCACTGAAACAGAGGTAAAACTGGATTAGACACAAGTGGATAGTTGGTGCTACATTTATCGACCGACATAAGGCCATAAGCTTTCAAAGTCCAGTTTGTCAGACAACACACTTTAAATGGTATTTATCTGAAGATGAGCAGCGTGTGAGGCTCAGGAACAAGGACAGATGTTACAGACTGGTTCTAATGTCACTTTAAACATCAGCACAACTGCAGAAAAAACAACACAAGGTCTGAAGCACTGCACATTATGGGATGTGTCATAGTTTTCTGACTGAACAGCTGCAGGGATTATGTGGGTCACTGAGTTTGGTGTCAATCATTTCCAGATGGTTTATGTGCCACTGTTTTTGTTCTTTTAATATTTTTTAAACTTGATTTATTTCTGTAGTTTCTGCTCTCCGTCGTGTCTCAGCCACAGTCGGTAACAGGCTTAAACACACACACCCCAACCTCACAGAGGACGACTGTCTGTGTCTTTTGTTCTTTTTTCTTTTGTTTTTGTCAGTGTCTTTGTAAAATACACAATGTTGCTGAAATGAATGAAGCATAAATCTGAAATGAGTGAAAAGAGAGGACAGTAATAAGCCTCACTTTGGCTCCTGCTCATGGAGCATTCATCCAAACACATTTAAAAATCCCTTCATGTTTACAGCATGTTACAAAAGGACCTTCTGCTGAACTCTGAAGTGTTTTAGACTGAGAGCTCTGTAAATGTGGGCCTTCAGTCGCAATTATATTTTTACAAGACTTTATGAAGCTTTTTGTCTGATTTTTCAGATGTGAGATATTTAGTGTTTTTAATATTTAGTTTAGTGTAAGGAGCTTTGACAAAGAAGAAAAGGTTGGGACAATAATGAAAAACAGTCAAATATGTTTGTATCTGTTGCAGCTGGAGATAGTTTTAAACTTTGAATTTAAAGTGAATAAATGTAGTTCTGTGACCTGGACGACTGAGAACCTTTACATCTCTAATGTTTGACTTAATGTTACTGTGTTTACAGACTTTCTAATTGTAGACTCTCAAAGATTCACTGTGAAGTTCTGTCATCGGCTTTAAAGTCCAGTCCCTCTCACCTGAGAAAACTAGACCTGAGTTGGAACCATGAAATAACCTCAGGAATGAAGGAGTTGTGTGAAGGACTAGCGAGTCCAAACTGTCGACTGGAGACTCTGAGGTCAGTCACTGGTCCTTCTCTTCTTTTCACTGACTCTTGGGTTTGAACAAACGGCTCATAAAGTCACACTGTATCATGTTTATGAGAGGGATGCTTGGCCAAAGAACAAATGAAAAGTCTTCAGTAAATCACTGTCAGTCTTTTTCCAATCCACCGAGCTCAGAAATAGTGTGTTGTACTTTCTCCTCTTTTTTTGATCCATAAAAGTCCAGAGCTTCTCTTTGAACCAGATCACTTTAAAAAGTCATATTTTCATATACATCTGAATGTAAAAGAAAATGTGTCTTGGACAAACGTAAATGAAGAAAGTGTTTGATGGAGGCAGACTTTGGACTTTTACAAACTGTGGTATTTTCCTGAAAGACTGAGCTGTGTCTCGTCCTGAGACACGTCAGAGCTTTGAGGATTTTATGAAAGCATTAGAACAACACACGAGGAAATGAAAGTATAAAACTGATAACTCCACAAATGTTTACAAAGTTCACATCAAGTGTTTTGTTCCAAGTCGCTGTGCCTCATTTAAACAGTTTATTTTTTGTGAAACAGGAACTCTCAAAAATCACCTCATTGTTATACACTGTTGAAATTTTGTGAATTGCTGCAACACTTCTAAGCTATAGATATTTGGATATACTTTTGGTTTGCTGTTGGCTAAGCTATATATTAGATTGGCTTCGGCTAAGCTATATACATTTTGTGAATTGCCGCAGTGTTCGGCTGTGCTAAATACATTTGATTGGCTTTCCGTGTTCGGCTAAGCTATATACACTTTGTGAATTGCCGCCGTGTTCGGCTGAGCCAAATACTATTCGGTTGACTTCCGTGTTTGACTAAGCTATACACTATTTATTTGCCGCCATGTTCGGCTAATCTATACATTGTTAACTTGCTGCTGTGTTCAGCTTAAGTAAAAGTGTTATTTGATAGTGTGGCACGAGGATTACAGTGTAACTTCGGTTCCAAGTAGCATCCCGCGGTGGAATCACTAGTGGTCATTGTACTGTACTGGGGGTCACTAGTGCTCGACCTGATCTCCCTGTATACGGCTAGTTATTGACTGCCATGCTGGAGTCCCGGTGCTGTAGGGTGTTTGGCCCCCCTCCAGCTTGAGGATGGCTATGATTGTCCCCTCCTGCTTGGGAGTTTGTCATCTCAGGGAGGGCTTCACAGATGAAGCCTGTACAAACTGCAGCATTATGCCCCGGTCTGTACGGATGGCTGGGTTGACAGCTGTTGAACAGTCTAGGGCTTGGTCAACAGACTTGCAGCCTGCTCAGTTACCAGCTGGACAGATTACACGGCTGAAAAGCCTGGCTAATGGGGCAACTGTTCAAGAAAGTGGACATTCTTTCTTCAGAGTTGGCTGGAGAATGACAGCACGGCTGCACATGTGCAGGACCTAGTATCTTTTTGTAAGGATGATGCCATTTCGGTGGCGGCTTCAGACTCGTACTTTCAGGAGACCCGAGACGAGCCCTGAAGCGCCTGAAACCGGTTCCCAGGACTCTACTGGTACTATGGAGGATACGGACAACTCGGCCACCTCAGCCATTAGGACGGCCCTTGCTTGACTACAGCTGGATGACCACCACCGGCCTGGTGCGGCTACCGCTTTTCTGGTGCCCCTTCTGCTGAGTATATTAAAGAGCTCCATGTGTGCTAGGCAGATGTGAAACAGTTTCACGGCCTACTTCCAATGGAAGGATGCTTGCTTCAATGCAGTACGCTCCAAAATTGGTTGGGTCATATGCCTTCGGTGGTACCAGCGGTAGCAGCTATAATTGTGGCGAAGCCATGCCACCAAGGCCTACACATTTACATTTACATCATTTACATTTAGTCATTTAGCAGACGCTTTTATCCAAAGCGACTTACAAGTGAGGATAACAATGGAAGCAATTTTAACAACACAAGGTACAAAAAAGCATAAGTGCACAAAAACTAGTCAGTTTAAACCCAGCGCAGTATACAATGCTAAGTATAAGAGAAATATTTTTTTTTATTTATTTTTTTTTTTAAAGAAAGGAATCGATTGAAAGGAAGTAGAACTCAGTGTTTGTCACTCAGGTGTCGGACCTGTCGGTTGTTTTACCCTGGAGCAGCTCTCTTACTGGGTCGCTCACAGCCCCGACATCTGGGTGCTGACCACCGGGTCAAGGGGACATTGACATTCTATTCCGTTGTGATCCCAGTTTTGGCCAGGTCAGGATGACTGTCATCCGAAACCCGGCGAGAGCCAGTACTTTCAACCAGGAGATCTCCACCCTGCTGGCCCAGGGGGCGATAGTTCCTGTAGACCCTGGCGTGATCCAGGGGGTGTTAATTGAGATATTTCCTGGGAAGAGGAAAAAAAAAAAAAAAGGCCCCCTATGTCCGGCCCCCAATCTACGAGGTCTCAATGCGTTTTTATGGACTAGACCATTCTACATGTTACGCACTGGTGTGATGCTCCAGGCGCTCCCTTGGGGCGAAGGGTTTACTACAATCGTCCCGAAGGAGGCGTACTTTCACGTCCCGATTTTGGAACATTACTAGAGATTCTTGTGATTGCCTTTCAAGTGAATCGTTTTCAGTTCCGGGTCCTTCCTTTCGGGTTGTCCCTGTCTCCCAGGGTATTTACTCAAGTCGTGGCAGCAGTGCTGCCGCCTCTGCGGGTGCGGGGTATCAAGATTCTGTACCTCAACGATTGGCTTATATGTGCAACCAAACCGCACACAGGCCGTTCGAGACACAATGGCTGTTATCAAGCATATAGAGCTTCTGGGCCTGTGGGTGAACTTGGAAAAGAGCAAGTTCCGGCACAGCGTACAATCTTTCTTGGTGTCAGTCTGAACACAATCCCCATGGAAGCACAATCCCCATGGAAGCACAATCCCAGCGGTCAACGGCATGGTAACAATGCTTTCCGCTTTCGGCGTGGCAGGGCACTGCCTTCTTGCCTTGTATCTTCAACTTCTTGGCTTGACAGCCGCCTCCAGTGTGGTGCCTCTGGGGCTGCTCTTGTTGCGCCCAGGGAAGTCTAGGTGGAGGGACAGGGGTTGGATTACACAAAGCATTCCCCTGGGCTCTCTACCAGTGTGGACAGAGGTTATATGTACGGAGGCCACATCCACACGTTGGGGTGCGAGGTGGCAGGGCCGCATGGTCCAGAAGGAGTGACCTCGACATCTGTACACAGAACACATGAATGTTCTGGAATTGAATTGCCTTACATCTGACCATGCGCCATTTTTCTCACATGAGGCTCCGTGAGGCTGGCTTGTACTAATTGGTTCTGACATGTTGGTGGTCTACCAGGTGGACACCCATTGTCCCCTGTGGTTCTCTCTGGACAGCACCAGTCCATAGACCTGGAGGTGCTGGCGCACGACTGACCGACAGTGCTCCTATACACGTTTCCTCCGTTCCCTCTAAGGGACTACACACTGCAGAGAGCTTCAGGAGGGACACGGACTCCTCCTGGTGGCCCCTACTGGCCGGCGAGGACGTGGTGTCTAATGCTATGCAGGCTCTGCTGCGGCTCCCCTAGGCATCTCCCCTCCAGGACAGATCTCTTGTCACAGATGGGGGGCAAATATTACATCCCAATCACGATCGCCGCTAGCTGTAGAACTGGCCGTTACAGGGCCTGGATCAGGCTTCTTTGAGTTTGGTGGGGATGTGGAGCATACCATGAGAAACGCTCGGGCACCAACTGTTGTATGACAATCGATGGAAATTGTTGAAGTGGTGACGGGGACAGGACCTGGTAGAATGTCCCATTTCATCCATTCTATCCATTACTTCCATTCCTTCCATATCATTTTACAAGGACTCCTGCATCGGGGACGGTCACCGTCTACCCTGAAGGTATATGTGGCACCAATCGCCTGTCGACATGGAAGTCGATGGCAAAACTGTCGGCAGTAATAGGGTATTTAGTCGTTACAGCTGACCCACTTTGATACAGGAGAATTGTGTTGGCATCTATGCTCCATCCGAGCTGATTCCTCGTGACCTTGCTGGTATACGTTATCCAGTGCTTAATGCACTGCCCCTGGCGGTCAGGAGGGATGAAATAGAACAATAGTTACGAATGTAACTACGGTTCTATGAATCCCGGATGACCGCCAGGGCAGCCAGTCCCTCGGAATCCTTGTACTTGCAAGAAGGTAAAGGGACTGAGCCCCGGTATCATGTGACAAAATAGCCCCGCGTGGGTCACCGGGAGGTCACAAGTGACTTTGTTGATATTAGATTCTCGACCTGCGCATGCGCAAAGATAATCATTGCTTAATGCATTAATCTGGCGGTCATCCGGGATTCATAGAACTGTAGTTACATTTGTAACTCTCGGTTTACACCCCAACCTCACAGCAGTGTTAATTTTGACAAGGAATTTTAATTTAGTTTTAGTCTTAGTCTTTTAAATAAAATAATATTTAGTTTTAGTCTTGTTTTATTCATCTTATTTGTTTTAGTTTTAGTCGACTAAAATCAAAACATTTTTAATGAGTAATTAATTTGACCTTCTGTTTCAGACATAAAACTATATTTGTTTTAGAATTGAGATTTAAATGTGCAAACATATTTCACACTGTTTATTTCAACACTACTGCTTTTATTGAATATAGTTTCAATCAATGAAAAACAACACCAATAGTAGAAAATAAATCTTGCTGTCTGTTTTAATTTAAACAAAAAGACATCAATGTGTATCAAAGAGATGCAAAAACAGCTTAGTTTTAGTAAAATAAATAAATAAATAAATAAATGTGCAAACGTCAAAAGGTCTTTACAGCCCAAGAAAACCAAATAATTAAAATAATAAACATACTATCCAAACCATCTTTGAACTTAAATAAAGTGCATTGAACAGGAGAATATTCCTTATGCTACATAAACACTGGCATCAAAAACATCAAATGCAAACATTTATTTACATTTAATTTGTTTTCTTTGTTCTCAAACTTGAAATGAGAACACAGGTCAGTCTCTTTCTCTCACTTCCAGCCGCCAAAACCTTTCATTTTCACAGTTTGCACCAGTTGTTGCTCTGTCGTCTCCAATTAATTTCTTGGCACCACCGCGTAACAAGGAGCGCTCTGATTGGCTTTCTTGACTTATCCCGCCGACCACTTCATCATTCCTTCTTCTGACTGGTTTTTGTCACAAGATGTTTCGTCACATCTTTTATTCGTTGACAAAATGTCAGTCTATTTAGTTACTGTTTTAGTCATTATGAAGTTTTTTTTTATTTAGTTTTTGTTTTGTTTTTGTGGCAAAGCCTTTGTTGATGAAAAATCTTTGTCATAGATTTTGTCAACAAAATTAACACTTTCTCCCAGAGGATGACTTTCTCTGTCTTTTGTTCTTTTTTCTTTAGTTTTTGTCAGTGTCTTTGTAAAATGCACAATGTTGCTGAAATGAATGAAGCATAAATCTGAAATGAGTGAAAAGAGAGGACAGTAATAAGCCTCACTTTGGCTCCTGCTCATGGAGCATTCATCCAAACACATTTAAAAATCCCTTCATGTTTACAGCATGTTACAAAGGGACTTTCTGCTGAACTCTGAAGTGTTTTAGACTGAGAGCTCTGTAAATGTGGGCCTTCAGTCACAATTACATTTTTACTAGACTTTATGAAGCTTTTTGTCTGATTTTTCAACAGATGTGAGATATTTAGTGTTTTTAATATTTAGTTTAGTGTAAGGAGCTTTGACAAAGAAGAAAAGGTTGGGACAATAATGAAAAACAGTCAAATATGTTTGTATCTGTTGCAGCTGGAGATGGTTTTAAACTTTGAATTTAAAGTGAATAAATGTAGTTCTGTGACCTGGACGACTGAGAACCTTTACATCTCTAATGTTTGACTTAATGTTACTGTGTTTACAGACTTTCTGAATGTGGACTCTCAAAGATTCACTGTGAAGCTCTGTCGTCGGCTCTGAAGTCCAGTCCCTCTCACCTGAGAGAACTAGACCTGAGTGAGAACGAACAAATAAACTCAGGAATGAAGGAGTTGTGTGAAGGACTAGCGAGTCCAAACTGTCGACTGGAGACTCTGAGGTCAGTCACTGGTCCTTCTCTTCTTTTCACTGACTCTTGGGTTTGAACAAACAGCTCATAAAGTTACACTGTATCATGTTTATGAGAGGGATGCTTGGCCAAAGAACAAATTAAAAGTCTTCAATAAATCAGTGTCAGTCTTTTTCCAATCCACCGAGCTCAGAAATAGTGTGTTGTACTTTCTCCTCTTTTTTTGATCCATAAAAGTCCAGAGCTTCTTTTTGAACCAGATCACTTTAAAAAGTCATATTTTCATTTACATCTGAATGTAAAAGAAAATGTGTCTTGGACAAACGTAAATGAAGAAAGTTTTTGATGGAGGCAGACTTTGGACTTTTACAAACTGTGGTATTTTCCTGAAAAACTGAGCTGTGTCTCGTCCTGAGACACGTCAGCGCTTTGAGGATTTTATGAAAACATTAGAACAGCACACGAGGAAATGAAAGTATAAAACTGTCTCAAACCTTCTTAAATCGAGCTGTGTCTCATTTAAATACTCTCCTCCACAGTTTATTTCTCTTTTTTTGTGAAACAGGAACTCCCAAAAATAATGGTCAGTGAGACAGTCCCAGGGTTAAACTGTGAAAGTTTACACCCCAACCTCACAGCAGTGTTAATTTTGACAAGGAATTTTAATTTAGTTTTGGTCTTAGTCTATTAAGTGAAATAATGTTTAGTTTTAGTCTTGTTTTAGTCATCTTATTTGTTTTAGTTTTAGTCGACTACAATCAAAACATTTTTAATGAGTAATTAATTTGACCTTCTGTGTCAGACATAAAACTATATTTGTTTTAGAATTGAGATTTAAATGTGCAAACATATTTCACACTGTTTATTTCAACACTACTGCTTTTATTGAAAATAGTTTCAATCAATGAAAAACAACACCAATAGTAAAAAAAAATCTTGCTGTCTATTTTAATATAAACAAAAAGACATCAATGTGTATCAAAGAGATGCAAAAACAGCTTATTTTTAATAAAATTAAATAAATGTGCAAACGTCAAAAGGCCTTTACAGCCCAAGAAAACCAAATAATTAAAATAATAAACGTACTATCCAAACCATCTTTGAACTTAAATAAAGTGCATTGAACAGGAGGATATTCCTTATGCTACATAAACACTGGCATCAAAAACATCAAAGACAAACATTTATTTACATTTAATTTGTTTTCTTTGTTCTCAAACTTGAAATGAGAACACAGGTCAGTCTCTTTCACTTCCAGCCGCCAAAACCTTTCATTTTCACAGTTTGCACCAGTTGTTGCTCTGTCGTCTCCAATTAATTTCTTGGCACCACCGCGTAACAAGGCACGCTCTGATTGGCTTTCTTGACTTATCCCGCCCGTACCACTTCATCATTCCCTTCTCCTGACTGGTTTTTGTCACAAGTTGTTTTCGTCACATCTTTTATTCGTTGACAAAATGTCAGTCTATTTAGTTACTGTTTTAGTCATTATGAAGTTTTTTTAATTTAGTTTTTGTTTTGTTTTCGTCGGCAAAAAGCCTTTGTTGATGAAAAATCTTTGGCATAGATTTTGTAAACAAAATTAACACTTTCTTCCAGAGGATGACTTTCTCTGTCTTTTGTTCTTTTTTCTTTAGTTTTTGTCAGTGTCTTTGTAAAATGCACAATGTTGCTGAAATGAATGAAGCATAAATCTGAAATGAGTGAAAAGAGAGGACAGTAATAAGCCTCACTTTGGCTCCTGATCATGGAGCATTCATCCAAACACATTTAAAAATACCTTCATGTTTACAGCATGTTACAAAAGGACCTTCTGCTAATCTCTGAAGTGTTTTAGACTGAGAGCTCTGTAAATGTGGGCCTTCAGTCACAATTATATTTTTACAAGACTTTATGAAGCTTTTTGTCTGATTTTTCAACAGATGTGAGATATTTAGTGTTTTTAATATTTAGTTTAGTGTAAGGAGCTTTAACAAAGAAGAAAAGGTTGGGACAATAATGAAAAACAGTCAAATATGTTTGTATCTGTTGCAGCTGGAGATAGTTTTAAACTTTGAATTTAAAGTGAAAAATGTAGTTGTGTGACCTGACGACTGAGAACCTTTACATCTCTAATGTTTGACTTAATGTTACTGTGTTTACAGACTTTCTAATTGTGGACTCTCAAAGATTGACTGTGAAGCTCTGTCGTCGGCTCTGAAGTCCAGTCCCTCTCACCTGAGAGAACTAGACCTGAGTGAGAACAAACAAATAGACTCAGGAATGAAGGAGTTGTGTGAAGGACTAGCGAGTCCAAACTGTCGACTGGAGACTCTGAGGTCAGTCACTGGTCCTTCTCTTCTTTTCACTGACTCTTGGGTTTGAACAAACAGCTCATAAAGTCACACTGTATCATGTTTATGAGAGGGATGCTTGGCCAAAGAACAAATGAAAAGTCTTCAGTAAATCAGTGTCAGTCTTTTTCCAATCCACCGAGCTCAGAAATAGTGTGTTGTACTTTCTCCTCTTTTTTTGATCCATAAAAGATCACTTTAAAAAGTCATATTTTCATTTACATCTGAATGTAAAAGAAAATGTGTCTTGGACAAACGTAAATGAAGAAAGTGTTTGATGGAGGCAGACTTTGGACTTTTACAAACTGTGGTATTTTCCTGAAAAACTGAGCTGTGTCTCGTCCTGAGACACGTCAGAGCTTTGAGGATTTTATGAAAGCATTAGAACAACACATGAGGAAATGAAAGTATAAAACTGATAACTCCACAAATGTAGAGATAATCGTGCAGGGGATGTGTGAGTTTTCTTTTTATCTGCTTCTTTTACAAAGTTCACATCAAGTGTTTTGTTCCGAGTCTCAAACCTTCTTAAATCGAGCTGTGCCTCATTTAAAACTCTCCTCCACAGTTTATTTCTTTTTTGTGAAACAGGAACTCCCAAAAATAATGGTCAGTGAGACAGTCCCAGGGTTAAACTGTGAAAGTTTACACCCCAACCTCACAGCAGTGTTAATTTTAACAAGGAATTTTAATTTAGTTTTAGTCTTTTAAGTGAAATAATGTTTAGTTTTAGTCTTGTTTTAGTCATCTTATTTGTTTTAGTTTTAGTCGACTAAAATCAAAACATTTTTAATGAGTAATTAATTTGACCTTCTGTTTCAGACATAAAACTATATTTGTTTTAGAATTGAGATTTAAATGTGCAAACATATTTCACACTGTTTATTTCAACACTACTGCTTTTATTGAATATAGTTTCAATCAATGAAAAACAACACCAATAGTAAAAAAAATCTTGCTGTCTATTTTAATTTAAACAAAAATACATCAATGTGTATCAAAGAGATGCAAAAACAGCTTATTTTTAATAAAATTAAATAAATAAATAAATGTACAAACGTCAAAAGGCCTTTACAGCCCAAGAAAACCAAATAATTAAAATAATAAACCTACTATCCAAACCATCTTTGAACTTAAATAAAGTGCATTGAACAGGAGGATTTTCCTTATGCTACATAAACACTGGCATCAAAAACATCAAATGCAAACATTTATTTACATTTAATTTGTTTTCTTTGTTCTCAAACTTGAAATGAGAACACAGGTCAGTCTCTTTCTCTCACTTCCAGCCGCCAAAACCTTTCATTTTCACAGTTTGCACCAGTTGTTGCTCTGTCGGCTCCAATTAATTTCTTGGCACCACCGCGTAACAAGGCGCGCTCTGATTGGCTTTCTTGACTTATCCCGCCCGTACCACTTCATCATTCCCTTCTCCTGACTGGTTTTTGTCACAAGTTGTTTTTGTCTCGTCTTTTATTCGTTGACAAAATGTCAGTCTATTTAGTTACTGTTTTAGTCATTATGAAGTTTTTTTTATTTAGTTTTTGTTTTGTTTTCATCGGCAAAAAGCCTTTGTTGATGAAAAATCTGGCATAAATTTTGTCAACAAAATTAACACTTTCTCACAGAGGATGACTTTCTCTGTCTTTTGTTCTTTCTTCTTTTGTTTTTGTCAGTGTCTTTGTAAAATGCACAATGTTGCTGAAATGAATGAAGCATAAATCTGAAATGAGTGAAAAGAGAGGACAGTAATAAGCCTCACTTTGGCTCCTGCTCATGGAGCATTCATCCAAACACATTTAAAAATCCCTTCATGTTTACAGCATGTTACAAAAGGACCTTCTGCTGAACTCTGAAGTGTTTTAGACTGAGAGCTCTGTAAATGTGGGCCTTCAGTCACAATTATATTTTTACAAGACTTTATGAAGCTTTTTGTCTGATTTTTCAACAGATGTGAGATATTTAGTGTTTTTAATATTTAGTTTAGTGTAAGGAGCTTTGACAAAGAAGAAAAGGTTGGGACAATAATGAAAAACAGTCAAATATGTTTGTATCTGTTGCAGCTGGAGATAGTTTTAAACTTTGAATTTAAAGTGAATAAATGTAGTTGTGTGACCTGGACGACTGAGAACCTTTACATCTCTAATGTTTGACTTAATGTTACTGTGTTTACAGACTTTCTAATTGTGGACTCTCAAAGATTGACTGTGAAGTTCTGTCGTCGGCTCTGAAGTCCAGTCCCTCTCACCTGAGAGAACTAGACCTGAGTGGGAACAAACAAATAACCTCAGGAATGAAGGAGTTGTGTGAAGGACTAGCGAGTCCAAACTGTCGACTGGAGACTCTGAGGTCAGTCACTGGTCCTTCTCTTCTTTTCACTGACTCTTGGGTTTGAACAAACAGCTCATAAAGTCACACTGTATCATGTTTATGAGAGGGATGCTTGGCCAAAGAACAAATGAAAAGTCTTCAGTAAATCAGTGTCAGTCTTTTTCTAATCCACCGAGCTCAGAAATAGTGTGTTGTACTTTCTCCTCTTTTTTTGATCCATAAAAGTCCAGAGCTTCTCTTTGAACCAGATCACTTTAAAAAGTCATATTTTCATTTACATCTGAATGTAAAAGAAAATGTGTCTTGGACAAACGTAAATGAAGAAAGTGTTTGATGGAGGCAGACTTTGGACTTTTACAAACTGTGGTATTTTCCTGAAAAACTGAGCTGTGTCTCGCCCTGAGACACGCCAGAGCTTTGAGGATTTTATGAAAGCATTAGAACAACACACGAGGAAATGAAAGTATAAAACTGATAACTTCACAAATGTGCCATTTTAATAAATGTTTAATAAATGTTTCATTAACCAATTGCATGTATTTTAATAAATAAAAAGCAACTATAGCAGACAATGATAACTGTGACATGGAGCCAGTGCGCCGCGTTCACTGCACTGCACTGAACTAGGCGCATCTCATCGTAAATGAAACTCAGCGTCCTATGCCTCCATTAGCACAAATACAGTGCCCCAGCCACTCAGGAGCTTTTGGCAAAGTCTTTCCTTGACCCACGATACAGAGGCAGGGTGGATTAGACAAAAGATGCACTTGAGAAATTGTATCAGCTAGGAAACAGGCGGAGTTAGTGTGCCGGAGGCTGCTGCTGCTGGAGATGATTAGTCTGTGCATAATCTTAGATCTCTTAATAAACAGAGGTCTGAAACCTCTGCCCTTTAGATCAGGCTTGGTTTTGTTTACTGTGTGTGATTTATTTAAAACAAATCATTGCAAAGTTTTTTTTTGTTTTTTTTTGTTAAGTTTGTTCACTACGTGATTCATTTAATAAGCACATTCACTGCTAGTTGTCTTGCTGTTAATTTTAAATAACTGTAGAGCAAGTGGCTAATCAGTGTCTGCTCGTTTATTCAAACTAATACCGTCACATTTGACTCACGTCATAACCGTCATCACCAATTCTGAAACCGGCACACCCCTACTCTCCTCCACAGTTTATTTATCTTTTTTTGTAAAACAGGAACTCCCAAAAACTAAATTTTTGATTAATACGTCCAGGTCTTTCTGTGAGGAGTCTGTATGTCCTCCACGTGTTACTGTGGTTTCTCTCCAGGTACTCCAGGTTCCTCCCATCGCCCAAACACCTGCATGTACAGGTCAAAGGTCAAGTGTCCCTTGTGAAAGAATGTGAGAGTGAATGGTTGTCTGTCACTGTCTGTCTCTAAATGTTAGCCCTGCGACTAACTGGCCACTGTCCAGGGATAGGCTCCAGTCACCTGCAACCCCTAATGGGACTAAGCGGTAGGAAATGAATGAATAAAAAAAAATTTATGAATCTGAAAACCGTAGTTGTTCTCTGCAGTAACAGCAGAAAAGCCCGGATGTAACCAACATTTTATTATTCTGTGATGAGGCCAATATCAGTGAATGTGGAACAATGGCCATGACATCCAAGTTTATTTACAATCTATGGTTGTAGCTGTGTCTTTTTCACAAAAAACAGTTTAATATTTTGCTGTAGTATTATGTGTCCTTCATTGACAGACCGGACAAGAAACACTACTCTACTTTATTCGGTGAGTAAAATTCTAATTGTTTATTTGTCTCTTTATTAAGAGTTTATCTTAAGAGCTATGCTAACGGACCTTAAGGCTTTTACTAAATAATTAAAACCTTTGACAGAAAAGTATATATTTTGTATTTTAAGTAATATTTCTAGATTGATGTTAGATCTGAGGAAGTCTCATATAAAGATGTGGTGCATCATTTGAACTGTTCATGAAGACAGTACAATGTTGTTATCATTTTCTAAAATACAAGTAGTTGATGTAAAACCAGGACATTACTGTGATTAGACGAGTGACACTTCTATAATATTAACTTAAATATGTTTGTACTTTATTTGTTCTGAACATCACTATTTTGTGTTTAGACCAAACTGAGAGAAAAGTTCATGATGCTTTAGTCAGATTTAAATCTTATTATTGCTGTTTTAAGGTAAAAAAGTGTTACATTTTAATAAAATGATCCTATAATTAAAGACTGATTTAAATCTATATTAATAGTATTGACTTTGACAGTTTCTAAATGTATGAGGCGGTTGAGGAGTCAACTCCATCAAGAGTCTTCATATTAACTACATATAATGGACTACTCACTATTTTAACTTTATAATGTTTATATTTTTGTTTTGGACCAACTTTGTCTGAAATAAAGGTTGAATATTGCTGACATTGTTACAATATAATAAAGCTGTCAGTATTCTTGGGGCCATTGTATTTGACTTGTCTGTGTGTTGTTCCTGTAGGAGGTGATCCAAACCTGACCAGTGCTGCTGAAGACCAGACTCCATCTGACTTTTTACACCAGACAATAACCAGCACTTATTCATGTGCATTACTCATGCTTTTCTAATGAACTATACATTACAAAACATATTTTTACACCATACTTTTCACATGTCACTGTTTGCACTCAATTAAAAAATGAACAATGCATGTCCTCGGTCACTTATTTTTCACTCATGACATCCTCTTGTGCTTATTTAGGACCATTTAAAAACACTCAGCAGAAGTTAAAGGCATAAGTTAGGTTGTGTTAATAAATGGTACAAACATCAGAAATAGATAAAGATTAATAAAACTAATTTAATGTGTTCAAGACCTGGTTGATACTACCTTCAACAGTTAATTATAAAATCAGATTCATGTTAAATGATGTAGACAATGTGTAGTTTCTAAAGAGTGCAGAGCCATTATGAACAGTAAATATTAGGACTTGTAGAAGCTGATATAGTGTGGCTGGTTCTATTAAGTGTCTGGTTCTGAAGATGAAGTATAAAACACAGATCCTGAGGTGTGGCAGACAAGCTTTATTTTCAGGAGCTGCAGGTGAAGCTGCGCCAGGTTCTTCTTTGTCACAGTCACAGGTTTGACACAGGTCTAATCTTCATGTAACTGCTCCACAGTGGTTCACAGGACGTCCTGCTCTTCCTCACAGGCCACACAGAGACAGGGACAAAAACAATACAGTCATTAATGTTCAGCCATTAAAACAGAGAAAGACATGTTTCTGCAAAAGTCAGCAGACTTTGAGACTCTACATGTGACTAAATACTTGTGTGCTTCTTAAAACACTAACAGTCGTCAGGTGACACTAAAACAGACATTAAAAGTGGATCTGAGTCGTCTGAAGCTTCATCTGTGTCCAGAGTCCACTGTGTGTTTTATAAACCAGTTCATGTGTAAAGATAAATGACAGTTCTTTCTAAACGCTGCACGTTTGCTGTAGGCTTCTGTCTTTACCACTGTATGATCTAAAAGATCATCTATAGCTTTATAAATCTACTGTTTGAATATATTTGTGTTATCTGCTTAAATATTAGTTTTAATATTATAAGATCATAAGATACTGAGTTTTTATTTTAGTGTAAAAATGTGCCTCCCTCAAATATTGAAGCCTTAATGTACAAGACTCACAAATGAAAGGCAGATATTTAAACAAATATGAAGAATATAAATGTTCGAGAAAAGAGTAAAAATTTTAACAGAACAGGAAATGTTTATCAGACCAAGATAAAAATGTGCTAATGTTTAAAATTAGGATAAATATCATTAAAAAGCTCTAGTATTAATAATAATGATCTGACATTAACAGCAGGAGCTGAAATAAACTTTGCTGTAAAGATTTACTTCCTCAGGCTGAGAGTCAGTGGGAGGCCTCTGCAGCCGTTAGCATGTTCAGCTCGGGCTCTGAGATGAGGGCCGTGTTTACTGAGCAGTGCGTTTGAAAAGCCCTGAGCAGTTCAGATACTACCTTCTCTGTCCATTTTAGGAATATCCTCTGAGTCAGAAAAGCCCCGATAATCGTCCTGTGTTAAGACACAGAACTGGGACTAATGAGCTTCCACTATATTTACAATCATTGTTGTGACCTGAAGACGTGGAAACCTCCAGACAAATGAAATAAAGACTTTGTATTCTTTATAACTGAGGGATTATTATTGGATTAACCTCCAACATTTATTCTTTATTCAGATTAAGGGGCTGCAGTTTGTCAAAGTCCAGCTGTTCTTTTCTGGCCTCAGCTCTGAAGTCCAACCTCACATCTGAGAGTCCTGAAGCTGGGAGTGAACAGAGGCCAATCAGAGCCTCGTCTGATTCTCTGTAAAATCTATAAAAGTGTCTCTGGAGACAAACCTCTGCTGAATCCACAGAAACTGCACAGAGCTTTCCTTTCCTCTGATGCAGACAGAACAGACCAGGGCCAGACCAAAGGTTCACTTTTATCAAACTGTCCCAGAGTTCAGGCGTCCCGGAGCAGCTTTAGTGGCACGAGGTTCATCTGGAGCAGTAACACTGATCCTAACTCTTGAACCACTCCAAGGGTTTGGATCAGTGTGAAGGCTTATAGTTGTGATAAAGGTCATATTCAAACAGAAAACATGACAAAGTGTTTCTTCTCAACAGCTGTTTGTGGTTTTAAACAGAGTCAGTGTCGTTCGGCTCTGGCTTCATGAATTTAAACTTTGTATTTATCGTCTTCACTGCATTAAACACAAGCACAACCTGTGCCTCAAATATTGAGTCTCGACCAGAACTGTCTCCAATAAATATAATCATTTTGTCTCAGCTTTAGAAGAAATGTAAACACTCTGTTCTCTTTTGTCTTTTCAGGTGGAGTTAACCAGACCAGGACCAGGACCAGGACCAGACTAGGACCAGACTAGGACCAGACCAGGACCAGACCAGGACCAGGACCAGACTAGGACCAATCCAGGACCAATCCAGGACCAGACTAGGACCAGATTAGGACCAATCCAGGACCAGACCAGGACCAAACCAGGACCAGACCAGGACCAGAATAGGACCAGACCAGGACCAAACCAGGACCAGACCGGACCAGGACCAGACCAGACCAGGAGCAGCTGAGTCCTGACCTGGACAGAGGTGAAGCTGCTCCAGTGGAGACTCTAAAGCCTCTCTCACCTGCTTTACCTTTTTATAATCACTGAGCACTGTTTGTAAATCTTACTCTTTATTGTTCCGTTCATGAAAAATATGAACAAAAGTGTTGGATTTATTATTGTTTCAGTTTCATTTGAGAATCTTGAAGGATGTAAAGAGAAAAGAAACAAAGCCTGGTTCAAACAACTATATTTGAAAGTTCTTGTAATGAATGTAATGTTTAGTGAGGATTAGATCAGACTCACAACAGTTAAAGTGAAAATGAAATGCAGATGAGTTGTGAATATTGGTAAAAAGCATTATGTGTAAATCTAAAAGAACATATGAGAGGTCATTGCTTGTGGTTTAAAGTTTTGTTTTATCTCTATTGTTTGAGTTTTGTTACAGTAAATATTAATATTGAACCTTGTCATTTCATGGAGCTGATCTCATTTGTTCTTTCCTTTTGCAGAAATCTTAAAACAATAACCTTTAGTATAGAAATGATTCAAACATAAACAACAGAACAGTTGATCAGTTTCTGGAAATGGATCAATATCAAGTGCATCAATTGTAGTTTGAAGGGTTCTGTTCATCTCTGGGACCTTTGTTAAGACACTGTCTACATTTGTTTTCTTTGTATTAGTAAGTTTCAAAATGATGGTCTGAACAAAGCTGTAGAACTATTATAGTCTTTAAAGTTCAGTGTTTTACAGATAAATATTTATTAAAAATAATGGAAAATGATGCAAATATTCAGCCACCCTTGTAATAGTTTCAAGCGGATTTTATAATTCTGTTGTTTCATCCATTAAAGGTATAAAGTAAAAAAAGATCTTTAATATATTCTTCCTGTTTTTTATAAAAAGTGCAGTTTGGTGATTTTTCTATAAATGATGAAATAAATATGTTGGTGGTGGAGATATTATGTAAAAGTTTCCAGTGTAGTTGTCTTACTTTGTTTTCTATACAATAGTTAGAAGTCATAATCCATGTTTAATCACATTTAATATTAGAAAACTGTGCTGAGCAGCCGGTTATACAAGCAGCAACTGAACGAGTCAAATCTTGGAGGCTTTTTCTAAAATGTTTATTGATACAGTTTTATTTTTAATGTGTATTCTGTTAACAAATATATTTTCTGAAATATAATTTTAAATCCTTTCATTGGTTCAAATATTTCTTTGGAAATACTTTTTATGACATAATTATATTCTTGGGGAGTTTTTGTAAAATTGTTTGAAATAAAAGTTTTCATATTTTTGTATTTCTCCGTGATTTTCATAAAGGTCTTGTACAAAAATAATTTGTTTGTGTTTCCATTTTTTTTGGTTCTAATGCCTTCTTTCGTTTTGTAATGTCTTCCTTGTTCCATAGAAGAGTGTTGTGCAGGAGAAGCTGTGGCTCTGACACAGTTTCCATGCTAGTAGAGCCTGCTGTAGAAAGATGATCGTTTTAGAGCTCATGTTCAACACTGGATTGACTTTGGAATAGAAACTGTATTAATACTAATATTAATAATATATAAACAGATTAAAATAAAATGAAGAAGGGCAACAATACAAATAACTACAGGAGTTAAAATAATGTAGGCCTATTTTTCTAGCCTTTGGCACTAATCAAAGGCTAGAGAAAAGAGGTGAGTCTTCAAGAGAGACTTAAAAATGTTTAGAGACTGGGCTGCACGGATGTGGAGGGGGAGGCAGTTCCAGAGTCTGGGGGCTGCTACTGCAAAGGCTCTGTCCCCCTTGGTTTTTAGCCTGGACCTGGGCACTTCCAGCAGCAGTAGGTCAGCTGACCGTAGTGCTCTGGAGGGGATGTGGTGGTGGAGAAGCTCAGACAGGTATGTGGGGGCCACACCATGGAGGGATTTAAAGACTATAAGTAGCAGTTTAAAATCAACGCGGTAGCGGATGGGAAGCCAGTGTAGTGATGCGAGGACCGGGGTGATATGTTCTCGCTTTTTTGTAGGAGAAGTGAGGAGTCGAGCGGCTGAGTTCTGGACCAACTGCAGGCGGCGAAGCTGGGAAAGGTTAATGCCAGTGTATAGAGCGTTGCAGTAGTCCAGTTGAGAGGAGATGAAAGCATGGATAACTCTCTCTAGATCACTCTGGGGCAGGTAGGCTTTGGCCTTAGCTATATTTCTCAAATGAAAAAAGCTTTTCCTAACTACTGCACTGACCTGCTGCTCAAACTTGAAGGCACTATCAAAAATCACCCCCAGATTTCTGACAGAGGGCCTGGCGTTAAAGCAGAGGGCCCAGGCGTCGATGGAAAAGGCCGGGAAGTTTTGCCAAAAATAATTATTTCAGTCTTATCCGGATTGAGGTTGAGGAAGTTTGAACCCATCCATGTCTTTATGTCAGACAGACAGTCAAGCAAAGAATGGATTGCAGCCTGTCCATCAGCCTTTAGGGAGATACAGCTGGACATCATCAGCATAGCAGTGGAAGGAGATGTTGTGCTTAACCAGGATTTCCCTAGGGGTAAAATATACAATAAAAATAGGATAGGGCCTAGTATAGAGCCTTGAGGACCCCACAGGTGAGGGGGCAACGGATGATGTGAATTCTCCCAACTGGACACAGAAGCTCCTGTCAGGTAGGACTGAAAAAACTTCAGGGCAGTGCCTTTGATGCCTACGCCATGCTCAAGCCGTGACAGCAGAATCCTGTGGTCCACCGTGTCAAAGGCTGCTGTGAGATCTAGAAGCACAAGGATCACCGGGCTGCCCGTGTCAGCGGCTAGGAGCAGGTCGTTAAGCACTCTCAGGAGAGCAGTCTCAGTGCTGTGTGCTGTTCTAAAACCGGACTGGAATTTCTCGTAGATGTTGTTATGAGATAAAAAGGAGTGGAGCTGGACATAAACTTCTCGCTCAAGGATTTTAGACAGAAATGGCAGTTTTGAGATAGGCCTAAAGTTTGAGAGGATAGAGGGGTCAAGGTTTGGCTTCTTTAGTAGAGGCTGCACCACAGCATGCTTGAAGGCATCCGGGACGCACCCAGAAGAGAGAATGGCATTAATCAGCAGTAGAAGAGCGGGAGCAACCGTATCAAGAACTATGGCATCCTTGAGTAGACGGGAGGGCAGACAATCGGAAGGGCAGTTTGAGTGCTGCAGATGTTTGACTGCATCAGAAAGGGAGGATAGGGTAATGGGCTCAAACTGCAATAGGACAGCTGGCTGAGGGAGGGGTGGGGGAGTGGGAAGTGGGGGGGTGGAGGTATGGGAAGGCCTGAGTGCTGCAATTTTCTCAATGAAGAATTTTTGAAAACTTTCACAGAGGGCTGGTGAGGGCAAAACAGGGGATCCGTTTTTGGGATTTATGAGAGAATTTAATGTATTGAAGAGAACCTGAGGTTTGTGACTGTTTCTGGAGATCATGGTGGAAATGTACTGTGATTTGGCGGTTTTTACAGCTCGGTGGTAATCTGTCAAGCAACTTCGGAGGATTTGGAGGGACACGTGGAGGCGGTCCTTCTGCCACTTGCGCTCCGCCCGCCTACAGGCACGTCTGAGGTCACATGTAGCATCGGTGAGCCATGGTGTAGTATGAGCTTTTTTGCGTTTGGCCTTAAAAGGCGCAACAGAGTCCAGAATGCCAGTGCAAGCTGATGAGAACATGGAAAGCAGCTCATCAGCAGAGTACTCAGAGCTATATCTCAGTGACAGACTACACAAAGGGGAGACATTAAAGGCGGCTGAAAATTGCTCAGCAGTCGAGGAGTTAAGCGTACGCGAGACCAGCTTGGAGACACAAGGGGCACCACCTGAGAATGGAACTGACATTGTGAACAGAAACTGTAGACCACCAACCTCTTGGAATATGTTCAAAGGATGAAGTGCCAGAGTGAGTCTGGGTTCCTCAGGCTTTGTTCAATCCATTTGATTTTAAAGATATCATTTAAATCTATCAAATCCAAAAGTTCAACACCTCCACATCCTTGGAACTGGTTAATATTGATTTTTCATCTGAAGTCTATCAATAGTTGATTGATTTCTTTGCATGTGTCTTCACTGACCTCTAGTGACAAGGCAGAGTAAACAAATCTGGACACGCCTTCTGCTTTTGTCAATAGACTTCTTCCCAAATGGACCTGTCTCTTTGTAGACATACATTTAATATTGTTTAGTTTTTTTAACTTATGGACAAAATTCACCTTTTCTCTTTCTGCTCCATCTTTTGTGATATGTATTCCTAAATATTTAACCTCTTTTTTCACTAAAATACCACAAATTGAACTCTGAGCTCAATCATATAAAGTCAGAATCTTACATTTGGATGTGTTTAATATAAAACCAGATGCAGCAGAAGTTCTTGATTTGTTTTATGGCTTTCCCTGAAGTTTATCTTTTAAAAATAGAACTGTGTCATCTGCCAATTGTGTGAGTTTTATTTCTCTTTGGAAGATGTTAATTCCAATAATATTTAGTTCATTTTTAATAAATATTGATAGAATTTGAATAAAACCTGTTTGTGTGTCACTAATGATGTTTGAAAGAGCACTTTTAAGGCAGTGTTGAAGTGTTTGATGTGGTCATGTTTTCAGTGTTGACCTACACCAGATTTGGGAGCACACAGAGTTTCGACCTGTTGCTGAGGATTGTAATGTCTGGATTACGCTGGAATGCCTTTGATCCACAGAAGGTAAAAGAATGAACTGATGAATGCACTGTGAGACACATCTTTGACACAAAGTTGGAGAACAAATAATAAGGATCCTCAAACACAAGCCCCACAGACGACATATGAACAATGTGACGAGAGCATTTTACAAGTTGTGACTAAAACAAAGGCAGAAACAGAGAGGCTTGTAAAACAACCAGTCACAGTTACCTAGAAAAGATGTTCCTGTTTTTAAAGGTGACCCCTGACCTTTAAAGCCTTCATCAGAGCGTTTGAACACACTATTGAATTAAAAGAGGCACAACGACTCCTGGAAAAACATTTTGGAGATGAGCAGGTGATCACAAGTGTTTAGGAATCTAGGAATTTATTACATCATCAGCATTTTATCACCTTCAAAACATTTCCAAAGTCAAAGGGATAATGTCTAAAGCATACTTAGAGAGACTTGTGCAGCGATGATTTTAGTTTAATGTCAAACATGTGTTTTATTATTTATTCTATTGTGAATAAAATATAAGTTTATGAGATTTTTTATTCACAGTTTGTACAGTGTCCTAACTTTTTTGGGGGAATGGGGTTTGTATCATCCACATAGAGGTTACTTTTAAAATGGTGTCCTCCCATGTTAATCCCCTGTCCACCTGGATCTGCCCCAATAGCACAGGCTAACGGCTCCAGTGCTCGGAGAAATAAAGCTGGTGGAAGCCGTGTGGACCTAAAGACTTGAAAAGGATGTGATATTATACGGTTAGTTTTAACTCGTGCAAGTGGTTCATGGGACAGAGTCTTGGTCCATTTCATGTAATTGGTTCCAAATTTAGAGAGAACATAAAATAAGAAGGGCCACTCGATCCAAAGCTTTTCCAGCGACACAGCTACTGCTGGACCCTGAAAAGATGAATCCTTTGACATTTGATGAAATAGTCTTCTCATATTATTCGAGGCTAAACGTGATCCTTGCCTGGCTTTGGAACAAGAGAAATTAGAGCAGATCACATTGTTATTGGCTTTGACTGATTTGAGATAATATCATTGTACAACAAAGTTAAAAGAGGCACAAGTGTGTCTTGGACTCTTCCACAGAACTCTAGACTGTGTCCAAGTCTGACAAGGGTTTTTATAAATGTGAGGCAGAAAAACAAGGCCAAAGATCTTCACGGATTTGGAATTTGGACAAAAATAAAACTTAGAAATCATTATGTAACTTGGATTTTAATGAAATTCAACAGGTTTAAATATCTTCTGAAAAGAAATATATCTCATATTTGTATTTAATCTTGTTTTTTACACTGCTCTGTTCACAGCTCGACTCAGACGGCTTCTTGTGTCAGACCAACGCAGCAGAACAAGCACAAACATTAGATTTGACACAAACAGAGGCTTTAGTTTGTGGATTTAAGTCATTGTCTGACACTAATTTGACATGATCAGCAAAAATCACAAAGAAAAGAACACACTGCAATGTACAGACTTTTATACACAATGGATTAGCTTCAAGACCAACAGTTAGACTCAAGTTATAGACCTGAGTCCAAACAAATACTAAAGCACAAATGACATTAGAAGATAAACATAAATACATAGAGTTAATAATATTTGTGGAGTAAATATGAATGTATAATATTTAAGTGTGTGTGTGAGAGACAGGTACAAAGGCCCAAAAATATATCTTCTCTAAATCCTTTTAAAGCTTCTTCGACATGAGATTGGTAGAAACATGTCTAACTCATGGACACAGTGCCCTCTGCTGGACACAAACCTCCAATATAACTTTCATCTAAAAGAAAAAGTGAAAGTCAAAGTCAGTGTTGTTGTGTTGGACCTGATGGTTCTAGTTTAAAGTGACTGGACTGTAGCTGCTGCTGAATGTGGCCTCACACTGGAGTAAACACAGCTCTGTTCCTGTTCACACGTCCTTCTCTCTGAGTTGGAGTCAAAAAAGAAGTGACCTGTCAATGTATCAAATGAAAGAAACAAGAGACTCACCTTTTGATGTTTTTGAGCTCCAGCACAGAATCTGTGGCATCTGTAAAAGAAACATTTCATTTCATTCACAGTGGACAGTGTTTTTTACTGCTTTAGTGCAAAAGAAAAGGAAGCTTTATTAAAATATAAAATGCATTCATTTATACATTTATCAATATGCCATAGTCTACCATATGTCTTAGTTAAACCTCGTAATACAAAGTATTTCTACATGAAAGCAGAATTTTTCAATGTGTGACAGCGTCCTGTATCATAGCTAAGTCTCTGCCGTTTGTAACAAACCAAACCGTGTGAAAGTCCGGTAAAAACTCGGGGAGTTATGATCATTGTAGTTGAGGAATACACCTTCCTCAGTAGAAATAAATGCGGGGGGCGGAGCATTGGAGACCCATCCAAGATGGCGCCGCGCTGATACGTCCGCTCCAATAGGTAGCGTCAGTCTATGAGGCGCTACGTATATTATGTCTATGGTTCCCGCCCCCAATCCGCCAAAAGTCTTTCTACGACCCGGTAATATGAGCGAGGAGAGTTCATATCTGCACAAGTGAATTGAAATCATTTGCTCGTGGTCATAATATTTCCGCGTGTCGACTATTATCGTAATTCTGACTCCAAACCGGATCGTCTACAGTCTCTGTCTCTGTGTAAACACGAAGACTCGCTCACAGCAGAACTCTTTGTCCGCCTCCCGCTGCAGAGTCACAGTCTCATCTGGGACGTCGCCTGCAACAATCCAGGTTTGTCCGTGTCTTTGTCTGTTTGTGAGTGTGACCACATTTTAAAAGGCTCGTGTTTTAGAGGCTTTGCTGCAGAAAAGTGTAAATGTAGTCAACGAAGAAACTGGCGGAGCTAATCCCGTCTTTACTAGCGTTACACGTCTATGGAGTAATCCATGTTCAAAATGACTACATCTGCAGTAGTGATGGGATTTATGGCTCTTTGAGGGGATCCGGATCTTCGCGATCCGTTCCTTTCAAAGAGGCTCTTTTTAAATATTTAGTCAGTTTTAAGAAGCCAGCTTGGGGGCATCTCAGTTTATCCTGGAAATAATCACTGGGAGGAATGATGAGGTGAGATTTGTAGTCAAATAATTCAAACTCAGATATCACACACCAATATCTGAGTTTTAATTATTCTGAAATATTGATTATTACCTCATTTGTCATGTGTGGACTATATTCCATAGGGTTGCACAAATCCCTCTGCTTAGACAGTGACATTACAGTGACGTTTACATTTAGCACAAAGTGTGTGTGTGTGTGTGTGTGTGTGTGTGTGTGTGTGTGTGTGTAGCTACGTTGACTTATGTTATTCATACAATACCTACTCACAAATAAACATCAAAAACAAAGCCGGCTGCAATGAATTTCTGTGCAAAACAGCTTTTACTACAAACACGTCCACACAAGAACATTTTGATAGAAAACAAAAAATATTTAAAGTAGATAAAATTAGAATAAATAAAATGGAAATGTCTACATACTACATACTATTACTACTGTAAACTTTGCAAATAGGACATCAGCCCCTTCAAGTCAATGAACAATAACAAAGTGGGCTGCAATGAAGTACTCACGTGAGAAGGATGCGTGCACAACTAATAACTAATATCATCACGCTATTAAGGGTCGGCCTGTGCTGGGTGCGCCCCTCCCCCTATAACTGTTCTGTCTCGCGGAGGAGCTCATTTGTGTGCATCTGTGTGAGACGCGCATAGGAAAAAAGAACGACAGAAAGAACGGCTCCCCTCCAGCCGCGACTCGGCTCCCATCGTTCATTTTTATGAGCCGTTCAAAAGAATCGGTTCGTTCGCGAACGTCACAACTCTAATCTGCAGAGTTTGAGCTGCTTTGAAAAACAAGCCACAACAACGAGGGTGCTTTGTTTTAGCGAAAACAGTTTCTACGAAAACAGTCCGGCCACTTTTGTAAAAACGGCCAGGGTTTGTCTGAAACTGTCCGCTCGGACATTGTCCACGTATCTTAATGCATTCTGACTTTACTCAACAGGTCAGAGAAAAGTGGGCTATTTATGTTATTCAAAATACACACGCATAAATAAAATAGAAAAAGTGTTTTTCAAGCTGCAAGACATGTTTGTGAACATTTGATCGAAGCCGTAAATTTTTAATTATGTGCTCATTTATACAAAATGTGTGTTTGGTATGTTACAGTTAGCCTAGCCACATAGCCAGACTAATAAATCAAGCAACCCAATTGATTGCATAGTTAGTATGCTGGAGTTAGTTTGCAAATTAAGCAGAAATAAAGCAGTGTAAAACATTTTATTGTGGTCTATGTTTAATGCCACCTCCTTTTGATGCATTTTAAATCACAGGTCAGAGTATTTACACAAAATGTCCTCTACTTGGTTCAAACACTACTCTATATTCACCAGAAGAGGGCGACAAAGACATTATTTATAACTTTAGTTTTAACTCTAGTCCCGCTTTTTTTTCTTGTAGTTTTTTTGCAACAAACACACAATCATTTTTATTTTAAATGTTTTTGAACTAATATCTTCATGGGCCCTTAGCACCACACCCCCACCTTTTAAGCGCGGCTGCTTGTCGTCTTGTCTCCCAGAGTACATGCTTTTCCTCCAGAGGCCTGTTTTTGCTATTCTTTTCTTATCTCTTAACATTATTTAAACCGTGTTAGATTAGAGACGTAGGGCTCATCCATCTCGGCCTACTACTCGGTGTCTACATTGGAATATTCGCTCTGTTTAATTTTGTTTCACTTTTGGGAGAAAACCAAAGTGTTCTTAGTACAGATGAGTAAGCACAGCCCGTCTAGTCTTTTCAGAGTCTTTTGCAAGGCCTTCTCTTGTGGGACATGCTTGCAGAAAGTCTCAAAGGCTTCCAGAACCGAGCCTCTCTCAGCTCCTCTTAATGTGGAGGAGCAGCTGCTGTTCTCTGGGCTTGCCCTGGTGACTGTCTCTAAAGTAGTGCTTATTGTTTTTGTCTTTTGTATTTAAGATGTCCCTTTTGGTCGTAGACCATAAGAGATTGGGAACAAAGACCAGTAAATTAAGAACCTTACCGTGGGACTCATCTTCGTCTTCACCATAACAAACCAGTACATCCAGGGCTTGTAGAAATGAAAATGCCTTGTACCTTTCAGACAGGTAGTCTTTAGTAGCCCGACATGTAATTAACTAACCCAAATAACTATTTTATTTTATTTTTTTCATCCAAGACAGGGCACGCAGACGGAGGAAGGTGGGGGTATAATATTCCTATTACATTTTAGTAACTATTATGTACATTATACTCAACATGTTGCTAAATAATTATTTTTTTTAACATGTCTGAAGTAGGGCTGTAGTAATCGAATATTTTGGTAATCGAGTATTCTCTTAAAAAGAACAACTACGTTTCCTTTAAGAAAAAAAAATTTAATTATTTTTTTAAATGCATAGAATGCAATGCATACATCAAAAATAAACATTTAGTTATTACTAGGGCTGCACGTTTTCAAGTTTTTCATTAACCGTTAACCAAGGCCCTTAGCGGTTAATACTCGGTTAACCATAGTGTGCGTCAGGGTTATTTTTAGTTTATTAAGTTGACGACCGCCATCTCCGTAGTGAACGCGAATATAGAGAGAAATGCACATCATGGATTACATAATCAGAGAGTAGCCTATTTCTTCTCATTTTAAATTGTTAAAAGACATTTCAAGCTATCTTAAGATACATTTCCTGTCTGTGAGGCCTACGCTGAGTTTCGTTAAATTAGGATGAGATGCGCTCCAGTTCACGAGCAATGCAAGTGGCTGCGAGGGCGCCTGCATGATTAGGCCTATGTCTGCTATAATTGCTTCTTATAGCACACTTTTTTAAGAAAGTTTGTGCAAAGAAACAGTCAAATAAATGCGTACAACAACATGTACTTGAAGTATATCTAAGCACTGCATTGCAATACTTGCATTTTGCCCCGTCACTCTCAATTTTAAAGTGCTCCCACGCTGTACTTTTCTTTGCCCGCTTCATGCTAGAAAACTGGTCATGACTTCTTCTTGTGGATATTACAAATGTCTGGGAGCGCTCTGGCGGTCTCTAGTGGTGGAAAAATATATTGCAACTAAATTCAAAGCACGCCATTGACGCCGCTTAACCGAGCAAAATGTTTCACTCGGTTACGCAATTTTTAACGGTTAATCGGTTAATCGGTTAACCATGGACACCCCTAGTTATTACCCATTGTTCCTCTATCTGTACTAGTACTGTGAACAATAAAAAAAGTGCATTTAGGTGCCATTCATTTTGGGTTTTAAATAAAGCATTTTCTGAGATGCAAAAACAAATAAAATTAAAGCCGCAAGCAGCGATAAAGGCCCTCGCCTCCCTTGAGACCGCGGGGACACATGCACTCGGAGGATTGCATTTCGTGCTTTAAAGCGTAAACTTCACGGTAATGTCAAATAACCAGTCCTGTGCTACTGCTTGGGCCTGCTACCCCACCTTGTAATTTAGAGTTAAAGGTCTCCACAATCCGTGGTTTTCCTGGGAGCTGTCTGAATCTTTGAAAATAATAGATTATGCTTGGGCTAAGGCAGAAAAACAAAGTACCACAAATGCTGCAGAAGCAGAACTGCAAAAATCATCAAAGACTCCACCCACCCCAGTAATCTTATTTTCACTCTGCTGCCATCTGGTAAGCGCTACCGTAGCCTGATGGCAAAAACCGAGAGACTCAGGAGGAGTTTTTCCCACAGGCCATCAGGCTCTTGAACTCTAAACCAGCTACCTCACACTGACACACTGACAGTGTCACTCTGTTTTGCTACAAACTGTTTTGCACATTTGCTTCCTGCACCTTCCTGTGTATCTTAATATTTAAGACCACAGCTAAATGCATATATGCACACTGTACATCCCTGTACATTTTTTAATATTTTAAGTCTACAGTTTACATTCATGTACATTATTTTGCGATCTAGATTTATTCCCACATTACACATTTTTATATTTTTAGATTTTATTCTTATATTTTTATTGTTTACTTTATCTCATTCTTACATAGCTACATTTATGTATATTTTCATCTGTGTGTTTTCCTTAATAATTGCACTGTCCATGGAGCGGACCTGACTCACATTTCACTGCTGGTTATATATGCTGTATATAATTTTGTATGTGACGAATAAAAATCTTGAATCTTGAATCTTGAAGTACTAGCTGGAGATTTGAGATGACTCAGGAATCGCTGCACCCCCCTGTTTAAAAAGGCAAAATGTAAATATAACTTCTAAAAGTACAAGGTTACAAGTTCCAAAGGATTCTGAGGGGTTTTCTAAGACTCTAGCCGTGGCTCTGGATGGGCCTCCTCTAAAGGAAGGATCCTGGCAATTGGGAAATGGCATTTATTTCCCAAAGAAATGGCTGCCTCTTCACAGACTCATTACGACCATAGCCACAAATGTATCAAAAAACAAATTGATAACTTTTTTTGCACACGTGTCTAGATGATACTCACCAAATTTGGAGCTGTTTAAATGAAAAGCCTTTAGACACAAGGGGTGCGATTTAGGTGGTCATGCATTCCACCCAACCTTTTAGATTTCCTGTTGAGTTTACGGTATGGCTGTAATCAACTTTTCTGTTTGCCCTGAGGTGTTCTATGGATGTACCAAGTTTTGTATTTCTACATTGGAAAAATTTACTTTCATTTTCCATGGGCCCAATGTATTTTGACTTTTCTAGGGGTCGCCACTGAGTCATTTTTCGTATATTCTTTTCGGGGACTTCAAATACATAAATTTTTCGCCGGGCTTGAAGTCCGGGACCAATAAAAATGACTTTAAGTTCCACGTTTACTGGGTCAAATTAAGGATCATTTTGCAGAAAAATTATAATAAAAAAAATATACCAAATTATAATAAAAAAAATATAACTCTAGCGAAAACGACAAGAAAAACGCCTGTCTATTTTACACACATGTGTTTAGCTCATTTTGCCCAAGTTTGGTGTCTGTGGAATGAAGCAGCTATTTTTTGTTGTTTTTTAAAAGAGAGGTGTATTCTAAGTCGGTTCACATCTTCAATTCAAAATGGCCGCCTTCCCGTGGGTGATAGAGTGTGGTCCCCATTGGCTTTTTTGTTCATAAGCCCATGCTGGATGGACATCCTATGGATGTACCAAGTTTTGTATTTCTACATTGGAAAAAAGTTACTTTCACTTTCCATAGGCCCAATGTATTTTGACTTTTCTAGGGGTCGCCACTGAGTCATTTTTCATATTTTTTTTTTGGGGACTTCAAATACATACATACGCCACAATGTTCTCTTTATGTTTTAATATGAAACCCAAACCTTGGACAGTTTGAGTCGTTTTCTTCAGTTTGTTTCTTTGCTCATCGCTATTGTTATCAATCCCTTCCATTTTGCTCGCTCCCCTCAAATCAAAACACTGCTAACTCCTTCCGCCTTGTGGGTGACGTAAACGCGCGGTGTCACATAAAAAAAATCATTGCGAAACAAACTGACGTGAGCTTGAAAATAAATTAATAAAATAATAAAATAAAAAAAAGAAGTTTCGAGGCAGAGGAATTTGCCTCGAATATTTTTTGTAATCGAGTTACTCGAGGAATCGTTTCAGCCCGTCTGAAGGTTCTGCAAGGTTAAAGCAAAGGAATCTGAACGAGGTTTTAAAGGTGAAGCTGTTTCTTCTCTTATCCCAAGAGCCTTTATTTATTTATTTATTTTTTTAATTGAACCCAAGTTGGTGGAACACATTGTTTGACGAGATGTTGAGAACTTGTGTTAAGGTGATCTTTTTCTCACTTTTACATTTCTGTCTCTTACAGAGAAACAAGGGATCCTTGGTCAGAAGCAAACTCATTAAATAAAGAAGCTGACTACAGCAACTGCTTCTATAATGCACACGTGCAACCAGTGTGGAAACAAGTTTACCACTGTGCAGAGTCTCAAAAGACACCAGCGCATCCACACTGAAGAGAAGCCTTACAGCTGTGACCTGTGTGGGAAGACATTTTCACATGCAGGTCATTTAAAACAACACCAGCGCATCCACACTGGAGAGAAGCCTTACAGCTGTGACCTGTGTGGGAAGACATTTTCAGATGCAGGTAATTTAAAACAACACCAGCGCATCCACACTGGAGAGAAGCCTTACAGCTGTGACTTGTGTGGGAAGACATTTTCACAGGCAGGTAGTTTAAAACACACACCAGCGCATCCACACTGGAGAGAAGCCTTACAGCTGTGACCTGTGTGGGAAGACATTTTCAGATGCAGGTAATTTAAAACAACCAGCACATCCACACTGGAGAGAAGCTTTACAGCTGTGACCTGTGTGGGAAGACATTTTCACATGCAGGTAGTTTAAAAGAACACCAGCTTATCCACACTGGAGAGAAGCCTTACCGCTGTGACCTGTGTGGGAAGACATTTTCACATGCAGGTCATTTAAAACGACACCAGGGCATCCACACTGGAGAGAAGCCATACAGCTGTGACCTGTGTGGGAAGACATTTTCACAGGCAGGTAGTTTAAAAGAACACCAGCTTATCCACACTGGAGAGAAGCCTTACCGCTGTGACCTGTGTGGGAAGACATTTTCACGTGCAGGTCGTTTAAAGCGACACCAGCTCATCCACACTGGAGAGAAGCCTTACCGCTGTGACCTGTGTGGGGAAGACATTTTCACGGGCAGATAGTTTAAGAACACCAGCTCATCCACACTGGAGAGAAGCCATACAGCTGTGACCTGTGTGGGAATACATTTCAGGGCAGGTCATTTAAAACTACACCAGCGCATCCACACGTGAGCTGTGTGGAGAGATATTTTACTCTAAACGGACTTCTTATCGACACCTAAAGCAACACGCTGAGTTGGAAATGGGGAGGTGTGGACTAGGGCTGGGTGATATGGCAAAAATGTGATCTCGAAATAAAATATCCATATAGAACGATAACGATTTTCGATATTCGATTCAAGTTGTTAATGCTTCCAGCTTAAAAATAGTATGCCTGAATGACTGAAGCCACAAAAATGAGAGGGTTCATTTAATTACACTTTAAAAGTATAGTTTATTAAAAAAAAAATTTTACACATTTCCAAAATGTAAACATAATACTATTGTAAACATAATTTGTAAACATTACAGTTTTTTTTCCAACCAGAAGACTAACTGTAAACAGTGTCTGGCGTTAAGAGGTACATTAAATGCGCAAAATATAAACATAAAAATATACAACTTCTAGCAAGTGCACACAATTTGTAAAACTTTCAGTTGTATTTTTTTATTCTTATTTTGCCAGGAAGACTGGTCTGTAAAAAGTGTCTGGATTTAAGAGGTATTTTAAATGTGCAAAACGTAAACATGAAAAATATACAACTAGCTAGTGCACACAATTTGTAAAACTTTTACAGGTTTTTTGCCAGAAACACTAGTCTGTCCACTGTGTCTAGCTTTAAGAGGTAGATTAAATTTGCAAAATGGAAACAAAAATATTCAACTTTTAGCTATTGCACACAATTTGTAAACTTTTACAGGTTTTTTTCCAGAAACACTAGTCTGTCCACAGTGTCTGGCTTTAAAGCTGCCCTGTGGCAGGACACTATATTACCACCTGTGCTAAAAGCACGCTCTGAGGGTGAGCTGGTGGCAGGAATACACAGGTAACGTGTTGCCAGGAGGCTCACTCTGGGGTATATTGCTGAATTGATCTTCCACCATTCCAGGGGGTTGGTCTCGCTGTCTGCATCTCCTTTCTGTTTCCTGTATGAGATGTGGCGGAATGCACATGCGTCTACACAAAATGAACAACTCGCTCTCTGAGATGACTAGTTGTTCCCGAGTCATATTAAAGACTTGTTCAAAAAGAACGAATCGTTCATAAACAACTCATCACTAGGGGTGAACAACTCCTGCTCTGACTGCAGCTGGGAGGGGCTGCTGCGAGGACTGGGCCGACTATGAGTGCTTTGGGATGGGGTGGGGGGCAGCACCCGCTGCTCATTGATTAGAGTAAGATGTGTGCTTTCACTTCAGAAAGTCTCCAAAAGTCTCCAATAACTCCAGAAAAAGTCGCTAGATTTGTCGCTAGTCGCTTATTTGAAAATTTGTCGCTAGAGGGGTCTGAAAACTCGCTAGTTGGCAACACTGTGCACGCTGCTGTCGCATATTTCTGCTGTGATTGGTTCTTGGATCAATCCATATCGAGTGAAAATGTCCGGAGCTTATCATTCGTTATCGATTTAAATTTTATCGCGATTCGATGTGATATTGTTTATCGGGCCAGCCCTAGTGTGGACCACAATGAGACTCTGCATCCTGAAGTTTTTTGTAGATGTACATTGTGCCGGCTTCTCAGCTCCAGGGTCTTGGATGCACGTGTAATGAGCTGTCGTGTCAGTCATAGATGTGTATAGGTTTACATGTATATGCCATGAACAGAGTGTCCCTGAACAATAATTTGATGTAGTGCAAAGTGATGTCTTTGTCTAGTTTGGATTAGCATGGTGCCAATAGGAGACACTGCTAAAGACATTAAGTCTTAAGTGTATGTGGATAAGCATATGAACTGGAGCAGGAGTGAGAGCATATAATATATAATATACAATTAATATGAAACAAACTCTATAAAAAATAGTTTACTAGCCAAAACATAATGGACATGTTTTACCCGCTCCTGAAGAACTGGGATGGACAGCGCTGTAGAAACTGCAGGATCTGTGTGAGAGCAGCTCTCAGCATTTTTAAATCTGCTCGTACAGAGTAATGAACAACAAAAGGCTGTAGGGATACAACAATACAGTCTGTCCACGGTTCAATACGTACCTTGGTTTTTGCTCACGGCTTTCAGTTTGGTACAGTACAATTTATGGTGCCAATATTGTTTCATTTTTAAACTAGGTGTAGTCATTGTGGGGGGATTTTAAAGATAAGCTGTATTTTCAAAACTGTCTTTATTTTACTAATAAAGCATAAAACACTAAAGTGCATTTAACATTTGAAGTAAACATGAATTAAATGCTGTGTGCAGTAGGGGGAGGTTGGTGGTTCGATTTCCTTTCTCCCCCAGTTCATACTGTCGTTGTGTCCTTGAGTAAGATACTTAACCCCCTTGCCTCCAGTGGTGTTCCAGCTGTAACACTGGTGACTAGATGCTTTATGTAAGCCAAATAAATGTAAATGGGGAGTCTAATGATCATATACTGTATATAACTACTTTATTGTTGTGCACAAAAAACAAACAAAAAACATCCAGGCACAACATTTCCAAACCAACATTTAAATGAGGACCTGATATAATTCTCAAAAGACTGGATTTAAAACAGACTCACGTTTGATTAAACCTCAGTGTCTGAGCTGATGTCCAGCCCCAGAGACAGCTCTCGTTCTGAACAGACCAGACTCTAGTTTACAGCAGGACATTACAGCACAAGTGGTTTCAATAGCTTCAAGATAAACCAATGTATTTTCTCCAAACCACTTTAAAATAATGGATCTAATCTAGTGGCACCATGCACACCTTTTTTTCCACTTATCTTTTTATTTTATTTTATATTTTGTATGTAAAAAAATAAATATGGATTTTTTTTTTTTCAATAGCTTTCAGGTCATGTGACCTAGTCACTTCCACCCACCCTGTATTCATAGCACTAGCCTAGTACCATGCACATGTATGAAAAAAACTTGTTTTCTACTGATTTTGTTTGGTTTTAGGCACTGCTTGCTTTGTTTTCTATCACACCAACACAATGCATGTCTGTTTATTTACAAGATTCTTAAGCCTTATATAATGTTTTATAATTACATTTTATTGTACCCAATTGTTTAAGTCGCACATTTAACAGTGAAATAAAAGTTTCCAGGTCACAGTCGGCAGCTGAGGATAAGAGCTGATGAAATGTGGAAACAGGAAGTGGAATGTGTGAATATTTATTTCTGTCAAGTTTTGGTTCTACACAGATGTATAATAGCTTCAGGTTTAAATGTAAAGAGATTTTTGAATTTACAGTTCCTGTCGTCTACAATAAATATGTCCAACAATTCACTTTTTTAATTTGACAAAAATAAATGTCTGAAAAAACATTAATAAATGGTCTTTTTTATTTAACAACACAAGGTAGAAAAAACTAGTCAGTTACAACCCAGCACAGTATACACAGCTAAAGATAGGAAAGATTTATTTATTTTAAAAGGGGAATGAATCGATAGACAGGAAGTAGAATTCAGTGTTTGTCAGGTAGGTGTTGATGGAAGAGATGTGTTTTCAGGTGTTTTTTAAAGATGGCTACAGAATCTGCTGATCTTTTAGCAGCAGTAGATAATTGCACCAATATGAAAGACTTGTAAACAATGTAGCATTTGGATGCATTTTAATAATAAACATAAAGGCAGAATGTAGAATTTATAAAGTCAAAATAACTAACTTTAATAATCTTATATATATTTTAAGTGTGGTTTGCTTAGTATGGTTTTATTTTGGACACATTTTATTTTATTTGGACAAAAATGTTGGTACCCTTCGGTCAATGAAAGAAAAACTCACAATTGTTACAGAAAAAACTTTATTCTGACAAAAGTAATAATAAATAAAAATTCTATGAATGTTAACCAATGAAAGTCAGACATTGCTTTTTAACCATGCTTCAACAGAATTATTTAAAAAAATAAACTCTTGGAACAGGCCTGGACAAAATTGATGGTACCCCTAGATAAGACTGTAAATAATGTGACCAAATGGACATTTTAATTCAAGGTGTGTGCACTAATTAGCATCACAGGTGTGTACAATCTTGTAATCAGTCAGTGGGCCTATTTATAGGGCTTCAGGTAGTCACTGTGTTGTCTGGTGACATGGTATGTACCACACTCAACATGGACCAGAGGAAGCGAAGGAAAGAGGTGTTGCAGGAGAATAGAAAGAAAATTATAGACAAGCATGATAAAGGTAAAGGCTATAAGACCATCTCCAAGCAGCTAGATGTTCCTGTGACTACAGTTTCACATATTATTCAGAAATTTAAGATCCATGGGACTGTAGCCAACCTCCCTGGACGTGGCCGCAGGAGGAAAATTGATGACAAATCAAAGAGACGGATAATCCAAATGGTAACAAAAGAGCCCAGAAAGACTTCTAAAGAGATCCAAGGTGAACTCCATGCTCAAGGAACATCAGTGTCAGATCGCACCATCCGTCGTTGTTTGAGCCAAGGTGGACTACATGGGAGACGACCAAGGAGGACACCATTGTTGAAAACAAATCATAAAAAAGCTAGACTGGAATATGCCAAACTACATGTTGACAAGCCACAAAGCTTCTGGGAGAATGTCCTATGGACAGATGAGACAAAATGGAACTTTTGCCAAGGCACATCAGCTCTATGTTCACAGACGGAAAAATGAAGCATATCAAGAAAAGAACACTGTCCCTACTGTCAAACATGGAGGAGGCTCTGTTATGTTCTGGGGCTGTTTTGCTGCATCTGGCACAGACTGTCTTGAATCTGTGCAGGGTACAATGAAATCTGAAGACTATCAAGGGATTCTAGAGAGAAATGTGCTGGCCAGTGTCAGACAGCTTGGTCTCAGTCGCAGGTCATGGGTCTTGCAACAGGACAATGACCCAAAACACAGCAAAAAACACCCAAGAATGGTTAAGAGGAAAACATTGGACTATTCTAAAGTGGCCTTCTATGAGCCCTGACCTCAATTCTATTGAGCTTCTTTGGAAGGAGCTGAAACATGCCGTCTGGAAAAGACACCCTTCAAACCGGAAACAACTGGAGCAGTTTGCTCATGAGTGGGCCAAAATACCTGCTGAGAGGTGCAGAAGTCTCATTGACAGTTACAGGAATCGTCTGATTGCAGTGATAGCCTCAAAAGGTTGTGCAACAAAATATTAAGTTAGGGGTACCAACAATTCTGTCCAGGCCTGTTCCATGAGTTTATTTTTTAAAATAATTCCGTTGAAGCATGGTTAAAAAGCAATGTCTGACTTTCATTGGTTAACATTCATAGAATTTTTATTTATTACTTTTGTCAGAATAAAGTTTATTCTGTGACCATTGTGAGTTTTTCTTTCATTGACCGAAGGGTACCAACATTTTTGTCCACATTTGTATGTGTCACATGTGTCTTTTACTCGACTGTTTCAAGGCACCGTCTCAAGAAAGTTCAGGTGTTTTGTTCTGAATGTTGCAAGTCTTAAAATAAATAAAATAAAATATTTTTAAACTAAATAAAGGCTGCTTCAAAATGGCTTTAAACGAGTTTAAAGTGAGTGAATTAAATTTAGAATTAAACTGGGTTCATTAAAAAAAAAATTTAAGTTAAATTAATCCCAGTTTGAATCAGTTTGTGTCTGAACAAGTCAACCAAGCCCCAGAAACAGCTTGAATAGACTCCAGTCCAACAATAAGAGGCAGAAAATGAATGAGTTCAAATGTTGTTCACTTTATTCATTTGTCTTGGAGCATTTACAAAATCCTCTCAGTCTTCTCCTTTACTGTCCTACTCTGAGACAAAGCTCAGAGTAGGACAGTGTTTTATTCATAAATGTCCGTCCTTAAGTAATCCTCGATGGAACAAGTAGGATTGACAACTCTAAGCTCAGTTGCAACATCCCTCTGAGAATATCCCATCAGAAGCTTTAGAGACTGTTGTTGTCTTGGTCTCATGATCTCAAAATGTGAGCAGCATAAGGAGGAGGTCCATTTTAATACAAATTGTCATTGAACCAGAACATTTAGTGGTTGATTTTCATGGATCACCTTTTAAGACAGAATTTTGTGGTTAATCATCTTCTCTGTGCAGGCACTGAAAGATTGAACAGTTGGACATGTGCATTCAAAAGTTTAGAGATTGTCAAATGATGTTCACATGTAAAAGTTAAAGTGTATTTTAGGTGCATTCAGACATTTTATCCCAAAATTCAATATTCCTAGCTTTTTGCAAGAATTGTAGATACACAAGTACTAATTAATTTGTTCTCTACATTCCATTTCTACTTACTACTAAATCTACTTACTTAACTGTGATGGAAAAAGGTTTTCAGGCACTAAATAATGAATTAAGATTCAATATTCAAGTTTTCAAAACTAGTAAAGATTATTTTGATGATGTGACTGTTGCACATTTGAAACACAGACAGTATCTGAAAACAAATACAAACATGCTTGTCTGCTAACTGCCTGTAACTGTTGACAAACCTGGTTCTGTTTGCTCTTGCAGACGCGCTCACTTTTTGGTATCTCCCTCTTGTGGTATAAGTAGGAACTACACTTACACTTGTGCTGCAAATCTGAGACTGGCAGACAACATTTGTGGTTTTAAAAGCAAACGAACAAAATGAAATGACAGACAGATTAAACAATTAACAAGAATTTAATTTGTAATTGTTTGTGTCTGTCTAATGCAACCACACCTTTTGAAACAAAAACGATTTTTCCACAGAAATTTCATTGTGTGAAATTTTAATTTTAAAACTTTTTTCCCCACCACTGTAATAGTCACAGCCTGCATGAATTTGTGATTGTTCTGTTATTGTTTTATAGACCTACCATGAAATACTCGACTTGGAGGATGATAAAGAAGTAAGTTATCTAACACATCTTACTTCATCAAATGACTCAGCTGTCAATGTAAGAATATGACCGGGCTTTATCAATGTGCAAGTGCAAAGACTTTTTATTGACTATTCCTGTAGACATCCAGTTCTCCAGTGGACTCTGAGATCAATGTAAGATAATCACAGACATTAACCATTACATTTCTTCTTGACATCATTATTTACAGTGTAAATATAGAGTGTTGTTTTGGGTTAATCTTTAGAGTAGATGTATGGATTTGAACAAAAGAAACATGCACTGTCACATCTTACACAAACAAGATCAAACTACCTTGATGTTTACTGCTTAGTGAAATTGTTATTGGGGTTCTTATGATTATCTCTTTCTGTTTGCTTGAAATTGTGTCTTTAATCGGTGTCTTGCCCATTATTTAAAAAAACAATTCACACAAGATTACATTCATATCCATGCAGCATATGTGGGCAGAGGGAGAGGTAGTTACTACATTTCATTCAATATAGAATTTGATTTGTCTGTCACATGACCATCCCTTTGACCATGTCCTTAAAAAATGAATTTGATGTTTATACACATCTCTCCACATCAACAGCATCACACTGGAATCACCCGAAGACACTGTTGAGCACCACAGCAGGTATTCTATTTGTGTGAGTGTGTGTTTGTAGCTGTCTTGTTTTAATATTGTTGTATTTTGTTAGCTTATCAGACATCCTAAAGTCTCTTGGAGAAAAGGTTGACAAATCCAAAACATTTCATATGAATGTGACAAGAGAGGCCCTTTATCAGAGGGGTCTTAAGCAGTGTTCCAGACAGAAGCAAGCCTCTCCAAAGAACCTCCTTCGACTCTCTTTTATTGGAGAAAAATACACTGATGAAGGAGCCTTTTATAAAGAATTCCTCACAGGTTTGTATTCCTCATCGAGGCCATAACAAATAATGAAATCCTGTTTAGCACAATTGCTTTTCCTCCTTACAGAAATGATGCGTGGCATTCAGTCACATTTATTTGAAGGAGATGCAGAGAAGGACAAAACCCCAAATATAGTTTTTTTTTTATTAGTTTATTAATAGCATTAACAAGTTAATAACCACAACAACAACAATAATAATAATACTAACAACAACAGCAACACCGACACCAACAACAACAATAATAACAAGCACGGGTGACAAAAATAACAAAGATTCAGAAATATCGGTGAATTGATTAAAAAGAAAGAGGAGTCGGAGTTGAGCAGAGAGAAGGGGTTCATAGTTGTAATAGATCAGAAAGTGTTGGGTGGTAGAGATCGGTTTCCGATTCGTAATTATGGGGGGGAGATGTATTTTCCATTGAAATGAAGTCTATCATGAGACTTTTCCAGTAATTAATGGGCATGTTATTACGAGTTTTCCAGTTCATGAAGATATATTTCTTGGCGATGGTTAGAGCTATGAGGAGCATTTTAGAGTTTATATTTTTATTGGTAATTATTGTGAGGTCCCCCAGCAAGCAAAGAGAGGGCGATAGCGGGATGTGGCAGCCGACTATAGTGGATAATGACTGTGTGACCTCTTCCCAAAAGTGTTTGATTGGAGTGCAGTGCCAGGTTGCATGGATGTATGTATCTATAGAATTGTGATTGCAATTAGTGCAAAATTCTCATGTGAAACCCATTTTAGCTAATCTATTGCCCGTGTAATGTGTTCTATGAAGTGTTTTGTGTTGTATTAATTGAAGATTAGCATTTTTGGACATGAGATAAATGTTTTTACAAATTTGGGTCCAGAAGTTAGCATCCGAGCTATTGAAAGATCGTTTTCCCATTTTATTGTTGGTAGGTTTATAATCTGAAACTGATTTGAAATAATTTTGTATATTTTAGAGAGAAGTTTCTTTGGAGAAGAAATGTTAACAAAGTCTGCTATTACTTGTGGAAGTTCTAAATTTATGGCTCTGATGTTTATTTTTGCCAGAACAGAAGATTTAAGTTGTAGGTATTTTAAAAATTCATTGCTCCCGATGCCAAATTCCTGGGCCAGTTTCGAAATGTTATTAACATGTTAGATTTGAAAATATGGTTAATGTGAGTGATACCCCTTTCAGCTCATGTGTGAAAGTTCAGTATTTTTTTATTGCTTATAAAGTCATGGTTGTTTCACAGTGGGGTGAGGTTAGATGGAGCTAGTATAGAATTTGTGATTTGGTGAAATTTCCACCAGGCTGTCAGAGTGGAAGCTATAGTTACAGCATTAAAACATGTGTGTTGTTTGATTGATTTAGTGAGGAATGGTATGTCAGCTATAATTAATTCTTTGCATAGTGATTGTTCTATATCTAGCCATATAGTATCAGATTTGCTGGGGTAGATCCATTTGTATATATATTGCAGTTGGTTAGCCATTGAGTAATAATGAAAATTTGGTGCTTCTAATCCTCCTTGATCCTTGTTTTTTTGTAGTGTGGTGAGTTTTATCCTTGGCGTTTGTTTTCCAATAGAAATGAGTGATAATAGAATCTAGTGATTTAAACCAGGTAAGCGTGGGGTGGATTGGAATCATTGAGAATAGATAATTCATTTTTGGTAAAATTGTCATCTTTATTGCTGCTATCCTGCCAATTAGAGTGTTACCAATTCTGACAGTCTGGAGGAAATCTTAATGCCTAAATAAGTAATGTGATCATAACATATAGGTATAGGTACTTGATGGGGTGCCAAATCCCATTTGGTTCTAAGTAAGCTGTAGATGTAGAAGATTATTGCGTAATCTGAAATTTTTGAAAAAGACTGGATTATTTTAATTATTTCTTGAGTAGATGCTAAGGGTTCTTGTATAAATAGTAGAATATCATCTGCATAAAGTGAAATTTTATGTGTTTGTTGTGGTGTTTCAATGCCTTTGATTGCTGAATTTTGACAGATAGCTGCTGCTAGAGGTTCAATAAAAATAGTAAATAGAGATGGAGAGAGTGGACATCCCTGCCTTGTCCCCCTGTGCAGTGTGAAGCTTTGTGAGGTTAGTCCATTGGTTGTGACTGTGGCAGATAGTGATGTATATAAAATCTTAATCCAATTAATAAATGACTCTCCAAAGCCAAATTTCTGTAGTGTGGTGAATAAAAATTTCCAGTTAACCCCAAAAGCTTTTTCAGCGTCTAATGTGGCAATGAGAGTATATTTCTGTTTTACTGAAGAGTAATGCATTAAATTATATAATCTGCGGGTATTGTTAGATGCGTGTCTAACTTTTATAAAGCCGGTCTGATCAGGATGGATGATATATGATACAATTTTCTCAATTCTATGAGAAAATGCTTTGCTAATCATTTTTATGTCAACATTTATAAGTGAAATAGGACGGTAGTTAGATGTGAGGGTATTATCTTTGTTACGTTTAGGAATGAGTGATATAAGAACTGTATTCATGTGGGATGGGAATTTAGCCTTTTGTTTTATTTCCGTTATTGTTCTACTGAATAGTGGGTATAAAGTTGAGCAAAAATGTTCGTAGAACTCAGCAGGGAAGCCATCCGGTCCTGATGCTTTATTATTATGCATATGTTTCAACGCAAAATGAAGTTCTTTTTCAGTGATTGGTAATTCAAGAGAGGTTATTTGCTCTGGATTGAGTTTTGGTAGAATGGTGTTATCATGGAATTGGTTTATTCAAGGAATTGGTTTATTGTGCTCCACATTTATAACGTCAGAAGGTTTAACTCGGTCTTTAAAAATCTACGCTGGTAGACCTGGTTTAGTCCTGGTATAGACCTGGTTTAGAACTGGTTAGTCCTGGAATAGACCTGGTTTAGTCCTGGTATAGACCTGGTTTAGACCTGGTTTAGTGCTGGTATAGACCTGGTTTAGTCAGGTTTGGTTTGTCAAGTGGAAAAACTAAGATCCAAGAAACTCCAGTTCAAGACCAAGGTTTAGTTCTTGTCTAATCCAGGTTTAATCCTAGTTTTCCTCTCACACTTCCCTCCATATAAACCAGGATAAACCCTAATCTTTTGACATAAATACATATTTTAACCCATTTTCCTGCAGCCTGGGGTTATTTTCCCTGAGTTTGTGCTTCAGGCAGCGTTTACAGTTTCTCCTTCATTAAACAAAGCCTGTCAACGTGCTTGTGTTTATGAGCCACTTATCCCCCACAGCTCTGCTCCTGTTCCTCTGATGACGCCCAGGTCCAGACCCGATCTGGATTTTCAAAGACCGAGACCCTGGACTTGGACTTGGACCAAATGCAAGGCCTTTTGAATCCAACACAATAGAGTTTTTCTTTTAGTCCCTTTTCTAATTTTTAGTCCCGTTTCTGCACAGCTGAACTCCAGAACAAATGTGTTCTTTGAGGTTCTTGTTTGGAGGCCAGCCCGTTGTCGTCCAGAAAGGAGGACGTCCTGACAGAGAGCCTGCCCCAGGTTAGACCAGACGTGTCCAGGTCCAGTCCAACTCACTCTCTGGAGGATAAAAAAAATAACAAAACATGACACAAGACATATTTTCAAATCTTTATTCATCCATCAAAAACAGATTTAAAAAACAACACAGCCCCACATCTGTTGCATCAGGCAGTTTCAGAAACTTGTAAACGTCAATATATTTATGTGAGTATGATGCTTTTTTTTTTTTTTTGTGGATTAACAAATTCCCACTCATTTGATGTAACTGGTCAGCCACACACGTTCTCTTTATGAAGCTTTGGGAATCTCCTCTTCATCGCTTTTCTTCTTCTTTGTAGAAATCCTGTCCAACCAACTGTATCTACCCTAAAACAGCAGATCTAACTGAGCAGTCCTAATGCGGTCATTTTTAATCCTATCCATCCTTTTATAAAATCTTTCTCCACCCATTTAAACCTGCTGCACACACCTCTTTTCCACATTTTTACTGCTCTACAGAAAATGCAAAGGACAAAAAGCTTAAATTTTATTGCTACATTTTATTGGTTTAATGTACACAGAATCAAAAACATGGGGCACCATTTAAAGAGATTTGCTCAACCAAGTGAGCCACTGACGAGGCCCAAGACTAGTCTTTGTAAAGAAGGGAAAGTGCATCTATAGTCAGTATTGGATGTGGCTTTTGTCTGTATCTAATGATTTGAATTGTCCATTTCGTAATAAACGGCTTTAAGTCTTCTATCTTCTACTTTGAGCACTGCTTAGTCCTTTCAGGCCAAAAAATCCCCTTGATCATCCTCCCAACAAACTCAACACAACAGCATCAAGTTTACTGTGAAGACTTGAAAGAAAACAGTCTGGCCTAGAAAGACTGAGCAACGGCTCTAGAGAAAGACAGAAAACTCAAAGCTATTCATTTCAGCATTGTTGCAGGGCCCTTCAAACCAGATTTAGACTCTAAACCTTCTGTCCTCAACCCTTGAGTCCATTTAGGCCCAATAGTCACCTTTAGCATCATCTTAGTAAACTCTCTGCTGAAGCAGTAATTTACCAAGAAGCTACTAAGGGGAACTATCAGACCAGAAAAGACCAAAAAGTGATTACTGGGGAAGACAGAAAACCTGTCCAGATGATTCCATCTGTGTCTCTTCTTCACTTTGTGCATCTGTACCCTCCAAATATTCAACTTGATGATTCTTTCGCCGTCTTCTCTGTTTCTTCTTTTCCTCAAAGGTTGTGTCCTGGGCCTCGATAATAGGAAAAACTTTAAGTGAGAGATCCACATGTGTCTCGTCTTCACTTTGTGCGTCCGTACCCTCCAAAATTACAACTTGATGATCTTTTCTGCGTCTTCTCCTTTCCTTCTTTTCCTCAGACTTTTTGTCCTTGGCCTTGTTATAAGGGACTGCTTTAACTGTGAACTCCATCTGTGTCTCCTCATCACTTTGTGCGTCAGTACACTCAAAATTTACAACTTGATGATCCTTTCTCCGTCTTCTCCTTTCCCTCTTTTCCTCAAAGATTGTGTCCTGGGCCTGGATAAAAGGGACAGCTTTAACTGTGCGCTCCATCTGTGTCTCCTCATCACTTTGTGCGTCCAAACCCTCAAAAATTACAACTTGATGATCTTTTCTCCGTCTTCTCCTTTCCTCTTTTCCTCAAAGGTTGTGTCCTGGGCCTTGATAAAGGGACAACTTTAACTGTGCGCTCCATCTGTGTCTCTTTTTCACTTTTTGCATCCGTACCCTTCAAATCTACCACTTGATTATTTTTTCTCTGTTTTCTCATTAACTTCTTTTCCTTTTTTGTAGGTTTGTGGTAATGCATTATTTGATTACTTGAGTCTTCCCGAACTTTGACCTCTTGATCTTTCTTTATCTGTCTTCTCTGTTTCTTCTCGTCCTGGCTGACAGAGTTTTGAACTATTTCATCCTGAGTCTCTACAGCATCTGTTTGAGCCTCAGAGAGTTCAGCTTGTGATTTTATAACGTCACAGTCAACCCCAGCAGTAAAAGTGATGTCACCTTGGTCATCATTGGTGGTGGTCACATTATTCTCAGCTTCATTCTCTGTGGATTCGTCCTGAGCTCCAGTGAGTTGGACCGTGTGCTCGGACAGCATTGAAATGTTAATTTCTTGCTCCAGAGTTGTGTTCAGAGGACCAGCCAGTACGATGTTGGACTCGACTGGTCTGTCTTCAGTGATGTAAGCCTCTGTGTTAGAGTCGGCTTGGCCTGTGGCATCAATTTGAGGCTCACAAGATTCAGTTTGACACTGAATATCTTTATCCTCAACCACTGTAGTGAAGATTGCGGTTTCAGAGGCTTCTTGGATTTCGACTGGGGATTGGGTTGGTTCAAAGTTTTCCACTGTGGTCTCACCTCAGCCTCCAAAGGTGTGTCCTTGGCCTCAATAAAAGGGACCACTTTAACTGTCGCTTCAAGCATAGTCTCCTTACAGTTTGTACATCTGCACCCTCCTTTTCTTTATCTTTCCTCCGTCTCCTCCTTTTCTTCTTGTCCTTGCTCGCAGATTTAAAGTCATGCACTACTTCATCCTTGATTTGGACAATAACAGGCTCCAGTGGCTCGGTGTTTTCCTGGGAATCCCCAGATTGGGCCTCTCCACTGAATGTTGTGTCGCCTGTAAGGATTCTATGATTTCAGGCTTCAGACATGTTGCTGGAAGATCAGCCGATCCATTGTGGAGGTCGACTGGTGGCTCTCCTGCAATGTTAACCTCCATCTCACAATCCCCTTGGTCTACTGTGGCTTCTGTTTGGGTCTCAGCCACTTGACCTTGTGACTCCATGTCTTCACATTCAAGTGATGTTGTGAGGGTCTCAGTGTCACCTTGGATATCCTTTGTGGATTGGGTTAACTCGCTCTCTCGCACCAAAGTTTCCCCTTCAGCTTCTGTAGGTGTGTCTCTGACCTCTGTTAAATGAGCTGTGGGCTCAGATGGTGTCTCCTTTGAGGCTGTTGGGGTTTTGAACACTTCAGCAACTTGGTGCTTCTTCCTCCGTCTCCTCCTTTTCTTCTTGTCCTGGATGGTAGATTTGACGTCATGCACTAGTTGATCCTCAAATGGGACAATATCAGGCTCCAGTGTCTCAGTGTCTTCCTGGGCTTCCCCTGATTGGGCCACTCCACTGGATGTAGTTTCAGCCTGTGTGCCATTGATCAATTCAAGCTCTGTGGAAGATGTTTGGGGTTCAACCATTCCATTGAAGGTCACAATTAGTGTCTCTTCTGTAAAATGGTCCTCTTTCTCAGAGTCAAATTGAGTCTCTACAGCATCTGTTTGAGCCTCAGAGAGTTCAGCTTGTGGTTTTATAACGTCACAGTCAACCCCAGCAGTAAAAGTGATGTCACCTTGGTCATCATTGGTGGTGGTCACATTATTCTCAGCTTCATTCTCTGTGGATTTGTCCTGAGCTCCAGTGAGTTGGACCGTGTGCTCGGACAGCATTGAAATGTTAATTTCTTGCTCCAGAGGTGTGTTCAGAGGACCAGCCAGTACGATGTTGGACTCGACTGGTCTGTCTTCAGTGATGTAAGCCTCTGTGTTAGAGTCGGCTTGGCCTGTGGCATCAATTTGAGGCTCACAAGATTCAGTTTGACACTGAATATCTTTATCCTCAACCACTGTAGTGAAGATGGCGGTTTCAGAGGCTTCTTGGATTTCGACTGGCGATTGGGTTGGTTCAAAGTTTTCCACTGTGGTCTCACCCTCAGCCTCCAAAGGTTTGTCCTTGGCCTCAATAAAAGGGACCACTTTAACTGTCGCCTCAAGCATAGTCTCCTTTACAGTTTGTACATCTGCACCCTCCTTTTCTGTATCTTTCCCCCTCCGTCTCCTCCTTTTCTTCTTGTCCTTGCTCGCAGATTTAAAGTCATGCACTACTTCATCCTTAAATTGGACGAAAACAGGCTCCAGTGGCTCGGTGTTTTCCTGGGAATCCCCAGATTGGGCCTCTCCACTGAATGTTGTGTCAGCCTGTAAGGATTCTATGATTTCAGGCTCCAGACATGTTGCTGGAGGATCAGCCGATCCATTGTGGAGGTCGACTGGTGGCTCTCCTGCAATGTTAACCTCCATCTCACAATCCCCTTGGTCTACTGTGGCTTCTGTTTGGGTCTCAGCCACTTGACCTTGTGACTCCATGTCTTCACATTCAAGTGATGTTGTGAGGGTCTCAGTGTCACCTTGGATATCCTTTGTGGATTGGGTTAACTCGCTCTCTTGCACCAAAGTTTCCCCTTCAGCCTCTGTAGGTGTGTCTCTGACCTCTGTTAAATGAGCTGTGTGCTCAGATGGTGTCTCCCTATAGGCCGTTGTGGTTTTGAACACTTCAGCAACTTGATGCTTCTTCCTCCGTCTCCTCCTTTTCTTCTTGTCCTGAATGTTAGATTTGACGTCATGCACTAGTTGATCCTCAAATGGGACAATATCAGGCTTCAGTGTCTCTGTGTCTTCCTGGGCTTCCCAGATTGGACCACTCCACTGGATGTAGTTTCAGCCTGTGTGCAATTGATCAATTCAAGCTCGGTGGAAGTTGTTTGGGGTTCAACCATTCCATTGAAGGTCACAATTAGTGGCTCTTCTGTAAAATGGGCCTCTTTCTCAGAGTCAAATTGAGTCTCTACAGCATCTGTTTGAGCCTCAGAGAGTTCAGCTTGTGATTTTATAACGTCACAGTCAACCCCAGCAGTAAAGGTGATGTCACCTTGGTCATCATTGGTGGTGGTCACAGTATTCTCAGCTTCATTCTCTGTGGATTCGTCCTGAGCTCCAGTGAGTTGGACAATGTGCTCGGACAGCGTTGAAATGATAATTTCTTGCTCCAGAGGTGTGTTCAGAGGACCAGCCAGTACGATGTTGGACTCGACTGGTCTGTCTTCAGTGACGTGACCCTCTGTGTTAGACTCTCCTTGGATTTCGACTGGGGATTGGGGTGGTTCAAAGTTTCCCACTGTGGTCTCACCCTCAGCCTCCAAAGGTTTGTCCTTGGCCTCAATAAAAGGGACCACTTTAACTGTCGCCTCCAACATTGTCTCCTTTACAGTTTGTACATCTGCACCCTCCTTTTCTGTATCTTTCCCCCTCCGTCTCCTCCTTTTCTTCTTGTCCTTGCTCACAGATTTGAAGTCATGCACTGCTTCATCCTTGATTGGGACGATAACAGGCTCCAGTGTCTTAGTGTCTTCCTGGGCTTCCCCAGATTGGGCCACTCCACTGGATGTAGTTTCAGCCTGTGTGCAATTGATCAATTCAAGCTCTGTGGGTGATGTTAGGGAATCAACCATTCCATTGAAGGTCACAACTAGTGGCTCTTCTGTAAAATGGGTCTCTTTCTCAGAGTCAAATTGAGTCTCTACAGCATCTGTTTGAGCCTCAGAAAGTTCAGAAGGTTCAGCTTGTGTTTCTGTAACTTCACAGTCAAGTGATGTAGTGAAGGTCTCAGTGTCACCTTGGATATCCTTTGTGGATTGGGTTGACTCGCTGTCTTTCTCCAATGTTTCCCCTTCAGCCTCTGTGGGTGTGTCTCTGGCCTCTGTTAAATGGACTGTGTGCTCAGACTGGGTTTCCTCAGAGACTCTGTTGTCTACCTCAGCCTGTTTATTCCTCCTCCTCTGTCTTATTCTGCTTCTCTTGTTCTTGTTGTCAGATTGAGTGTCTATTATCACTATTTCAGACTCTGGCCGCTTGTTAATAACCTGGTCGGCTTCAGGTTGGGCCACGCTCTCCATCTCCTTATTCTCTGTGGATTCGTCCTGAGCTCCAGTGAGTTGGACAATGTGCTCGGACAGCGTTGAAATGATAATTTCTTGCTCCAGAGGTGTGTTCAGAGGACCAGCCAGTACGATGTTGGACTCGACTGGTCTGTCTTCAGTGACGTGACCCTCTGTGTTAGACTCTCCTTGGATTTCGACTGGGGATTGGGGTGGTTCAAAGTTTCCCACTGTGGTCTCACCCTCAGCCTCCAAAGGTTTGTCCTTGGCCTCAATAAAAGGGACCACTTTAACTGTCGCCTCCAACATTGTCTCCTTTACAGTTTGTACATCTGCACCCGCCTTTTCTGTATCTTTCCCCCTCCGTCTCCTCCTTTTCTTCTTGTCCTTGCTCACAGATTTGAAGTCATGCACTGCTTCATCCTTGATTGGGACGATAACAGGCTCCAGTGTCTCAGTGTCTTCCTGGGCTTCCCCAGATTGGGCCACTCCACTGGATGTAGTTTCAGCCTGTGTGCAATTGATCAATTCAAGCTCTGAATGAACCCAGCAGAGCCGCACACTCTTCCGCAGACTGTCGCTGCTCAGACCGCGCTTCTGGAGCAGCATGATGCTACTCTCCAGGCTCTCATGGGCCACATGAAGGACTTCTCTCAGAGCCTCTCCGTGCTGAGTGCCCAGTTGACTTCAGTGAACTCACCGCCGGCTACCAGCGCTCCAGCCGTCTCGCTGACTATGGAAGCCCCGCCTCCAGGTTACAAGGAAGCGTTTGCACCGCCACCTGCACCATACAGAGGAGATCTCGGCTCTTGTGGTGCCTTTTTAACCCAGTGCTCTTTGGTTTTTGAACTACAGTCACAGACTTATAAGAGTGATCGTTCAAGAATTGCTTTTAATTGGGTGTCTAAGGGTCAGGCTTTACAATGGGCCTCCGCTGTCTGGGAGAAGCAGGAGGATTTGTGTTTCTCTTATTCCGCATTCATCAAGGAGATGAAATTAATTTTTGATCATCCTGTTCGAGGAGGGGAGGCTACTAAAAGACTGTTTTCCATTCGTCAGGGGAATCGCAGTGTGGCAGAGTTTGCCATTGAGTTTCGTTCATTAGCCGTGGAGAGCGGTTGGAATGAGGAAGCTCTTCACGGAGCCTTTTTAAATGCGATTTCTGAGGAACTTAAGGACGAGATGGCGGCGCGAGCCTCAACGAGTCTGAATGAACTCATTACCGGGGCTATTAGAATGGATAATCGCCTTCGGGAGCGTAAGAGGGAGAAGGCTGGCTTACAGGCGTCAATAAGATCCTCCACTAGTCCAGGTTCGGGATTCCCGGCATATCAGGGGGGTTTTCCCCAGCCTCCACGAGAGAGGACCGGGGGTTGGTGGACACAGACGGGAGAGGGAGGAGGCTCATCCAGTCCCAATACAGATTCGCCGGGTCGTTCACTGCAAACAGCCACACCTGAACCCATGCAGTTGGGTCGGACCCATTTGACAGAGGAGGAGAGACTTCGTCGGGTCAAGACAGGTAGTTGTCTCTATTGTGGAGGACTTGGACATTTTCGTGCTTCCTGCCCGCTCCTTCCGGGAAAAGGGTGGGCTCGCGGTAATGGGAGAAATACTGCTGAGCCAAGTCCGGTGCTCGTCTCCCACTTCTGTACGTATGGAAGGAACTATTATTTTAGCGGATCAGAACCAGACATTGGAAGTTCTGATCGATTCTGGAGCAGATGAGAGCCTTTTGGACCGTAGGGTGGCTAAGAGGTTGGGTATACAGACTATACCATTGGAGGTGCCTGTAAAGGTCAAGGCTTTGAACGGTGAGGTTTTGACCCAGATAAGTGAACAGACTATTCCAGTAAACCTCCTTCTGTCTGGTAATCACACAGAGACTATTAGTTTTTACATTTTTGATTGTGTTCACACACCTATAGTGTTGGGGTTACCCTGGCTGAAAATTCATAACCCTCACATTGACTGGGCCGCATACCAAGTGTTGTCTTGGAGTAAATATTGTCATTTACATTGTCTGCAGTCTGCTTTACCTCCTGTTTCCTCTAGATCCACCCGGCACCTGAACCTCCAGATCTGTCTTCAGTTCCACCTACCTACCATGATTTGTCAGCAGTGTTCTGTAAGCATCAGGCTTTGTCGCTGCCACCTCATAGACCATACGACTGCGCCATCGACCTCTTGCCCGGTGCTCCTCTTCCCAGCAGCCGTCTCTATACACTCGAGGCCAGAAAATGAGGCAATGGAGAAGTACATCCAGGAGTCGTTGGCAGCAGGAATAATACGACCCTCGTCCTCTCCGGTGGGTGCAGGTTTTTTCTTTGTTGATAAGAAGGACAAGAGTCTGAGACCATGTATTGATTTTCGGGGCCTGAACAAAATCACTATCAAGAATAAGTATCCGCTTCCTTTGATCAGTTCCGATTTTACTCCTCTCTGTGGTTCCATGATATTCACCAAACTCGATCTCCATAACGCATACCATTTGGTGCGTATTAGGGAGGGGGATGAGTGGAAGACTGCGTTTAATACACCCTTAGGACATTTTGAATATCGGGTGATGCCTTTTGGACTTATGAATGCCCCTGCGGTATTTCAAAATTTGGTGAACGATGTACTACAAGACATGATTGGTCGGTTTGTTTTTGTTTATCTGGATGACATTTTGATTTTTTCTAAGGATTTGGAGGAACATCAGGGACATGTCAGGGGGGTTCTCCAGAGATTATTGGAGAATAGACTGTTCGTTAAGGCCGAGAAGTGCGAGTTCCACGCACCGTCTGTTACCTTCCTTGGATACATCATCGCTCAGGGACAGATCCAGATGGACCCAGAGAAACTCACGGCGGTACGGGAGTGGCCTACCCCGTCCAGCCGCAAGGAGGTTCAGCGATTCTTGGGGTTTGCGAACTTTTATAGGAATTTCATACGAAATTTCAGTAAGCTGGCAGAGCCTTTGACGACTCTCACATCTACCGCACAACCTTTTGCCTGGACACCGGAGGCAGAAGGAGCCTTTAATGTCCTAAAGCATCATTTTACATCTGCTCCGGTGCTCATCCAGCCTAATCCAGAGCTACATTTTGTGGTGGAGGTCGACGCTTCAGATACGGGAGTAGGGGCAGTACTGTCCCAGCGCTCTTCTACTGATCAAAAGCTTCACCCTTGTGCTTTTTTCTCTCATAAACTCTCTCCAGCAGAGCGGAACTATGATGTGGGGAACAGAGAGCTCCTGGCGGTTAAGTTGGCGTTAGAAGAGTGGCGTCATTGGCTGGAGGGATCCATTCAACCGTTTGTGGTCTGGTCCGACCATAAGAATTTGACTTACATCCAGACGGCAAGGCGGCTGAACTCCCGACAGGCCAGGTGGGCACTATTCTTTGATCGGTTTAATTTTGTCCTTACTTATCGCCCAGGTTCCAAGAATATTAAGCCAGACGCCTTATCCAGAGTCTTCACCACGGACCGGCAAGCTATAGAAGAAGAGAGTATCCTGCCCCAGTCTCGCATCGTGGCTACACTTACCTGGGAGATAGAGGCTCGTGTCCGGCTTGCACAGCGTCAGCATCCTGATCCTGGTACTGGGCCACCGAATGCCTTGTACGTGCCAAATAGCGTTCGTTCGGAGGTATTGCACTGGGCCCATGGGACCCGCCTCACTTGCCATCCGGGGATTGGTCGCACCCTGGCTGTCCTGCGCAGTAGGTTTTGGTGGGACACTATGGACAAGGATACTAAAGAATACATTTCGGCATGCCCAGTGTGTGCTCAGAATAAGACACTTAATCGACCCCCAGCCGGTCTGCTACAACCACTACCGATTCCTAGCCGGCCATGGTCACATGTGGCGGTGGACTTTGTTACTGGGCTTCCGTCTTCTAAAGGACACACGGTGGTGTTGACAATTGTCGACCGGTTCTCTAAGGCAGCTCACTTTATACCCTTACCCAAGCTGCCGTCCACTCGGGAGACTGCGGATCTTCTGGTACTACATCTATTTCGGTTACACGGTCTTCCTTGGGACATCGTTTCGGACAGAGGTCCACAGTTTACCTCCCAGGTTTGGAAGGCTTTTTGTACGGCGTTGGACATCAAGGTTAGTCTCTCCTCTGGTTACCATCCACAGACCAATGGACAGACGGAGAGGGCAAATCAACAGATGGAAGTGGCACTGAGGTGCACGTCAGCTAATCCTGCTAGTTGGAGTGTCCATCTGCCTTGGGTAGAGTATGCCCACAACACCCTGGTCAACGCCTCTCTAGGTATGTCTCCCTTCCAGTGTTGTTATGGTTATCAACCGCCTCTATTTGCAGATCAGGAACAAGAGCTGGCAGTTCCTTCGGTACAAGAGCACCTGCGCCGGTGCCATCAGGTCTGGAAAAGGGCCCGTTCAGCTCTGGTACGCGCTTCTACCCAGTCACAGGTACAAGCTAACCGCCATCGCACCCCTGCCCCTAGGTACTCCGGGCAGAAGGTTTGGCTGTCATCCAGGGACCTGCCTTTGAGGGTGGAATCTACAAAGTTGGTACCAAGGTTCATCGGGCCATTTGAAGTGGAGAAGGTCATCAACCCTGCGGCAGTGCGCCTGAAGCTCCCTGGTTCTCTTAGGATTCACCCTACTTTTCATGTGTCCAGAATCAAACCGGTCAGTTCCAGCTCCTGATCCTCCCTGTCCTCCCCACCTCCGCCCAGGATGATAGACGATCAGCCTGCATACACGGTGAGGAGGATTATGGATGGGCGCGCCGGGTCGGGGCCGTCAGTTTTTAGTAGATTGGGAGGGTTATGGACCTGAGGAACGGTGTTGGGTTCCCAGAAGAACATTCTCGATCCTTCCCTTATTCGAGAATTTTTCATTGTCATCCGGAGAAGCGGATAGGCCGCCAGGTGGCGTCCCATAGAGGGGGTACTGTCACGGTCGCTCAGGACTCTGATCAGTGTGCGCGGCCTCCGCCTCCGGCTCCCGCCCTACAGACTCGCAGATGAGAAACAGGTGTGCGGGAGCGCCGGCGGAGCAAGACCAGCTGAGCCGAGTTGGCAATCAACAGAGGATAAGAAGCACCGCAGCCTGCTCCTCGTTGCCAGATTGTAACACTAACTCCAGTCAGTTATACGTCTAGCTTGCTCTTGCCTTGTTGTTTATTGAATTACTTACCTGTGCCTTTGTTCGTCTCAGATCCGTCCAGTCCTGCCGTATGTCCTGTTCCTGTTCCGCCTTCTCGCCTGTTCCTGTACCTTCAAGTCTCGCCTCGATCCAAGTTTCAGTCCAGCCCCGGTCTTGTCCTGTGTCCTCTCGTTATCCCAGAAGAACCTGTCATATCTTTGTGTCTCAATAAATCTGTTTATATTCCTTTACTTGTGTGTCTGCATTTGGGTTTTCTTGCCGGTCCGTAACAAAACTAGAGTTAATCCAATCCAAGGGAATCCACATTAACAACTTTACCCCCCACTGCTCTTAAAGTGACACTCATTCAAATCCCCAAAACCTTTATCACAAATCTATAAATGATTGAGTTTTCATGAGCCCAGCAGCAACAGCGACAGACAAATGGACTCAAGACTTAAATATTCAACACTCACAAATCAACTACATCATCTGCAAAAACACATTTTCTAATCCAATCCAAGAGAATCCACAGGAGCACATCACTGATCATCTCATGCACCACATGGGATTTTCAGACTCTAACACCTGCACACACTGCCCACACAAACTGACACCATCTCCACACTCTCTGGCTCTGGACACCAGTCAAAAACCTCTGGACGGGGGTCATGGGAGAGCAGTCCAGGATCCTCGGCCTCAGCACTCTCCTCATCCATAGCCCTACTAGGTCACCTGTCCACACTCCAAATTCTGAAATATTGTGGAAAAAAATCCCTGCTACACATTCTTTTGGATCACCTCATCCTGAAACACTAACACATAATCACTAACACATGCATGACTGTTGATTGTGCATATGGTGGCATTGAAGAGAAGCGCAGGTAAGACCCATTATCTCTTAGCTGTCTATACCTGAGAGTGTCCAGTCTGCAGAGGGGTCCTCCTGTAGAGCAGACAGGAGCTTTACTCCTGTGTCTCCTGGATGGTTGTAGCTCAGATCCAACTGTCTCAGATGGGAGGGGTTGGACTTCAGAACTGAGGCCAGAAAAGCAAAGCCTTCCTCTGAGATCAGACAACCTGAGAGACTGAAAAAAAAAAAAAAATCATCAGTTAAGTAACAGGTCTTTGCATAAATAAACAACAACATGGTTGTTTAAAAGAGTCTAAAAGAGTCTTTTAAAACCTGAACACTACATGGCAAACAAATTGTTTTTTTACAGAATAAAGTATCTTTTCTAAGACACACATGATCCTTATTTGTCTTTGAGGATGAAAACAAGACTCCCATTTCCAAAAGATCCTAAGACCTATAATAAATATTTCTTACAAACCAATTGTGAATAATAAAGGTAAGTTTATTAATTTTGACCTGAGTTGTTCCATTTTACAGTGAGGACTCTTCAGTCCAACACACAACATCTTCAGCCCTGAGTCCTTCAAGTCATTGTTACTGAGATCCAGGTCTCTCAGACTAGAGGACTGGGAGCTGAGGACTGAGGACAGAGCTTCACAGCTTTTCTCTGACAGGTTACAGCTGCCAAGTCTGAAAAAAAAAAGGTTTTGATCTATAGAAGAGTATAAAAATATTATTTAGTAAATGAAACAGTACACACAGAGCTTTGTTGGAAGCTTTTAACACTGGCACCAGCCTCAGGAGAGCCTCCTCTGAAGCAGAGTATTTCTTCAGCTCAAACACATCAAGATCTTCTTCTGATGACAGTAAGATGAAGGCCAGAGCTGACCACTGAGCAGGAGACTGTCCGGTTTCAGACAGACATCCTGAACTCAGGTACTGTTGGATCTGCTCCACCAGAGAACGGTCATTCAGTTCATTCAGACAGTGCAACAGGTTAATGCTTCTCTCTGCAGACACACCCTGACTCATCTTCTTCTTGATGTACTCAGCTGCTTCCTGATGGATCTGGGAGCTACTTTCTGTCTGTGTCAGCAGACCTTGTAGAAGGCACTGATTGGTTGGCAGTGAAAGACCCAGAAAGAAGCGGAGGAACAAGTCCAGGTGTCCATTTGGACTCTGTAAGGCCTGGTCCACAGCTGTTTGGTAAACATGCAAAACTTCAGGTTTGCCTTCACACAGTTCAGTGATAGTTGTTTTTCTGTCTGAGAGCAGATTGAGCCCAGTGTTGATGAAAGTCTGATGGACGTGAAGAGCAGCCAGAAACTCCTGGACGCTCAGATGGACGAAGCAGTTGACCTTGTCCTGGTACAGGCCTGGCTCCTCTCTAAAGACCTGTGTGAACACTCCAGAGTACACTGAGGCAACTGTGGTGTCGAGGCCACACTCACTCAGGTCTGACTCGTAGAAGATCAGGTTTCCTTTCTGCAGCTGCTCAAAGGCCAGTTTTCCCAGAGACTCCACCATCTTTCTGGTCTCTGGACTCCAGTGTGGGTCTGTCTCAGATCCTTCTTCATACTTGATGTTCTTGACCTTTGCCTGAACCACCAGGAAGTGGATGTACATCTGAGTCAGGGTCTTGGGCAGCTCTCCTCTCTCTCTGGTTTTCAACATATGCTCCAGGACTGTGGCAGTGATCCAGCAGAAGACTGGCATGTGACACATGATGTGGAGGCTTCGGGACGTCCTGATGTGGGAGATGATTGTGTCGGCCTTGCCTCTGCACCTCTTCCTGAAGTACTGCTCTTTCTGTGGGTCAGTAAACCCTCGGACCTCTGTCACCATGGTGACACACTCAGCTGGGATCTGATTGGCCGCTGCAGGTCGTGTGGTTATCCAGAGGCGAGCGGAGGGAAAAAGGGTCCCCCTGATGAGGTTTACCAGCAGCACATCCACTGAGCTGGACTCTGTGGCGTCAGTCAGGGCCTTGGTTTTGGTGAAGTCCAGAGGAAGTCTGCACTCGTCCAGACCGTCAAAGATGAAGACCACCTGGAGGTCTTCAAAGCTGCAGAGTCCTGCTTCTTTGGTTTCACTAAAGAAGTGTTGAACAAGTTGCACCAAACTGAACTGTGTCTCTTTCAGCACATTGAGTGCTCTGAAAGTGAACGGGAACAGCAGCTGTATGTCCTGGTTTGCTTTGCCTTCAGCCCAGTCCAGACTGAACTTCTGAGTGAGCACTGTTTTCCCGATGCCAGCCACTCCCTTCGTCAGCACTGTTCTGATTGGTCCATCTGTGTCAGCTGGGCCTTTAAAGATGTCTTCACATGTGATGGCTGTCTCTGGTCTGCCTGGTTTCCTGGAGGCTGTTTCGATCTGTCTGACCTCATGTTCCTGGTTGACCTCTGAAGCCCCTCCCTCTGTGATGTAGAGCTCTGTGTAGATCTGGTTCAGAAGGGTGGGGTTTCCTGCTTTAGTGATGCCCTCAAACACACACTGAAACTTCTGCTGCAGGTTAGACTTCAGTTTACTCTGAAAATCTCCAGGAAAACTTCCTGAATGAAGACAACAGATAAAGCCATGAGTCTCAGAGAATATAAAATGACTGTGAGCCTCTTGTTAAATGTGTTAAATGGTCCTACTGCTCCACAGATGCTCAGCCAGCTTCTTCTGCTTCATCCTCTTCAGGAAGTTCAGTGTGATCTTCAGAAAAGCCTCACTGCTGCTCCTCTGCTCTTCATCCTCATCCTTCACATGCTCTAAGCATTCTGGGTAATCTGTGCTCAGAACCTTGTGGAGCTTCTTCAGCTCCTTCTTGACAAAAGTGCAGATGTTCTCCTCCAGAAGCTGAGCAGATACATTATAAACAACACAAATGCAGTCAGTGTTCAGATCTGTTTAAAACAAGTTCTCATTCATGTATACATTTCCAAACTTTAGTGAATGACAGACCATAAATATGGAGTCCAGCTGTGTCTGATGTTGCTGATCACTGATGACCTCTGACCCCTGCTGCTTCACTCTGTGGATGAGGACACAACAAAGACTGATTATTTCTCTGTTTCAGTGACACACTCCTGACTCTCTGTTGTAAAGTCTGTACTATTGATAGACTCTGTAAGGTCCTGGATTATTAAGTTCTCTATTATCTTAGACTATTATTTGTAATCTTACTTTGTTGTTTTAAAGGTCAGAGGTCGTCCCGTTGACCGGTCGCTCCTGAAGGACTCACAGCTGGAGCCAGGTTCAGAAAAGACTGGTTTCTGTTGGATCCTGGTTCATGAATAAAAAAATGTGAATTACAATAGGTTCTTTGTGTTCATATTCCTCTTCAAGACAAACATTTACTTTTGAAATTAAATCCAGAGTCTTTTTCACTGACAGTGAACATTTTATTGTTTGTCTGAAGGATGTGGAGGTCACAGAACTGTTATTTGAATTATTCTACAAATAGTTCTGATGATGACTTACTGTGGACCACGTTCTTTTTTACACTCAAACAGTTGTGTCATGGAGCGGACACTTTTAAAGGAGACACAGCTGGGCCCAGGAGCAGGTCTGTGGATAAAGATGGTGCAGTGGTTTTAGTGCTGAGCTAAAAAAAATAAAGAGGTATATTAAATGTCCAACTCCAGATAGAATAAAACACTCTTGATCACTGCTCACACTGTCTATTATTTATTTCATTTAGACATAGTCCAGCCTTAGATTGGACTGGTACGTTTTTAAAGCCTACATCACAAAAAAACACTAAATGGTAAACAATGAGTTCTTAAGATGGATGTTATGTATAGTTTTGTTGAAGCCAGTAATAAGTTTCCTCTGATGTCACAGATCCTCTATCCCTCTGCTCCTCTGCTCTCTCACTCAGTCTTTCTGCACAAAGTCTCAGGCTTTTGATGGAAATGGCTCAAAAAGCCTGGCTTCATTCTGACTCAAGCAGAACACATGTTTTATTCATGTAGGCACTAGATTTGATATTAAATATGATAAATGTGTCTGTCTTATTAAACTCATGCTTGTGTCTGACTGTAGGCCTCAGTCTGAAGAACAAGATGACACATAATGTATTGGACTAGAATCAGAAAATGAGTGACGTGATTAAAAGCTGTCATTACACTGTGTGCCTCGGGAGATGCTTGAGTTCTGAAGAACTGTGAGACAGTGTGGCTTTTAGATCCAGACACGGAGGGGTCTCTGGAGCTGCTTGTGTTAAATCAACTCTCTGCCCAGAGACCCGCCCTCCTCTGACACTGGCCCCGAAACTGACCCTATTAAACCAACGATGGCAGCGAGTATTACCCAATCAGAGGCAGAACAGGACGAGTCTTCACAGAATGTGGAGGGACCATTTCTGTTGGATGGTGCATTAAAGTACACTTGGAAATACAAAGACCGTCCGTATTGATTGAAAACAGTGTATGTGTTACAAAAAGACAGATGAATACAAACAAGCACATGAATAAGATGTAGTGTTGTCATCAAGAGTTCATTTGTGCTTTTTTGTCTCCTCACTGTTAGAGCCACGAGCTCAAATGGAACTGCTGTCCTGCCATGTCTTCATGTCTTCGTTGGAGACGACTGGACTCAGTCAGCATTGGAAGTGTTGAGTGCTTTATTTAAGACAGTGTTTCTGATTTCTCTTGTAATTGTAGATGTTTTTATTTTTGCAGTTTCCAGAGGTTGATGACACTTGGGTTTAATGACTGTGAGTTCTGCTCTTCTCTTTCCAACAAACTAAAGGCCACCAGGACAAAACTCTGAAGAGATTCAACTCAGTTTAACTTTAGAAATCCCCAAGAGGAATTCATCTGTAGAAGATTTGAGCTGTAAAGTGTTTTTATTTGAATTTAGACAAACACTTGTCTCAGTGTCGGCAGTTTTCTTTTCTTTTTCACTGACAGTGAACATTTTAATGTTTGTCTGATTCTAAGGATGTGGAGGTCACAGAGCTGTTATTTGAATTATTCTACAAATAGTTCTGACAATGACTTACTGTGGACTATGTTTTCTTTTTAAATTACATCCTCGTCTGGAGTCATCACTTTTAAACACAATCAGTCTTCCCATGGAGCGATCACTTTTAAAGGAGACACAGCTGGGCCCAGGAGCAGTTCTGTGGATAAAGATGGTGCAGTGGTTTTAGTGCTGACCTCTGACCTGGAGAACAGTGGTGGACCGTTAGAGATCCTCATCTCACCTCTGAGCTTTGGGGGTCAGTGGTTTTAGGGAGGGGCTCCGTCCTCTCTGTGCACACTCTGATCCATGCTCAGTCCAGAGCCCTACAAAATGACACAAAGTGAACAAACTGTAAAGGACACTCATTATTCCTTTCCTCTGTCCTACACTGCCCCCTACAGCCACAGACCAGTCACTGCAGCTCAAGTATTCAAGAGTTTTTATTTGTTACATACACAAATATAAATAGAATATATAAACCGGCAGTGAAATGTAAACAGATCCGCTCAATGGACAGTACAAATTAACAGTTACAAAAAACTTAAAATCTTAAAACTTTTAAAAATGTACAAAAACCCAAGGAGGAAGTAAACTGTAGACTTATAAATAAGTGGTTAACAGAATACAAAGAATAATGTGCAAACAGGTTAATAACAGGTTGTTACACAGTAACAACAAGAACAGAAAGTACAGTATAATGTCAGTGTGTGGGTGTTTATGTTGAAGTGAAGTGAAGTCACGTGATGCTGTTTGTGACTGAGTTCTGGAGTCTGATGGCCTGGGGGAAGAAGCTCCTCCTAAGTCTTTCAGTTTTGGCCATCAGGGTGAAGTAACGGTTTGCAGGGTGATTAGTGTCCTTGATGATTTTAGTAGCTCTACCTCTGCAGCGTTTGGTGTAGACGTCCTGCAGAGACGGGAGAGCTGACCCTGAGATACGCTCGAATAAGCGCAGAACTTTAGCTCAACACACTAATGGCGCTTTTCCACTACCAGTATCAGCTCGACTCGACTCGCCTCGACTCGGCTCGGCTCGCTCGCGCTCCGTTTTCCATTGCAGATAGTACCTCCACAATAGTACCTAGTCGCATAGCGACGCCAAGAAGAACCTGTCGTGGACGTAATCTTCTACGCGACACACACCCGCCACTCACACACATAGAACTCGCTGGATCTTCTCTTCGGCAACCAAACAAAGAAAAGTCTGCACCTCCTCGTTTGACCATGGAGCATTTTTCCGAGTTGCCATAATACTAAAGTCTGGGACTGGGTAAATTATCACGCAATCTCTGGCCAAACTATTTAAAAATGGCGGGGTTATTCAGGATACTCCGTCTGGCGCGTGCAATGATGACGCAGTGAACAGTGACGATTCTCTCTGGCCAATCAGCAGTCTGTCTGATGTCACAATTTAGTATCGCCTCAGCCCGCTTAGAACCTCGCCGGAGGTGATACGGAAAAAAGTACCAGGAAGCAGGTACAGGTACAACTTTTACGCAGTGGAAAACCAAACAAAGGCGAGCCGAGTCGAGGCGAGTCGAGCTGGTACTGTGTAGTGGAAAAGCGCCATAAAATAAAGCAGCTCTGAATCCTCAGGGACTAAACTGAGGTTAAAACTAAGACTTATTCAGGACTCAACCAGAAATTAACCTATATTTATTAAACCTTTATGAAACATAGATTAGATCTAGTCCAAACCTGATTAAAGCAGGACTAAAGCAGGTTTGAACAGGTTTTGTTGCAGCTTTAGTCCAAACTCAGAGTGTGTTAACTCTGTTGGATTCTTAGTAAATGTTGATGTGTTTGTATTTGTTCCTGGTCTTGTTGGTGCAGCTTTAGTCTGAGCAGAGGCTGATGAAGGTCACTTTAAAACACCTCTTTTCTGGCTCCATTGAGAAGGACTTGAGCTAAACTCAGAAGAAATCAGCTCTGAACCTGTTTTTGAAACAGGAACTGTGAGTTGGGCCGGTCTGACGAGGAGGACTCTGAGTTCAGATTTAAACTCTGATTGGTGGAGCCTCCTGCAGGAAACAGGGGCAATGACAAGAGTCTGCTCCATGTTTACAACAGACATTAACACAAGGACACACTCTTCTTTTTATTTACATTTACATTTACATTTAGTCATTGAGCAGACGCTTTTATCTAAAGCATTCTGGATCATCTGCAGAGGTTTGGTTGTGCAGCAGAGAGTCCAGCAGTAGAGCAATGTAATAATCTGTCAGAGAACTTTCTTTTAACAGACACATATCAGATTGTAATTTGTGTGGGCCATTTAGACCAGGACTAGACCAGAGTCTGAACCAGTACAAGACCAAGACTAGACCAGAGATGAACCAGGTCTAGACCAGGACTAGACCAGAGATGAACCAGGTCTAGACCAGGACTAGACCAGGACTAGACCAGAGTCTAAACCAGGTCTAGACCAGGACTAGACCAGGACTAGACCAGAGATGAACCAGGACTAGACCAGGACTAGACTGGAGTCTGAACCAGGACTAGACCAGGACTAGACCAGGACTGGACCAGGACTAGACCAGAGATGAACCAGGTCTAGACCAGGACTAGACCAGGACATGACCACGACTAGACCAGAGTCTGAACCAGGACTAGACCAAGACTAGAGCAGGACTAGACCAGAGATGAACCAGGTCTAGACCAGGACTAGACTGGAGTCTGAACCAGGACTAGACCAGGACTAGACCAGGACTAGACCAGAGATGAACCAGGTCTAGACCAGGACTAGACCAGGACTGGACCGGAGTCTGAACCCGAACTAGACCAGTATTACACCAAGACTAGACCAGGACTAGACCAGGACTAGACTGGAGTCTGAACCAGGACTAGACCAGGACTAGACCAGGACTAGACCAGGACCAGACCAGGACCAGACCAGAGCTGAACCAGGACTAGACCAGAGCTGAACCAGGACTGGACCAGGACTAGACCAGAGCTGAACCAGGACTGGACCAGGACTAGACCAGAGTCTGAACCAGGATTAGACCAGGACTAGACCAGAACTGAACCAGGACTAGACCAGAGCTGAACCAGGACTAGACCAGGACTAGACCAGGACTAGACTGGAGTCTGAACCAGGACTAGACCAGGACTGAACCAGGATTAGAACAGGATTACACCAGGACTAGACCAGGACTAGATCAGAGTCTGAACCAGGATTAGACCAGAGTTGAACCAGGACTAGACCAGGACTAGACCAGGACTAGACTGGAGTCTGAACCAGGACTAGACCAGGACTAGACCAGAGTCTGAACCAGGATTAGACCAGGACTAGACTGGAGTCTGAACCAGGACTAGACCAGGACTAGACCAGGACTAAAGCTGATATCTGACTCAAAGCTAAAGTGTCAGAACTGTTTGGTTTAAAAAGAGCTTTACCACTAAATGTTTAAATCTAAAGTAACTCTTTGTTAAAGTTTTTTCTCACGTAAACCTCCACAACATGTTCTCTCTGGCTCCAATGTGCTGCTCAAGAGCTTTTCTCATTCTTTTCAGACAAACTCAAGTCAATCACTGAATCACAGCCCTCATTCAAGTGACTCAAAAGCACATTTGATGTCAGCTGACTCGACTCACTCGTCCTGTGCTTTCACTCTCACCACCGCTCTCACAACGCTGTCACAAGTCATCCAATACATCCTGCCGCCTTTGACTCAACGTTATCTTTTCCCTCTCATCTCTCTTGTGTTGTTAAAAACTCCTTTTTCCATCTTTACAATATTACACATCTTTGAACTTCGCTCACTCGAGCTGCTGCTGAAATCTTAATTCATGCATTAATCACATCACATCTGGATTATTGCAATGCTTTATTTCTTGGTTCACTTTAACATCTTACTTCTAACATTTAAGGCATTAAATGGTCTCTGAGCTACTCTCCTCCTACTGCCCCCCCCCCCATGTGGACACGTGGGACATAAGTGTGCGTCCTGTCCACACAGAGAACTCCAGAGTGCCTGAGCGGGGAGGGGCTGATGAGCAGGACCAAAGTGATAATCCCTCTGCAGTTGGTGTGGCTCAGTCAGAGGCCAACATGTCAGAAAATACAAATACAGTGGTGTTAGAGATTAATGAGCGACAGTCGAACCAGGGACGTTGTTAGACACATCAAGCCCTTAACTGTATTCATTCAATTATTTGGTTATTCACTTTTCTGCATTGGTCAAGGCACGTAACATTGCTATGGTTACCCTCTGTGTATTGACGGTGAATATTTTTATTTATTAAAGAGGACAAAGTAAAAGCAACAGTTGTGTTCCAGTTAATGGGGCCTGACTCAGTTCAAAGTGGTTTGCAGCAGGTTCCTGTTCTGTTCAGGGCCAGGCCTGTCACTGCTCACAATAGAAACTGTCTGGGAGCCTTTTTCAACTGTGTGGGACAACTTATTGTCCTGATGTGGAAGGAATAGTGTCCCACACTTTTGTCAAATTGTGAAAAAAGGACTTTTGCCCAAAATAGTTTTTAAAAGCCAGGACGCATGATCTTGTGATTGGGTCATGTCCAGTGTTCACAGCCGAGAGGAGACAACACTCAGAGCTGGGGACAGAGAGTTGTTTTGATCTGAAAATAAACATTAATGTGTGATACTTTCTGTTCTTTGGGAAAGTGAGAGCATTTGTCTGAGACAGTGCTGTACAATGATGAACCCAACCAGGAGGTCTCTTCTGGAGCTTGTAGGCTCTGTTCTAGAGTCTGGACACTGGCTCTAGAACATCATTAGTGCTGAGTGTCCAAATGGAAAGACAGTATGAGATGGTTGATAGGATTACAGTAGATCTGTTTCAGATCCTGAAAGTGACAGGTCAGATGTGATTGTGTTGTAAACATACAGTGTTTGCTGTCGTTTCTTTGTTAGGTTCTGACTGTGCTCTCTGTAGAAGAGATGAGAATCCAGGAGCACACCAACATATTTATAGGTTGGTGTCATAGAAAGTGTTGGATTGTCCAGAACGACTGTATTTGACCTGGATAAATGCTTCCTGTGTGAGTGAAAGCACATGCTTCTGTCTTCTTTACACTGATTGTAAGATGCTCTCCAGATTTTGAAGATCAGGTGACACTTTAGAACTGATGCTATTTGGATTTGGATCAGAGTGGAAGATGACACTGTCATGTGCTCACAGTAAACATGTTGAGTAATTACAGACCAGGTTTGGACAAAAGACATATGGACAGTTAGTGAGCAGCTTGTTATTTCTGACAGATTCCATTCATTGATTTTAGAGAAATGTCTCCATACTTTTTGAAATGACTGAAGGATTGGTCTATAGTTAGAAATGTGTGTGTGTGTGTGGGGGGGGGGGCATCAGCTTTAAATATTGGGAGGATTTGAGCAGTTTTCCAGGTTGAAGGGAACACAGAGAGCCTGACACAAAGATGAATCAGACGATGTAAAAGAGGTTCAGAAAGTTCATGTTGAGCTCATTTCTGTCATAAGAATGTGAGTTGTTTAGGGAACGTAAGGTCTGACACATGTCCATCTGTGAGAGTTCTGTAAATGTCAAATGTGATGATACTGATGAGTTTGTGCCAAAGGCTTTGAGGCTGGACACTTAGAAGACACTACATTTACACATGTCACTAAAGAATCATTCAAAGTGGTTTTTTTAATATTCAGTGATGAGTACTCCATTGAAGTTCATCTGAATTTAATTTGAGTTGTTCTTTTTACATTTGTCGTTTATGTTTTTAAATAATTGCAACAGTATTTTAGGATTTGAAGCCTCTTGAGTATTTGATTTAGAAAAGAATCCATTTTAGTTTTACACAATGCAACAGACACTTATTTCTAATTGACATTAATTGTACTTTTGTTTCCTGGGTTTTAGATGTTCTGTATATTTTCAGAGTTAAATCTTTCTGCTTGAGAAGTTGTAGTATTTCTGAATTGAACCTGTTCTGACTTTATGTTTTTTGGACAGAGATGATTTTTTGACGTACTGTTTCTATTTCTGTTTGGAAGTTTGATAAGGTTTGTTCTGGATTCATTAAGGATCTTTCATCTTTCCAGTCGCTGGAACTGGTTTTGAAATAGTTTTTTTTCACACTTGGACGACGTGCATGTCCTTTAACAGTTGTGTATTTGTTTCTAATCGTGTCGACACGAGAGTGGTCAGAGAATGCTACGTTTATTTTTCCAGAATATTCAGACTTGTTCCAGTGATTTGTGAAAATAAGGTCAATGATTGAGCAGCGTGTTTTTCCACTTCTTGTAGCTCCTTCATTAAGTGACTAAGACCAAGCTTTGAGGCGAGAGCTTTGAGAGACTTGGATTCAAATCGTCCAGAAACACAAGCTCTTTGGTCTTTGCTGCTTTTCTTCGACTGGAGATCTGAGACAGGGAAGTATTTGTCTTATTGTTTGGACCATTAGATGTTACGATGAGGCTAATTGAATGTTGATGTGTCAAATCCAGGACCAGTTGCACTGACTCTGAGTCTGTTTTGATTTTTGTTAAAGCATGCACATATTTTTGATTGACATACAGGACAACTCTAGCAGTTTTTCCATTTGGGTTTTTACAATAGAGTCAATCCTTTACAATTGAGAGGAAGGAGTGAGGGACAGCAGGAGTAAGCCAAGGTTCAGAGACTGTCTTTATGTGTTCCTTTGTTTGAGCATCATTTTAAATTCATCTACTTTGGGGACAAGGCTACGAGAGTTTAGATGCACATTTGAAATCCTCTTACTTCTTCGAGCTGAACTAATGTGGTTGTCTTTTTTAAAAGTGGTGCTCTCTGAGTTTTTCTTGATGGGACTTTGGTGAGGAGAGGAAGAGGAATAGATGTTGTAGTAAAAGTTCATTGGGGAAAGACAGGTGCTGGGTCTGAGAGAGTGCAGTGCTGCAGCTGTAGGACTGGGCGGATGTAAAAGACAAGGATTATTAAGACCAGAGTCATATCTATAAAAATACAGAAAGAATAAGATAAAAGTGTAGGAGTCAGGCCCAGGATTAAGTTCAACATTTCCTCTGAATAAGAATAAAAACCAGGACTTAGATTGTCTTCTACCCAGAGCTGAAATATGAAAGCACTGAGATTAAAGTTTTAGAAGAAAACGGCTCCAGATCTGGTCGAGGCCAAGAGTAAGGCTTCCAACTAAAGTTAAAGTGGAAAGTGAGAAAACAGATTGTATAATAGGTCTGCTCCGCAGGTGGGACGTCCTGGGACCACATAATAAACTAAAATGAGAAAAAGAAAAATAAAGTGTGGTCATGTGACCACTAATTTTTATTCTGCAAGTGTCTTCTTAATGCACAGCCATGTCTGTGCCATTGGACTTTTTTTAAAGAGCCATAAATGAGCAGTATTTAAACATTTGTCTTGAGGTTCTTTTTCTTCAGTTACAGAGATCTATTGTAGATTATTGTCTTTCATAAGAACTAACTGATCCCATCTGAGGTCATTTATCAGTTTAGTGCACAGGAGAATAACTGTGAAATGCAGTGAAGATGCTGAGTCAGACCTTTGTCTGGCCAAAGTGACAGCTACAGCAGAGTGCTGGAAATGACTCAGTTGTAATGAAATGGCTGAATGATAACACTACAGAATATGTCTGTGTCCTTTTATAGGAATACTGACATTATCTGTGCTCTGTAGGAGATGAAAGGATGTTACAGCAGAGATACTCTTTAGAAAAATCTGTCTTTCTACCTTATTATACTCATACAACTGTGGTGCTTTTAAATCCCCAAAACAAAGAAACTCAAGAAGTCATAGTCATTCTTTTCTGTTGTGAAGAAAAAGAAAGTTTCCATGGATCTAATCACATCAGGAAACAGTTTAATAACAGTTATGGAGTAGGATTGTTTTTGTCGAGAGCTTCATTATGACATGTGGGAGAGACCAAACAGTGACTGTTGTACTGAGTGCATTATTAAACACAGCAGAAATGTGCATCGCTGGCCAGAGAGCACTAACAGCAGATCATTTTAGGAAAGGCTTCGCAGCGCCGACAGGAACCGACAAAAAGGGGCTTGTCCATGAGCTGACTCCTTCAAGGAATATTATCTCAACCAGATCAAATGAACTAAATACAGATAGTGTTTTTGTTCTAAGACCATTGTGCTTTATGTGGTCGTGGTACACACTCTACCAGGTGAGTCACCGCAGCAACTACAACTAAACCATGTGAAAACTAGACTTCTGTAGGCCTTCTTTGAAGAAACGTAGGTCCTTTAAGAGTGAGGTCCATAGAAGAGCTGTGTATCCATAGACTCTTCTTATTAATATAGTGTCAAGTGTCTATTATGAATTCTGTTTTCTTTCTCTGCCCTTGAACTTGTGCTTTGGCTAAAACAAATAAAATGAGCCACATAATTGTTGTTACGAGTCCAAGTTTGTTCCAGTCTACAGCAGCTCTTTTTTCCTCCTGTGACAGAGCTTCAGTGACATTTCTTCAAGCATTGGTTAAAAGCTTCTTAAATGACTCCTGCATATAATCCACTTTGCTGCTGTCCATCTCCTGTACAGTTAGATGATTGGATTGGACTCAGAAATGTAAGTGGTGCGAGTGCCAGGGTTCCACTGAGCCACCTGAGCAGATGCTGATAGACGCCTGCACTGTAGCTGCTCAACACCACATGTCTTCACACATGTTGGATCTGGAGCACACACACAGAACAGGAGCTTTTCAAAGAGAAATCACATTTGACTTGCTCTGAAATGGAAGCTTTCATTTTGTAGTTTTAGATGCAAGTGAATGGTGCAGTGCAGTTACGTATCTATTTACATTTACATTTACATTTATTCATTTAGCTGACGCTTTTATCCAAAGCGACTTACATTGTTCTAATGTAATTACCAGTGTTACAGTCACTGGAGGCAAGGTGGGTTAAGTGTCTTGCCCAAGGACACAAGGACAGTAATGAACTGTGGTGGGAGTGGGAATCGAACCGCCTACCTTCCGGTTGAAAGACGACCACTCTACCCACTGAGCTACTGCCGCCCACGCCCATCTATAACTGAAAAACACAAACACAATGATTCTAGAGAAGAATATTAGTGTCATTAACAGGGCTTTTAGACAGAAATATATTACAATATTTTCCACTGTCCAGACAATAGATATTACAAATGAGAAGTGTTATAAAGGCTCAGTCCCCCCGAATGTGTGATCACATGATGCAACGTCGACACCCGGATTGTTACTAGTTCCGTTTCCGGTAGCAGTAAAGGCATGTGAGAGGCACGTTAGTTAATTAGGGAGTGAAGTAAAGAACAAGTGGGTTTTTGTTTCCACAAGATTTTTCTGAGAGCCTTGGAGTCATCGGAGTATTATATTATAGAGTCGCTGATGAAACGTGAGTGTTTTTGTTGTTGTATTATTGTTCTCTCACTGGTTTAAGTTACATTTAAGTCTACCTGAGTTGCCATGTCGGCTATTATATGTTCGCGCTGTCCATATGCAGCCTTTAGATGTTTGTCAAAAGCTATTTTTTACTGTATTGCTTGTTGATGCATTTCTGTGGTGTATATAGCATCTGTTACACGTCAGAAGGTTTGCAAGTAGTAACGTGAGAAGGTCGGCTGTCCATGCGGTCTTAATTGTGTGGCCATGTTGTATTTTCGGCGGCCAGTAGATGGAGCCAGTGCTACACCTATATTTTGTCATGTGCCTTATTAAAGTTAGCACTGTATTGATGGAACTCACTTAGACCAGTTTACTTGTCTCTATTATGTGAATTTCACTGGTACACATTTATGTTAAGTTAACAGACATACTTGTTTGTCATTTCAGACTGTTGGAAATAATAATAATACTTCAAATCACCATATTGTAACCACCTAAACAACTGTAATTAAAACACTTCTGGATTCTCACAAGACGCTCATCTTTTCCTCCTGTGTTCTGACCGACACCCCATCTTGTCCTCTGTTATACACCTAAGAATTAGCCCAATACAGTCCACTCCAGAACAAGAAGGGAAATTAAAATCAACACAAAATATGTATTTGAACCTTATATAAACACAAAAAGTGAGGGACATAGACCTGAAAAGTCTTTTTATTGTGTTTTTCTCACAAAGTGTATTTACTCATGAATGTGTGTTAATGATGCTCAGTATGGTTTTGTTTCTGTAAAAAAAAAGTAGGTCAGGATGAATGTGATAAGCTTGTGTGACTAAAGCCTCTGTTAATGTTTATTTAAACTAAACAAAAGGCCTACACAGTATAGTACACTCATATTAACAGATTATTAAAGGCTGGTTGATGGTAAATTATAATATTGTGAGAGACGTTGTCACATTGTACAACATTGCACTGAGCGTCTACTGTATTTGTCAAAGTTTAGCACATTTAACGCTCAATACTGCCAACAGTGCTGTACAGGCTTCAGGTTTGAACTCATTTATTAGTTTTGATGGAACATTGCAGTGGAACCTGGGGTTGACACTCGTCGGTAGGATACAGGTTTGCAGGTTATGCACAGCCTACATCACCATATTCTCCGTCGAATACAAACGCAGACTGTCTCTGTCACCAAGCACCAATAGTGGTGGACTTCTTTTAAAGCTTACAGCCTTTATTTGAGATTATGATAATGTTATGTAAGTTTGCATCTTTGCACGACTGTTAAGAGAATACAAATAAAATAAGGTTTAGGAGAAAGTAACCATTGTGCTTTTATTACAAGTAGGGATGCTCATTTCCATTAATTTTCCTGACCGACAACCGCCGCTCCTTAATCGATTATTAACCGTTAACTGATAAGATTATAATATTAAATTGGCATTAAATAAAGGATCATAGGTCGACAATAAAAAAAAAAAAAAAAAAAAAAAAAAAAAAAAAATTGACGCGTATCTGTGACCCTTTAAAAAAATACAAACTTTTTTTTAATCAAAGGGTTTATTTTAACGTGCAAAGTGCAAACAGCAGAATACAGAACAGATCAACAACAGAACCTGGATTCAGTTTAAATTTCCACGCACCTGCAGCATTTCTGACAGTGAGAGAAAAATAGAATAAAATAATACAAATAAAAAACAAAATAGGGCTACACTAAATATATTTTTTTAAACTTAAATAATTAACAAATTAGGATGACAAAAAGAAAACACTGAATCCGTTTGAACGAAGCTTTCAAAAAACGGCATTTTTTTTTTCGATAGACTAAGATTTTTCGTTAAATAAAAATAGCAGCCCTACCTCAACACCTTGTCTAATTTTTATTTAAAAAAAGCAACATATCAACGTGATGTGGGGTCAGTCTGGAGCGCAGCCTGTTGACAGTTAGACCCGCGGCAGAAAACACCCTCTCCGATGGGACAGATGTACCGGGAATACACAGGTAACGTCTCGCTAGAGTGGCCAGCTTCGGGAAGCGCATTTCATTTGCTTTCCACCAGTCAAGAGGATTAATATCCAGAGAAGGAGGATCGTCTCTCATGTAGATGTCAACCTCTGCTTCTGGATAACCAGTGGCTTGACGAGGGGTGCTGTAGTCACCTCCCAGGAGCATAATCATGGCGTTGCTTTGGCTGCGGTCTTCATCTCCAGCTTGGGTAGCAGACACCGCTTTCTCACCTCCTTCCGCATTGGCCATTACCAAAGCAGCACACATTTCAATAAGTTTTGCTTTTGCGGCTTCTTTCTCCGTTTGTGCAAAAAAAGGGAGATGTTTATGGCGTGGGTCCAGGACAGAGGCGATCAGCGCAGGTTTGGCCACCAGATCATCATTATCAACCTGTGACGAACATAGAACCTCTTTATTAATTCAAAACAACGACAATAATAATAAATAATAATAATAATAATATTAATAACTACCTCCATGCGGCCACGTAAGGACTGCCGAACCTTTGCCTTGAACTCCGTCACTCTGTGGCCGTCCTCCTCGGCTCTAATCAGGTGTGTATTCAGCAGGCTAAAGGTGATGGGGTAAATGTTGGAAATTGAAACGTTCTTTTCTGATGACATTATGGTGGTTGCACATTTTAAAGTTTCCAACACGGGCGCAATCTCCTCCATTATTTGCCAGTGTTCCTCAGATATCCAGGGTTCTGGCATCTTGCAGCCTTGTAACTGTTCTGTCAGACAGAACAGCAGTAACAGCCCACCTTTGTTCGAGAAGTCTTCCGAACATGTCACACACCGAGTTCCATCTTGTTTTACAAGACTGAATGAGCTGGTGTTTTGGAAGTTTCATTTGTGATTGCTTATCTTC
>JALDQB020000166.1:0-111744 GCA_024416835.2 Perccottus glenii | reverse complement strand
TAGTCCTGGGTTAGACCTGGTTTATTCCCGGTTTAGACCTGGTTTAGACCTTGTTTATTCCCGGTTTATTCCTGGTTTAGACCTGGTTTAGACCTGGTTTAGTCCTGGTTTAGTCCTGGGTTAGACCTGGTTTAGACCTGGTTTAGTCCTGGTTTATTCCTGGTTTAGACCTTGTTTAGACCTGGTTTAGTCCTGGTTTAGTCCTGGGTTAGACCTGGTTTAGACCTGGTTTAGTCCAGGTTTAGTCCAGGTTTAGTCCAGGTTTAGTCCCGGTTTAGACCCGGTTTAGTCCCGGTTTAGTCCTGGTTTAGTCCTGGTTTAGTCCTGCTTTAGTCCTTCTTTAGACCTGGTTTAGTCCTGCTTTAGACCTGGTTTAGTCCTGTTTAGACCTGGTTTAGTCCTGGTTTAGACCTGGTTTAGTCCTGGTTTAGTCATGGTTTAGAACTGATTTAGACCTGGTTTAGACCTGGTTTAGACCTTCTTTAGACCTGGTTTAGACCTGGTTTAGTCCTGGTTTAGTCCTGGTTTAGTCCTGGTTTAGTCCTGGTTTAGACCTGGTTTAGTCCTGTTTAGTCCTGGTTTAGACCTGGTTTAGAACTTTTTTTAGACCTGGTTTAGTCCTTGTTTAGACCTGGTTTAGACCTGGTTTAGTCCTGTTTAGTCCTGGTTTAGAACTTTTTTTAGACCTGGTTTAGTCCTGGTTTAGACCTTATTTAGACCTTATTTAGACCTGGTTTAGACCTGGTTTAGTCCTGGTTTTGTCCTGGTTTTGTCCTGCTTTAGTCCTTCTTTAGACCTGGTTTAGTCCTGCTTTAGTCCTTCTTTAGACCTGGTTTAGCCCTGGTTTAGTCCTGATTTAGTCCTGGTTTAGGCCTGGTTAAGACCTGGTTAAGACCTGGTTAAGACCTGGTTTAGACCTGGTTTTGTCCTGGTTTTGTCCTGCTATAGTCCTTCTTTAGACCTGGTTTAGTCCTGGTTCAGCCCTGGTTTAGTCCTGTTTAGACCTGGTTTAGTCCTGGTTTAGACCTGGTTTAGACCTGGTTTAGTCCTGGTTTAGTCCTGTTTAGACCTGGTTTAGTTTTGGTTTAGACCTGGTTTAGACCTGGTTTAGACCTAGTTTAGACCTGGTTTAGACCTGGTTCAGACATGGTTTAGACATGGTTTAGAACTGGTTTAGTCCTGGTTTAGTCCTGGTTTAGACCTGGTTTAGTCCTGGTTTAGACCTGGTTTAGTCCTGGTTTAGTCCTGGTTTAGTCCTGGTTTAGACCTGGTTTAGAACTGGTTTAGACCTGGTTTAGTCCTGGTTAAGACCTGGTTAAGACCTGGTTTAGTCCTGGTTTTTTCCTGGTTTTGTCCTGCTTTAGTCCTTCTTTAGACCTGGTTTAGTCCTGCTTTAGTCCTTCTTTAGACCTGGTCCCTAAAAACACTCCTAAATACTTTAACCCTGCTCTTCCCCATTGCAACCCACCAGGAAGCATCGGACCTTTAATAAACCTGCCACACCATAAAGCATCACTTTTTCCCCAATTAACTACTGCTGATACTTGAACTCCTATGGTCATGAGCTTTGGGTCATGACCGAAAGAACAAGATCCCGGATACAAGCGGCCGAAATGGGCTTTCTCCGCAGGGTGGCGGGCGCTCCTTAGAGATAAGGTGAGGAGCTCGGTCACCGGGAGGAGCTCAGTAGAACCGCTGCTCCTCCACATCGAGAGGAGCCAGCTGAGGTGGCTCGGGCATCTGTTTCGGATGCCTCCTGGACGCCCTCCCTAGGAGGTGTTTCTGGCATGTCCCACCGGGAGGAGACCCCGGGAAGACCTAGGACACGCTGGAGGACTATGTCTCTCGGCTGGCCTGGGAACGCCCCGGTATCCCCGGAAGAGCTAGAGGAAGTGTCTGTGGAGAGGGAAGTCTGGGCGTCTCTACTTAGACTGCTGCCCTCGCGACCCGGCCCCGGATAAGCGGTAGAAGATGGATGGATGGATGGATGGAACTACTGCTGATGAAGCTTTTCCATAAACCTCTAAAGCCTGTTTAAGCACCTTAATGTCACTCTGCTCTCTGATTATAACTGTAATATCATCAGCATATGCAGAGAGTTTAATAGAACAGTTTATGTTGTTTATCTGTAGGCCCATTAACTCTCTTCTCAATTTGCACAAAAAGGGTTCAACTACAATACTGTACAGTTGACCTGACAGTGGACAACCCTGTCTAATTCCTCTTTTCACATTTATTGGGACACTTAACCCACCACCCATTTTTATCATACATGTCGCTTCCATATATAAGAGTTTAATCCTTGAAATGAACTTTTCCCCAAAACCAAAAGCTTTGAGGCTATCAAACAGAAACCTATGATCAACCCTGTCAAACGCCTTTTCCTGATCCAAGGACAACAGTCCCATATTGACATCTTTACTATAAGCATAATCAAAAACATCCCTTATTAAGTGTAGATTATCCATGATTGACCTATTTTTAACACAATATGACTGATCTTTTGTACAATTTCATACAACACATTATTTAATCTATTTGCTAGAACCTTGGAAAAATTTTATATTCTGTACACAAAATTGCTACAGGTCTCCAGTTCTTTAAAAGAGTTAAATCTCCCTTTTTTGGGAGCAATGATAGAATAGCACGTTGACAGCTAGTTGAAAGAATACCTTCACTGCAGCATATCTGAAGCACCTTAAAATAATCATCTCCAATTATTGTCCAAAAGTTTTGTAAAACTCAGCCGGTAGTCCATCCAAGCCAGGGCTCTTGCCTGAAGAGAGCGCCTTAACAGCCAGAGATACCTCCTCAAAAGAGATTTCAGCCTCTAAAAACTTTTTATGATCTTCAGATAAAACAGGTAAGTCTTTTAGCAGCTCTCTTCTACAATGTGCATCAGAGCTTTCAGCTGCGTACAAATTAGAATAGAAATCAACAGCAATCTTTCTCATTTTCTGTGGGTTCGAGGTAACATTTCCATTATTGTCCTTCAGGCATACATTTCTGCTGACCCACTTTACGCTCTAGATTAAAAAAATAATTAGTAGGCGCATCCACATCCTTCAGAGTTAAAAATCGGCTTCTTATAAGAGCTCCTTTTACTCTTTCATCCAGAATTGAGCTTAAATGGTTTTTCTTTTCAATCCACCGTTCTTTTAACTGAACATCATCATTTACAGTCATATTCATTTCCATATTAACAATCTCTGTTTCCAGCCACTTTAATGTATTTTTAAACATACAGAAGAATAAGCAGAGTACTTCTGAGAGAAATCTCTTATGTGCACTTTACCAACTTCCCACCACTGTATAATACTTTCAAAGAGACTCTTTTCTGCTTGCCATGTTTCCCAAAAAAACTTAAAAGATTTACAAAACTCTTTATCTTCTAACATTTTTGTATTAAAATGCCAGTAGCAGCTCTTTTGTGTGCTTTTAGACAGGGTAAAACCAACCCTAATAAGTTTGCGATCAGAAAGTATATTAGGAATAATTTCTGTACCAACAACTCTATTTTTCAGGTTAGAAGATATATAAAACCGGTCCAAACGAGCAGCAGAAATCTTATCATTACAGACCTTCACCCATGTATATTGTTTTATGGATGGATTGTGTTCTCTCCATACATCTGACAGGTTCAGCTTCTTAATGACCCCAGCTAAAGCGGAGGCTGACTGTGCATGAGGTTCTTCCCATTCCTATCAAAATTAAAATCAAGAGTGCAGTTCCAATCACCCCTATAACAATAAACACGTCTTCCTTTTCTTCTTTAACCATATTTTCAAACTTCTTGAAAAGTAAACTCCTTTCTGCTCCAACATTAGGAGCATAAATGTTTACAAACAAGAATTTAAACTTATTAATTTCAGCTTTAACAATTAAAAACCTTCCTGGCTCTACTTCATTTTTAATAACACTTTCACATTTAAAGTAGGAGAAAAAGAATAGCCACCCAGCACTTAAATTAGTCCCATGACTGAGAACATGTTCTCCTCTCCACCATAATCCCCACTCAACTTCATTACTACAAGTACTATGAGTTTCTTGTAGAAATGTAACACTCAAATCTTTCAAACAAATAATTTCTGATAAAACCTTATTCTTTTCCCATCCTCATCCCATTGACATTAAGAGAACCCACCCTTAAGATCTCCATAAGAAAGGGAAAAGAAAAACAGATCAGATTGAAAGAGAAATGTTCAGTCATTGAAGTTTCTTAGATTTTCCCCTCGCTTTTCCCGTCCTTATTCCTGATCTAACAACAGTTAAAAATTTTAAGACGAAATCTTTTGTTGTGACAGCTCATCATAGCTGCTTTCTTTCCTAAACCACATTACTGAAGCAATAAACTTTTACTTTTCCGCATCCGGGAAGTAATCTCTTATTTCAACACCCGCTTTTCCTTTTGTCTTATCAAGAAAATAATTGATCTGCTCTAATGGATACAGATCTTTCCCAACCTCCTTAGACGCATCAGACCATTGCTCTTCATCTCTCATCCCGTCATCAGTATACTGTGATAAACTCTCTGTTTCATCAGTCAAATTTTCCTCAGAACCACATTTCTGTACATTATCATCTTCATCATAATCACTCTGATCATTTCCATCACCTATATTCACAGCTTTATCAGGTAACGTTACTTGATTACTTCCAGATTGCTCCACACAGCCAGCATTAACAACAGAATCACTCACCTCCTGCTGCTCTTTCACCTCCTCTGTAGCCCCTCTATCCTGCTCCTCATCTCTCTCAGGTTCAGTGTTATTAACAGTTACTTTAGTTGCCGGGCAGACAGGGTAACCGGAACATAAGTTACCCAAATTCTACTCACTGTCAGCTCATTTACTTGTAATTCAGATTTTAAGAACACGACAACCGCTTTATTCATCCGAGAAGCAGAGACGATGTTTTCAAAACCAATCTTCTGACCGATACTCATAAGCAAATCCTCCACTGTCACCCCGGCCTCAGGTACACACCTGCAACTGTTTAGTGACAGAGTCGCTCTCCTGCAGTGAGCAGCCGCCAAAGACTTCGCTCTTTAACTTTGGGAGTTGTTGAGACCTCGGTTTGAGCCAGTGGCACAAACTGATAAGGCTCTAGCCCTGTGTCCACAGAAAAGTCCTCCACTTAGAAGGACCGCTCTGTAGCAAAGCTACTAGCTTCCTTCAAGTCTACATCTTTGCAAGTCTGACAGCTGCTGTCAATCACTGCGGGTCTCAGCTTCACGCCCGCTGAGCTCCGCCTCTGTTCTTCCCTCTGTCATTGCTCTGCCCACTTTTCCAGCATTTTTCAAATTTTGTGAGTGGGTGGAGTTAGGCTCTGACCAGGGGTTTAGTTACCCTTTAACCAGTGCTGTCCCGACCAGAAAAAATCCACTAGTCGCTTTTGTATTCCTCGCACTAGATCCTCAGGAGGCTCAAGTATTGTCATTCGGTGCCAAAGTGAAGAAGCACCAAGTTGTTACATACCAGAACCCTCCTCTATAGGACAACTGGGGAGCAACCAATTCCAGAGACAACCTTGCACACACTTTCTCCAAAAGGCCTTCCCAATTTTTCTTCTTAAACTCTTCTGTCCCTAAAAACACTCCTAAATACTTTAACCCTGCTCTTCCCCATTGCAACCCACCAGGAAGCATCGGACCTTTAATAAACCTGCCACACCATAAAGCATCACTTTTTCCCCAATTAACTACTGCTGATGAAGCTTTTCCATAAACCTCTAAAGCCTGTTTACACCTTAATGTCACTCTGCTCTCTGATTATAACTGTAATATCATCAGCATATGCAGAGAGTTTAATAGAACAGTTTATGTTGTTTATCTGTAGGCCCATTAACTCTCTTCTCAATTTGCACAAAAAGGGTTCAACTACAATACTGTACAGTTGACCTGACAGTGGACAACCCTGTCTAATTCCTCTTTTCACATTTATTGGGACACTTAACCCACCACCCATTTTTATCATACATGTCGCTTCCATATATAAGAGTTTAATCCTTGAAATGAACTTTTCCCCAAAACCAGAAGCTTTGAGGCTATCAAACAGAAACCTATGATCAACCCTGTCAAACGCCTTTTCCTGATCCAAGGACAACAGTCCCATATTGACATCTTCACTATAAGCATAATCAAAAACATCCCTTATTAAGTGTAGATTATCCATGATTGACCTATTTTTAACACAATATGACTGATCTTTGTGTACAATTTCATACAACACATTATTTAATCTATTTGCTAGAACCTTGGAAAAAAATTTATATTCTGTACACAAAATTGCTACAGGTCTCCAGTTCTTTAAAAGAGTTAAATCTCCCTTTTTTGGGAGCAATGATAGAATAGCACGTTGACAGCTAGTTGAAAGAATACCTTCACTGCAGCATTTCTGAAGCACCTTAAAATAATCATCTCCAATTATTGTCCAAAAAGTTTTGTAAAACTCAGCCGGTAGTCCATCCAAGCCAGGGCTCTTGCCTGAAGAGAGCGCCTTAACAGCCAGAGATACCTCCTCAAAAGAGATTTCAGTCTCTAAAAACATTTTATGATCTTCAGATAAAACAGGTAAGTCTTTTAGCAGCTCTCTTCTACAATGTGCATCAGAGCTTTCAGCTGCGTACAAATTAGAATAGAAATCAACAGCAATCTTTCTCATTTCCTGTGGGTTCGAGGTAACATTTCCATTATTGTCCTTCAGCGAAAGCATACATTTCTGCTGACCCACTTTACGCTCTAGATTAAAAAAATAATTAGTAGGCGCATCCACATCCTTCAGGGTTAAAAATCAGCTTCTTATAAGAGCTCCTTTTACCCTTTCATCCAGAATTGAGCTTAAATGGTTTTTCTTTTCAATCCACCTTTCTTTTAACTGAACATCATCATTTACAGTCATATTCATTTCCATATTAACAATCTCTGTTTCCAGCCACTTTAATGTATTTTTTAAACATACAGAAGAATAAGCAGAGTACTTCTGAGAGAAATCTCTTATGTGCACTTTACCAACTTCCCACCACTGTATAATACTTTCAAAGAGACTCTTTCTGCTTGCCATGTTTCCCAAAAAACCTTAAAAGATTTACAAAACTCTTTATCTTCTAACATTTTTGTATTAAAATGCCAGTAGCAGCTCTTTTGTGTGCTTTTAGACAGGGTAAAACTAACCCTAATAAGTTTGTGATCAGAAAGTATATTAGGAATAATTTCTGTACCAACAACTCTATTTTTCAGGTTAGAAGATATATAAACCGGTCCAAACGAGCAGCAGAAATCTTATCATTACAGACCTTCACCCATGTATACTGTTTTATGGATGGATTGTGTTCTCTCCATACATCTGAGAGGTTCAGCTTCTTAATGACCCCAGCTAAAGCGGAGGCTGACTGTGCATGAGGTTCTTCCCATTCCTATCAAAATTAAAATCAAGAGTGCAGTTCCAATCACCCCTATAACAATAAACACGTCTTCCTTTTCTTCTTTAACCATATTTTCAAACTTCTTGAAAAGTAAACTCCTTTCTGCTCCAACATTAGGAGCATAAATGTTTACAAACAAGAATTTAAACTTATTAATTTCAGCTTTAACAATTAAAAACCTTCCTGGCTCTACTTCATTTTTTAATAACACTTTCACATTTAAAGTAGGAGAAAAAAGAATAGCCACCCCAGCACTTAAATTAGTCCCATGACTGAGAACATGTCTCTCCACCATAATCCCCACTCAACTTCATTACTACAAGTACTATGAGTTTCTTGTAGAAATGTAACACTCAAATCTTTCAAACAAATAATTTCTGATAAAACCTTATTCTTTTTCCCATCCCTCATCCCATTGACATTAAGAGAACCCACCCTTAAGATCTCCATAAGAAAGGGAAAAAGAAAAAAACAGATCAGATTGAAAGAGAAATGTTCAGTCATTGAAGTTTCTTAGATTTTCCCCTCGCTTTTCCCGTCCTTATTCCTGATCTAACAACAGTTAAAAAAATTTTAAGACGAAATCTTTTTTGTTGTGACAGCTCATCATAGCTGCTTTCTTTCCTAAACCACATTACTGAAGCAATAAACTTTTACTTTTCCGCATCCGGGAAGTAATCTCTTATTTCAACACCCGCTTTTCCTTTTGTCTTATCAAGAAAATAATTGATCTGCTCTAATGGATACAGATCTTTCCCAACCTCCTTAGACGCATCAGACCATTGCTCTTCATCTCTCATCCCGTCATCAGTATACTGTGATAAACTCTCTGTTTCATCAGTCAAATTTTCCTCAGAACCACATTTCTGTACATTATCATCTTCATCATAATCACTCTGATCATTTCCATCACCTATATTCACAGCTTTATCAGGTAACGTTACTTGATTACTTCCAGATTGCTCCACACAGCCAGCATTAACAACAGAATCACTCACCTCCTGCTGCTCTTTCACCTCCTCTGTAGCCCCTCTATCCTGCTCCTCATCTCTCTCAGGTTCAGTGTTATTTACTTCAGGCTCGATGTCGTTCTCTTCCCGAGATGTAGACGCGCGCTGTTCATCTCTACGCGGACACGTGAAACGTTTGTGGCCCAAATCACCGCAAATAAAACACTTCAAACTCTCAGTGCTCGCGTACACCATGAAATAATTCTCTCCGTGAGTAACACGGAACGAAACTTCCAAAGTCCGCTCCGGTGAGTTCAGAAACATGTAGACATGTCGTCTAAAAGAAAGAACATGTTTTAAAGCAGCGTCTTTACACCCGAGGGGACAGCTTTACGGGCTTGCGATCTTACCAAATCTCACTAGCTCTTTCACAATAGCTTCATTAGAAATGAACGGCGGAATGTTTGAAACAGTTACTTTAGTTGCCGGGGCAGACAGCGGGGTAACCGGAACATAAGTTTCCTTTACCCAAATTCTACTCACTGTCAGCTCATTTACTTGTGATTCAGATTTTAAGAACACGACAACCGCTTTATTCATCCGAGAAGCAGAGACGATGTTTTCAAAACCAATCTTCTGACCGATACTCATAAGCAAATCCTCCACTGTCACCCCGGCCTCAGGTACACACCTGCAACCGTTTAGTGACAGAGTCGGCGTTCCCTGCTCGTGAGCAGCCGCCATCCCGGCGACCACACACCGCGCACACACACCCTCACAAACACGAAAAAACTCCTCTTCCTACACTGAACCCGAGGGGAAAAGAGGAAATAATAGAAGGAAAAGAAAAAACACTGAAAGATTGTTCACAATCACTCTCAGCAACGCTCTCAAACACGCGCTCAGCTCTCCACATCTACCCAGCATGCACCAGAGAGAGAGAGAGAGAAAGAGAGAGAGAGAACGAGAGAGAGAACGAGAGAGAAAGAGAGAGAGAGAGGGAGAGAGAGAGATTTAATTGAATATTATTTTTTTTATTTATTTATAAATAATTGCTTCAATAACTTGTTCTTGTCTCTGTTCAGAGCCAGTCAGGTTGGTGGGACAGTCCAGTGGCTGTGCTGGGACTGTGGAGCTGAGACACAGAGGAGAGTGGAGACCAGTGTCTGCCTTAAGAGTCTCGGACTGGGACCTGAAGTCTACAGCTGCTGTGTGTCGAGACCTGGACTGTGGTTCAGCTGTTTCTGAAAAAATAAGAGTTGATTTTCCAGAGAGACCTTTGTGGAAGGTCAGTGGTGACTGTGTAAAGCAGACGTCTCTGAGAGACTGTGTAATGGGAAGAGACTTCAGTCTCACATCTGGTCTGGAAGTGGTGTGTTCAGGTAAAAGAGCTGTTTATTGAATTAAATTATTTTATTACTTATTTAAATTACAGCTGCATCAATTTATTTCAGGTACATTTCTCGGGTCATTATTTATTTTTGTGAGAAATTCAGATTCAGAGAATACAATTTATTTTGATATTTTTATTTTGTGAAACATTATATTGTAGTAAAATGAGCTGAAAAGTTTTAAATGTATTGTTTCCAAAGAAAAAGTGTCTCAGAAACAAGCTCCAACAAAAGCAGATCTAAGAAAGAACTAAATATGAAACACAGGAACCTGTCTGAACCTGGTTGGTTTTTATTGAGGTACATCTTCAGTGAAGCTTAAAGCTCCACTCCTCATTTTCTTTTTTGTCCCTGTCTCAGAGCCACTCTCCTCCAACAGCAGCAGAGGACCTCTCCTGCTTCTCTTTTATTCAACAAATAAAACCAGAACAAACTGAAGTTTAGAGTTTAGCGTTAGCCTAGCTCCGACTTCAGCGTCAGGACGACAATTATCTCCTCCTCATTAAACATTACGTGATTAAATTGACAGTAAATCCTTTTTTTTTCACTTAATTTCACGAAATGATGAATGGCACACAGCAAAAAATTTTTTTTTTACTTTCTTTTACTTCATAACAGGTAAATACAACATGTGAAAATTATCTCTGCAAAGTTTGAAACTGATAATGTGAAGCAGAATAAAACTACAAAGGTTTTAGTGCAGACAGATCAGGCAAGATTTACAAAATATCTATTTTGGCACACTTTTGTTTCATTTGAATTTAGTCATGAAAAAACTGTCTGTGAAGGTTCTCAGTCATCCAGGTCATCTTGAAAAAAAGGTCACAGTAAAAGCATCTGGACATAGTTTCAAGGTGAAGATGTTTTGTCTCTAATTCCAATAAACTTTGTAAATTCTGAGATCAACTGTAAGAGAGCTGAGCTTTATCTCTAGAGGAGGAGTTTAACCTGAAACCAAACCTGATGGAACCAGGCTGTTCTGGTCTCATAGTCGTTGGCTCTAAAAGGAAGTGTGACTCCTGATGTGAGAGTCGTTTAAGTCTCAGGAGAGTCGTTAGTGACACTGTTCCATTCAGGTGTTGTTGTTCTAGCGTGAGGCTCTTTTGTTTTAGGTTTCAGAACACTGTTCTAAATACTAGGCAACATGAATCTGAGGCCACCTCCTCAGTTCAAAGAGGGCTTTTCCATTTTCACACAAATGTCTTCCTTCACCCCTCTCTCAAACCATCTGGCCTCTCTGGAAAAAACTGGGACATTAAACTTAAACTAACTAAATTTAGGCTGAGATGAAAAACTGAAGTGCAGTTGTCCTCAGCTGTGACATGTGGAATAACACTGTCGCAGGCTTTAGACTCACATTACATCTGTCTCTGAACATATTATCAGCATTTACACAATGTTTAAAAAATATCACACACTGTTGCTTTGCTGTGTCCCTTTAAAAATAGGTTTGTAATCTCAATGGGACCTTCCTGGTTAAATGAAGGTTAAATAAAAGTTAAATAAAGATGAAATAAAGGTTTAAAAATAGGCATATACACACATAGACAAAAATGTTGGTACCCTCCGGTCAATGAAAGAAAAACTCACAATGGTCACAGAAAAAACTTTATTCTGACAAAAGTTATAATAAATAAAAATTCTATGAATGTTAACCAATGAAAGTCAGACATTGCTTTTCAACCATGCTTCAACGGAATTATTTTAAAAAATAAACTCATGGAACAGGCCTAGACAAAATTGATGGTACCCCTAGAAAAGACTGTAAATAATGTGACCAAATGGACATGTTAATTCAAGGTGTGTGCACTAATTAGCATCACAGGTGTGTACAATCTTGTAATCAGTCAGTGGGCCTATTTATAGGGCTTCAGGTAATCACTGTGTTGTCTGGTGACATGGTGTGTACCACACTCAACATGGACCAGAGGAAGCGAAGGAAAGAGTTGTCGCAGGAGAATAGAAAGAAAATTATAGACAAGCATGATAAAGGTAAAGGCTATAAGACCATCTCCAAGCAGCTAGATGTTCCTGTGACTACAGTTGCACATATTATTCAGAAATTTAAGATCCATGGGACTGTAGCCAACCTCCCTGGACGTGGCCGCAGGAGGAAAATTGATGACAAATCAAAGAGACGGATAATCCAAATGGTAACAAAAGAGCCCAGAAATTTTGTCCACGTGTGTATACACACGTGGACAAAATTGTTGGTACCCTTCCGTCAATGAAAGAAAAACTCACAATGGTCACAGAAAAAACTTTATTCTGACAAAAGTAACAATAAATAAAAATTCTATGAATGTTAACCAATGAAAGTCAGACATTGCTTTTCAACCATGTTTCAACAGAATTATTTTAAAAAATAAACTCATGGAACAGGCCTAGACAAAATTGTTGGTACCCCTAACTTAATATTTTGTTGCACAACCTTTTGAGGCTATCACTGCAATCAGACGATTCCTGTAACTGTCAATGAGACTTCTGCACCTCTCAGCAGGTATTTTGGCCCACTCCTCATGAGCAAACTGCTCCAGTTGTTTCCGGTTTGAAGGGTGTCTTTTCCAGACGGCATGTTTCAGCTCCTTCCAAAGATGCTCAATAGGATTGAGGTCAGGGCTCATAGAAGGCCACTGGTTTAGGCCTGGTTTAGACCTGGTTTAGTCCTGGTTTAGACCTGGTTTAGCCCTGGTTCTTGTCTCTTCACAGATTTACTGACTCCTCCGAACATCTATCTGTCTGTCTCTGCTGACGGGGTCTCCGAGGCTCAGCCTCAGGGGCTCCGGGTGCTGCTGGGCTCAGACTTCAGCATCACATGCTCTGTACAGCCTCAGTTCCCAGGAGGCTCCTTACAGCTCATCTCTCCCACTGTGGACCCAGCTCAGAACCACACCCTGCCAGCTGTCAATCACTCCGCCCACTTCCTGTTCTCTGACGCTGGCTCCGCCCACAGAGGAGGCTACACCTGTGTTTATCACCTCCATGTTTTCTCCCACAACTTCTCGTCTCAGAGCCAGACCCTCTATCTCACTCTCGGAGGTAACTCTCTACAAACCCGTGTCTTATCCACCCAGACACACATTTATGTTTTAATAAAGCCTATAAACCCTGTCCTAAAAAGATACAAGCCACTGTAGCGACAAAAGCATTTTCCATTTATACATGTGATGGTGTTGATGTGTTTCAGCCTCTGACTCAAAACTAATAATAAGGGTCCTCGTCATCCTCCTGTTGAAGCTCATATACATCCCTGCCCTCTACTTCTACTGTAAGGTACTGTTCTGTGTTCGGTCCGTTCTACTGTAAGGTACCGCTCGCCTGTGTTCGGTCCGTCTACTGTAAGGTACCGCTCGCCTGTGTTCGGTCCGTTCTACTGTAAGGTACCGCTCTCGCCTGTGTTCGGTCCGGTCTACTGTAAGGTACCGCTCTCGCCTGTGTTCGGTCCGTTCTACTGTAAGGTACCGCTCTCGCCTGTGTTCGGTCCGGTCTACTGTAAGGTACCGCTCTCGCCTGTGTTCGGTCCGTTCTACTGTAAGGTACCGCTCTCGCCTGTGTTCAGTCCGTTCTACTGTAAGGTACCGTTCTCACCTGTGTTCAGTCCAGTTAGACCTGGTTTAGGCCCAAATCTCTAACTCATACCTGCCCCTTGTTGCTCCAAAGAAAGGGGTTGTGCTAAGATTATAGGTGACCTCTAAGAATCAGGACACACACCTGTCGGTGCACAGATGTATAAAAGATAATATTAGGGCTAGACGTTATAAAACATATACAAGTTTTTATAATATAGACTATATATAATCTCATATAGTTTATGAGCCCTGGCCATAAAACTGACTCTAAATCAGTCATTGTTCATAACCATCCATCTTCTACCGCTTATCCGGGGCAGGGTTGCGGGGGCAGCAGTCTAAGGAGAGACGGCCAGACTTCCCTCTCCCCAGACACTTCCTCCAGCTCTTCCGGGGGGGAAACCGAGGCGTTCCCAGGCCAGCCGAGAGACATTGTCCCACCAGCGTGTCCTAGGTCTTCCCCGGGGTCTCCTCCCGGTAGGACATGCCCGGAACACCTCCCTAGGGAGGCGTCCAGGAGGCATCTGAAACAGATGCCCGAGCCAGCCAGTGACCAAGCTCCTCACCCTATCTCTAAGGGAGCGCCCCGCCACCCTGCGGAGAAAGCTCATTTCGGCCGCTTGTATCCGGGATCTTGTTCTTTTGGTCATGACCCAAAGCTCATGACCATAAGTGAGAGTAGGAACGTAGATTGACCGGTAAATCGAGACCTTTGCCTTACAGCTCAGCTCCTTCTTCACCACGACACTTCTTCATCACTGCAGAAGCTGCACCGATTCGTCTGTCAATCTCACGTTCCCTCCTTCCCTCACTCGTGAACATGACCCCAAGATACTTGAACTCCTCCACTTGAGGCAGGATCTCTCCACTAACCTGAAGGGTACAAGCCACCCTTTTCTGACTGAGAACCATGGTCTCAGACTTGTAGGTGCTGATCCTCATCCCAGCCGCTTCACACTTGGCCGTCCCAGTGCACACTGAAGGTCCTGGCTTGATGGAGCCAACAGGACAACATCATCTGCAAAAAGCAGAGACTCCCTCCGGCCCCTGGCTGCACCTAGAAATCCTGTCCATAAAAATAATGAACAGGATCGGTGACAAAGGGCAGCCCTGCCGGAGTCCAACATGCACTGGGAACAGGTCTGACTTACTGCCGGCAATGCGAACCAAGCTCCTGCTCCGGTCGTACAGGGACAGGACAGCCCTTAGCAAAAGGCCCCGGACCCCATACTCCCAGAGCACCCCCCACAGGGCGCCACGAGGGACACAGTCGAGTGCCTTCTCTAGAAGCTCCACCGCTCGGGTTCAGATCCGGGGGGCCGTTCCTCCCAATCACGCCCCTCCAGGTGTCACTGTCGCTGCCCACGTGAGCGTTGAAGTCCCCCAGTAGAACGACGGAGTCCCCGGTCAGAGCACTTTCCAGCACCCCTCCCAGAGACTCCAAGAAGGCCAGGTACTCTGCACTGCCATTTGGCTCGTAAGCACAAACAACAGTGAGAGATCTATCCCAACCCGAAGACGCAGCGAAGCGACCCTCTCGTTCACCGGATTAAACTCCAACACATGGCTGAGCCGGGGGGCAATGCAAGCCCACCCCAGCCCGCCGCCTCTCACCGCAGGCAACTCCAGAGTAGTGGAGAGAGATTTAGGTTCCAGAGCCCAAGCTGTGCGTGGAGGTGAGCTCGACTATCTCTAGTCAGTATCTCTCAACCTCTCAGGCCTCCACTTTCGACTGCCACCCAAACCCCTCCACCACGATAAGGTTGCGGTTCAAGGAGGGGTTGTTCATAATTGTGAGTAAAAGCCTCTGATAAAAGACAAAATAAACATATTGCTGTGTTATAGACTGTACACACGCAATCATCTGAAAGGTCGCCCTGCTCAAGACCCTATCACTGATCACTGTTATACACCATTTAAAAGCTAAAACTGTCAGGGTTTCAATTATACAACCCATTTTAAGCTACATCCGCTGCTGCACTTTGTCTTTTTCTGCAAAGCTGTCCTTATTTTCCACATATTATCAATCATAACGTTGTGGTTTAGTTTAGTTAATTTTGGTCACTTAAAAAAATACAATTTAAATTAGATTATTCAAGATCTCATCAACTAAAAGACACAGACCAAAGTGTGTAGGCTGTAGTGTGAAGTTATTTTTTGGCCTACCCCTTTATATTTAAATTAAAGTTAAATACAACAAAACAACACAAAAGAGAAAAGACAGAACTATTATAACAGACTACATTCACAAAACAAAGCACAAACAAACCCCAGTGCCACCACTTTCAGACCATCACCATCAACACTCTGTGCATCAACACAACACGGCGTCTCACTCAGAGGCTCAGGTGGTAGAGTGGTCGTCCAATAACAGTTTAAACCACAGTTAATACTATAATCCAGGACATATTTAGCTTTATTAATTATTGAGATACTCTTGGATACTTTACTTTGTGTCTGATGTGGTTTCCAGATTAATTTACTGTCAATAGTTTATTCTGACACTTTTTCTATTGCAACACCATCTATAATTATTAATACTTCTGAGTTTTCTTTATAATTACCAAACATCTTTACTTTATTATATTTAAAATCAGGGATAATTTAATAATATCCATTTTATTTTTATTAATTCATCCTTTACTATATTCATAAGTGTGTTATAATCATCATTTAATTTATATAAAGATTAAATAACATAGGACCTAATACTGATCCTTGAGGGACTCCACAAGCACTGCCTAGAAAATGATGTAAACAGGTTTAGACCTGGTTTAGTCCTGGTTTAGACCTGCTTTGGTCCTGATTTAGACCTGGTTTAGACCTGCGTTAGACCTGCTTTAGACCTGGTTTAGTCCTGGTTTAGTCCTGGTTTAGACCTGGTTTAGACCTGGTTTAGTCCTGGTTTAGTCTGGGTTTAGACCTGGTTTAGACCTGGTTTAGTCCTGGTTTAGTCCGGGTTTAGACCTGGTTTAGTCCTGGTTTAGTCCTGGTTTAGTAACAGAAGATGTTTGTGTCAGGTTTTTTTCAGGCCAGGGGGCGGAGACAAATGCAGAGGAAACGACAGTGACTCCATCAAAAGTGTCTCAGACTGAAGACTGCAGCATCTCACATCAGGTCCTGCTTAGACCTGGTTTAGACCTGGTTTAGTCCTGGTTTAGACCTGGTTTAGTCCTGGTTTAGACCTGGTTTAGTCCTGGTTTAGTCCGGGTTTAGACCTGGTTTAGTCCTGGTTTAGTCCTGGTTTAGTAACAGAAGATGTTTGTGTCATGTTTTTTTCAGGCCAGGGGGCGGAGACAAATGCAGAGGAAACGACAGTGACTCCATCAAGTGTCTCAGACTGAAGACTGCAGCATCTCACATCAGGTCCTGCTTAGATCTGGTTTAGACCTGGTTTAGACCTGGTTTAGACCTGGTTTAGTCCTGGTTTAGTCCTAGTTTAGAACTGGTTTAAAGGCTTTTGCATGATTAATCTTTTTTTAATATTTTTATGATAAATGTTATTAGACTGTTTTATTAGTTTTTGCAAAACTGTGTAAAAGGATGTTTTTTTAAAAACATTTTTTAGCGTTTTTTTACAAGTTTCTTTTTAAATGTTAACTCTAATCCTACTTATTAAATAAAGTTACATCTATTTCTGTTATTGTTTCATAATTCCACTGTTGAGGCCTTTTTCTTTGAGAGACATAACTGTCTGTAAATAATAAAAGTATTATGTCAGAAATACATTTAGGATTCTATTCTCTACAAGTTGTACACAGTTAAGGTTTCTGTTACAGTTTTATTTTATATTAACGTCAGTTGAAGAAACATTATCTTGAGTTTGTGGTTGTGTGCTTTTGTTCATCATTTTAATTTGTCACCTGCATTATTTTCTGGAACATACCTGCTTTTTGTTCTTTGTTTGAAAACCAAAAAAAGAATAAATTTTTTTGGAAAAGACAAGTAATGTTCTGGTGATTGACTGAAGAAGAAAAAGTTCAAATAAAATAGTGTTTATAAAGTGTCTGAAATTAACTTTTACTTCTATTTATTCACTCATTTCAGAATCAGAGACAGTGTTAAACAATAAAGTTATACATGTGTTTTTTGTGTTTGTCAGATGTCTTTAACAACCTGCTCACACCTGTACAACCTTAGCCCGGCCAGCCGCGCCCGACTCTTTTCCTGTTCTATATAAAGAAGTTAGTCTGGTTCCAGGGGCTTGTGTTCCATTTCAAAGGCGGGGTTTACAAGAGGAACGTTAACCAATCAGAGAAACTCTGGTCCTGACGTGAAAAAAGACAAAACCAGAGACAGTTGTGAACAAGGAAGCCACGTGAGCGTCGCTAGTGAACATGTCGAGCAGTAGAGCGGACACCAGAGCACTTTCATCACTTTTATACTTTACTGTTTATTCCAAACCGAGTCCAGAGCAGAAATAAACGGCCTCTCAGTAACAGCGTCCGCCATGTTGAATGTTCTGGACCAGACTTTTTTTTAAATTTATTTATCTTTTATTATTTATTCAAAGTAAATAACAAAATGGTTTTAATGTTGTTGTGAATAAATACAGACTTTTACAGTTGTGCAGGACCAAAATAAATGAACAACAGTTTCAGGACATTCAGTCCAAAAGCTACACTTTATATCAATATCTTTCCTAAATGTATTTCTGATCAAACATTTTGATAGAATTTATGAATAAGTTTAAAAGAAATGTCTTTAACTTTATTGGTAATCAGAACCTGTTTGGTATTAGCCAAAGCTTTTTCCATTTCATTCACAAATCTATTCCATAAAGAGAATAAAATCTCTTTGGAACATGGCTCTGACAGGTTTGTTGTTATTGAGAGGACGAGTGGAGACACAGGTTGTTCCTGCTGTGTGTCTGTTGGACACAAAGGATTTAGTTTGTCATGTTGGTTTTAAAAAGACCAGATGCACCAAACACTTTGACATAATCTCCAGAAGTTACAGGAATATTTTCCAAGAAACTCTTCAAATGTAAACAAGAGAACCTCCTCGTTAAATAGTGGATGTTCTTTTAAACCAATATTCCATAAAGAGGGATTTGTGTTTCTAGAAGACGTCCTTGTTGTTCCAGATGAAGTACTTGAGGTGAAAAGTGCTGCTTGTAGATGAAGATTCATAAGAACAGTCTTGTTCAGGTAATGAGTCCTACTCTTCCAGAGAAAACCAAAGAGCCTTCTGTCAGTCTCTTTTAGAGTTTTCTCCTCGAGATGCAGAGCGAGAGCTGCAGATGTTCGTCGTCAAACAGCCTCTGCTTTAGTCGTAGAACTCGTCCTCTCAATGAGAAGTCTCGTAAGAGCCATTGCTTTCATTCGAGTTGTTTTTTTTAATAAGTGAGTCAAAATTTGAGGTGCTTCTTCTGTTCTGATCCTTTTTAATTCAAATTCCTAAATATTGTGCTACATTTTTAATTGGGATGTTATTCAGATTATTATTAATATTTAGGCAAAAGCCAGAGGCCTTAGAGAATTCTTGAATGACTTTGATGTCTTCAGGAATTTGACTTTGATTTTTCAGAAATAGTGTGGTGTCGTCTGCGAGCTGTGTTAGGATCAGTTCTTTACCGAGAACAGAGATGACTTCTACCAAACTCATTTTAATATGAGATGTAAAAAGCTGTGCCACATTTAAAAGAAGGTTTGGAGAGGCAGGACAACCTTGTCTTATTCCTCGACACATTCAATCTAGAGGAAGTGCCACCTGGTGGTTTGATAGAGCTATTGCTGTTTGTATATAGGCTTCTAATGGCAGAGGAAAAACCAGTTTCTTTAATGATTGTCGGATGAAGAGGTGCTCCACAGGATCAAAGACCTTATAGAAGTCTAGCAACAAAATAAAGACTTGATCATCTAAGATTTCTGAATAATCCCAAACATCCAGAACCAGCCTAATATTGTTTGTTATGTGTCTTTTAGAAATAAAACCAGACTGTGTTTCTTCAATAATTCAGTCCAATACCAGCTTCAGTCTTTTGTCCAAAACTATATCAAACATCTTAGAGTCATTATTTTATTAAAGATTTTGGAGGCCAGTTCTCAAAGAAGTGTCTTTGTTGGATTTGGGTTTAAAGTTATTAAACTTTGTGTCATAGTTTTGGGAAATTGTTCCTTTTTGAAACTTTCTAAAAAGACCTCAAATAAAAATAATAATTTGTAGAATTGTGAGACTGACCCATCGACCAGGATGTTCTTTTAATAAATAGATTACATCTTTAACGTCCTAAAGCAGAACAGAATTATCACACAGCACCATTTCATCTTCAGAGATCGTTTTAACAGTGAAGGATTTAAAAAAGACTAAACCTGGACGTGTTTAGTTTTACAAAGAAGCGACTGCAGTGATTAGATGTTAGGTCATGGTCCTCTGTGAGCGCCCCATCAACATTTAACTCATTCATACTTTTAACTTTGGACTCTTTCAACTAAAATATACTGAGTCCTTTGACCCTTGACCTTGACAAAAGCACCTTTGTCTTTTGACTGTACAGTTGGTCTAATTGAGTTTGTAATTTAACCAGTTCTAATTGATCTTCTTCTGAAAACCTACCTGGGGTTTTATAAATAAATATGTGATCCTTGATGTTTACAGTTTATTCTTTAGTTCTTTTAGTTTTGAATAAATCACTTCTGAATTTTCTACAGAATTTACCAAATCAAATTTCAAAAGCTCCCAATAAAAACTGTTTCTCTTTTCTAGCTTTAGACCAAAAGTAAAGTCTTTTTTTTGCGAGTGTCGTTGGACAGTAAAGACCTGTGGTTTTCTCCTCCAGTGTCTCAACAGAATCCGTTTGCTTTGGTAAAAGACATCTTTATTCAAAGGAGGAGAAGTTCTATAGTTGAGCTCAGAACAGTTTGGCTGAGATATGAACTCTTCTGTTTAAAAGTTTGAAAAGAATCAAATATTCTTCCATCAATCCTCCAAAGTCTCTGTAATAATGAGTGTGTTTGAAAGTGTTTTAGTGCTGTGCATTGGAGTCTCTGTCACTGGCTTAAAGAGGCCCTTTCCTTCATGAAGCACTCTCTTAGAGGCTGACACTGAAGTTTCTAAGATCTGCTCTGTTTCTGGATCATGTCTTTATGAATGTGCTGTACTGTCCTGCACACTGTATATATTCCTCTGTCCTGCAGCACATGGAGCAACTGTAGCACACAGTATTAGACTGACTTTGTCATAGATAGTGTTTTTATTTCTCTTGTGGCGTTACTTGAATGTAGATGTTTGTCTTTGTGCTATGATTGTACTGTTGTCAATGCTCAGAGTTTCTAATTTAGGAACATGTTCAGAAATAAATCATAAAGAAAAGGTTTTAGTGTTTTTATTTCAAAATGTTTAATCTTCAGCCTGTGCAATAACGAGTCAAGTTAAAATAAAGACAAGGATCCATTTTTTTATTATGCTCAAAATAAATAAAACAGATGGATTACAGTGATTATTAGAGTCATTCTAATTAATAATCAGCATTATAAAAAATAAAGTATTTGACCTAAAATTCTGTAATATCTGATGGATTTTAATAGTGCTCGATCATCACACATCTACAGTTGATGGAACACGACCTGTGCAATTACAATAAATGAGATGATATTCAAAGTGAACGTAGAGAGCATAAAGGAGGAACAGTCTGTTGGACAGAGGTTACTTACTTGGTCCTGGACACAGTGACAGTCTCTAAGGACCACCACACGTCTCAGACAAAAGGACTTAAAGACGTTAAAAGGACAGAATTATGGACAAAGACATTTCCTTTGTGACAAATAACTTTGAACAAATATGGACAGTGACTAAACAGGTAATGTCAGGCCTTGTGTTTAATGGAAACATAAAAAGTGTGTCAGGAACAGAGTGTTCTCGGGAACAGCGATGATGCACAGTTGGACTTGGCAGTGCAGGTAGAGGTTATTAGTGGCAGCACCAACAAACTCAAACATGTTAAAGACAAAGACGTTTGACACCAGCTCCACAGAGTCGTCAGTGGGAAGCACACAGCTGCAAACATGAACTCAGAACATTTCAACTGTTCTTCTCAATGGACCTTTCTCCATTTATTCAACAACTCTTGAACATGTCCTGATTTGGATTTGTTCCACTTCCTTTAATTGTTTGAACATTTGTCTGGCTACACTACAACACTATCACCAAACTAATTACTTTACAACTCTAGTCCTTTTGTCTTCACTTAAAACTTTAAGAACCAATGGAAAAGCTTTCTTAGATTTAAAAAGCTTTCTGTTTAGCTCTTTCTGTTTCATAGAAAGAAAAATGATCCATTTGACAAACAGTAAGTGTGTTACTCCATTAACAACGCAGCCACACTTACACTTGTAGATGACTCCACAAATGTCATCCTCAGATGTTTTCCACAGATCAACGAAGAGGTGATGTGTGAGAAAGCACTTTAGAGAGCACTGTCAAAGCTGCACATCTACGTTTACATCTACTGTACAGTCTGTTGGAGCAACCGTCGTCGTAGTAACACAGTCGGCAGAATCAACAGGAACAAAGATGGCTCCAAAACAAAGCATTAGCTCGTCGTTGGAACCCAAAGAAATCTGTTGAAAATGGAGACACAATGAGTTCCAAATGTTGTGACACAAATGAAGCCTGACCTCAGAGCGTTGGAACGAGCAGGACTTACATAGAACTTAGTGTCCTGCGCTCAATAGTACACAATCAGACAAGCAGAGGTGTCAATGGCTGCTGGGGTCTTATATGTCACTGGAGCAGCTAAAACAGGAGAGAGAAAGACTTTGTGATTGTTCATGTGCCTTTAAGAAAAGTTTACATTTGAACATCTGATGTATGTGTGCCTTTAACCAAACCCAGAATACATTGTTTTAATGAAGAGGGTTTTGTAAGTTTTCTTTTCTAACGTCTGACCCTGAACAAGTGCGTTTACAGAACAGTGGAGGCTCAATGTGGCGCATGATTGAACGATTGAATATTCTGAAACACTAACTCACTGTCAGAGTCTGAACGTGTTCTGCCACGACAGGCCGAGCAGGAGGCCGAGCATGTTGGAGGAGGTCACTCGGAGCACAACACACACACATTAAAAAGCATTCACACATTCTGTTGAGGATTCAAACCTTTCTTTTCCCTGATCCTGTTCTGGTGTTGAGGCTGGAGACTATCCCAGCTGCTTCTCTGGTCCCTGAGGTGGGCACAACCTGCACAATCACCAGTTAATCCCAGCTCACACTAACAACCTCACGCTCACATTTGACAACTATGGCACATTTAAGGAACACTTCAAGAACGCCCCCTAGTGGTCAACGTTTTAAATGACACTGTTTCTCAAAGTGCAGTGGTTCATTTGTAAAGCTGGAGGTGGGCCTGAACACTGCATTATAGTTGAGTTTTTAAACAAACTAATGAACAGTTTCTACTGACACCTCGTCAAGTTGGACTTTTAGAGACTATTACTCACTCTTTATTGTCCTTGAGCTAAACAAGTTTGAGAAACACTGATCTAAACAAAAATATCTGAATTGTTTTAATATTTACAGTGAGTCGTTCAAAACTAGAATATGTGCTCATCTTTATTTAACTGGATCTTTCGGGGGATGTCCCATTATGTCTTTTAGTGTCTTTAAAGTAAGTAACCTGTTCTTTTTCAGACGCTTCATTCTTTCTAAAGGGTACTATTCTCGTCCTGAAACATGGTATTTTGAGTCGGATTGTTTTTTGTCATGTTTACCTCAAAAAACAAAAAATATTCATCAATAAAATTATTTTTTTTTATTATTTAACCATTTGTATCTTTTCTTTGAGACACAGCTGTAAGTGTATAACCGTCATGGTCATTCTCAGCACGGCCAGCAGGGTGACTGTGAGCTGCAGGTAAGATTCAAAGATTCAAGATTCAAAGTGTTTATTGTCATGTGTACAGACAGAAAGCATGTTTCCTGTACAATGAAATTCTTACTTTGCCGTCCACAGTAAAATGTCACACAAGTAAGTAAAAATAAAAATAAGATAAATATATAAGTAATAAAAGAGCAAATATATAAAAAATATAAAAGGGCAAAAGAGTAAAGTAGTAAAGTGAGGTAGTGCAGTTGTGATGGTGTAAAGTGAGGTAGTGCAGTAAGTAAACAATTGTTCATGTAATGTTGTGATTGTGATTGTAGACTCCTATCTGCTGTTTAGGAGTCTTATGGCAGAGGAAAGAATGAGTTCTTCATTCTGGAAGTCCTGCATTTCACACTTCTGTACCTCCGTCCTGAGGGTAGAAGTGTGAACAGACCATGTTGGGGGTGGGAGGGGTCTTTGAGGATGGAAGCAGCTCTTCTGTGGACTCTGCGGTGGTAGATGCTCTGCAGAGAGGGCAGTGGAGTCCTGGTGATCTTCTGCGCAGTCTTCACCACTCTCTGCAGGCGTTTGCGGTCCATGACAGAAGTGCTGCCGTACCACACAGTGATGCAGCTGGTCAGGACACTCTCAATGGTGCAGCTGTAGAAGTTGCTGAGGATCTTGGGCGACATGCCAAACTTCCTCAGCCTCCTCAGAAAATACAGCCGCTGTTGAGCCTTCTTGACCAGCTGCGTGATGTGAGGTGTCCAAGTGAGGTCCTCAGGAAATCTAGGAGCCAGTCACAGAGGGTGGGGTGCAAACCAAGTGTGGACAGTTTGTGGGTGAGTTTGTGTGGGATGACCGTGTTGAAGGCGGAGCTGTAACGAGGTGCTGTGGGTCTGGGTCAGTCCTCTGAGACTAAAATGACTCAAAGAACATTTTAGATGGAATACAGGAAGTGGACTAAGTGGTGCAGTTGTTTGTTAATGTCACATTGGAGCTGAAAACATGAAAAGCTCGTCTCAGACCAAGATCGGACTCGAGACCTGCTGCTCTTAAAGGGACGGTGCTCTTTAAAAAAACAAGAGAAAACAACTGTCTTTAAATGAAACTTGTTGAAAGGCAGAGCTGGCAGCTGCTGGTTTATTTTTCAGAGTCTTACCTTGTGCACGTCGAGTGGAGGACAGTCAGACTCTGATGACTCTGAAGATGGAGTTCAGATTGGTTTGTTGCTCTGTGTTGATGGAGGTGTGCAGGCTCCTTTAATGAGCATCCTCGCTGCTGATGCCTGGCCTCACTTTGTTAATGATGAATTATAAAAAATAATGATGAACATGAATGCTTTGTCCCTGTCCCGTCTTGCACAGCCCCTGGACCAGGACACAGACACTTAAGGACACTTTCTGTCCAGATGCTGTCAACGTTGAACGCACTACCTTTTAAATGCTGCTAAATTATTTCTGAAACAACAAGAGTTGTTTGTGTTTTGTTCAATCAAAGATTGTCTGTGGTTAAAGTTGTTTGCTCTTGTAGATCCACTGAGACAAGTCGAAGTTCCAGTCACTGACACATTGGCTGTGTCCAAATTCAGGGTCTACATCCTTCGGAGTCCTCATTTGAAGGATGTTACGTCACAGCGCCGCGACGAAGGCTGTCCAAATTCGTAGGATCCTTCAAATGCGGCCCACAAATACGTCCTCATTTTCCCCGAATTGGAAGGATGGGTACGGTGGATCCTTTCCCGTCCTACCTATCCCATAATTCTTTTCGGCAGAGCGTAATGGCCAATGAAGCGAGCGGTAGCGGAGTGGGAGAGGAGTATGCTTTAAGATGTAAGTTTTTAAAAAACTGGCTTTTAAAAAAATATATATTTTTCAGTGGTTGTCTAGTTAGGCATTTTGTTTTAGCGTTAAGTATTTTTTTTACATTTGTACGTTTATATGTACAAATAAAACATTACTTTCGTAAACTAGCTTCTTCCTTACTGCCTGCGTGAATATCCCCTTACACAAAGCTAATTTGTTAGTGATTTGAAGCTGTTTTTAACGCTTCTAGGGACGAAAGAGCAGACAGAAGTTTTTATAAAGCTCCGGGGAGAGAACGATGAGCTCTTCACCGGAGCAAAGAACTCTGCCACTGTGGGATGGCGGTACAGGAATAAATCTATTTAGAAATCCCATTGTAATATCAAGGCAGTTTTGTTTCTTTTTTGTTTTGTGCAGTACATATAACATTTCCTGCAGTCATTAAACAGCTGAAACATTTTCTTACTTCTCTTGTTTTGTCCTTTTGTAGTATTATTCTGCACAGTATTGTTCCACAATTGTCGTTTTGATATCTGTGATTAACACAATTCCAATATTTTCTCTTTTTCTCCTACATTAGGATAGTTTTGGAGAAGATGGGTCTGTCTGGTAAAGTGACACCAGCCCAAGCAAAGAAAAAGTGGGACAATTTAAAAAAGAAATATAAAGTATGTCCGTATATAGAAAATAATATTGTTAGTAACAGTTAAAAAAATCCTAGGTTTAAGCTTACATGTTTTGTGAACAGTTTATATTTTTTTACTTGTCTTTAGGAATGCAAGTATCCAGGGTCAGGAGAGGAGTGAGTGGGAAGCCCACTGCTGCTTCTGGCCCTGGTTTGTCCAAATGGATGAGGTTTTAGGACAAAGGCCTTCAATTTGCCCCCCTGTCCTTATTGCCTCCATCCCTATGGACACTCCAGGGCCAAGTGCAGCAGTGAGTGACCAAGAGGAGAGAGAGGAAGAAGAGAGGGAAGGAGATAGGCAGCCAGCAGCGAAGAAGAGGAGAAGGGACAGTGACCAGGAGCTGTTTGACCTCATCAGGAGGACATGAGGCAGCAGAGAGAGGCTGAAGAGAGGAGAGCACAGGCTGAAGAGAGGAGAGCACAGGAGAGCAGGGAGAGGATGGACAGGCTTTTCTCCATTCTGGAGCGTTGGGTCGCCAATTAATTTTTTTTTCTTGGGGTGGGAGGGATTACATTTTTTCCATTGTTAGCTTCAGTTGTTTGAAATAAACTGTTTGAAATAAATACTTCTCATTCATTGTATTTCTTTTTTTTTATTTTCCATAATTTTCAAAGTAAAAGGAACATTTGTAAAGAAAATTAAGTGTATAATTATTTAATAACATTCAGAAAACAAAATTGAGGTAACAAAATTCAAGAACATACAGAAACTATTTACAGACCTATTTACAGGACAACAGATTTTAACAAATCACTGCAGGATTAATCTGAGTGACCAGGTATTGGACCATTTTTATGTTTAATTACAACGGTACAGTACATTAGAATAAGTGTTTAACAGATAAAAGCATTATTCTACCATAAGACAAATTTAAATATCAAAACTCCAGTTATTTTTTAATACAATAAACATTATACATATTGCATGAATAATTATACACATATTATTTATATATATATCGCGGCTGGTTAGCTCAGCTGGTAAGGACATGGCCTTTCACACGGGGGACCCAGGTTCGAATCCCCCTCGGGGTGCTATCCAGTGTGGGTCCTTAGGCAAGACCCTTCGCGCTACTGCCTACCTCATAATGATAATGAGAGACAATAAATGCTATGAGAAGCCGGATCAGACGACGCCCGGCCAAACAAGGTCTGCGTCAGGTGTTGGGGAACCAGAGCAACTTGATGACAAATGGGCTACTGGAACAAGACGGAGATGGGCGAGATGCGATAACAAGGCTCTGTTGGAATGCTACTACTACAGTAACCCTAGTCAGAGGGGTTACATGAAGAGAATGTGGGATGAATGGTTACTACGAAACCCACAATCCAGGCTTACATCGAAGCAACTAGTAGCTCAGTGTTCCAACATCCACAAGCGGCAGCTGCTATCACAACTTGAGATTGACGAGATACAACACAAATGCTACGGCAAGGGAGCCAGGGCGCAAGGTCAGAGGGAGCCAACAGGGGCTCCCCAACCAGGGATTGGGTATGAAGCCCCAACAATAACGCTGAACGAGGCAGCGACTGACCTGAAAGACAAGATCATGGCGAGAATGAATGCAAGGCAACCCCACGCCAATTACAACGGCTAAGTGAAGTACCATCAGAAAGTCTCCTAGAAGATGTGAATGCAGCATTGAGTGCGATCCCTACCACATCCATCACTGAAACCAATGAGCTGCTATACAACTCCGCAGCAGTGATCCTCGAGATGCTTGGCTATAAGAGCAACCATGGGAGCCATGAGAAACAGTACCCACCATGGAAACGAAGGCTGGAGGCTAAGATCAAGCAGACACGTAGAAGTAAGCCAACTGACAGAGGCCAAGAAAGGTGCAATGAGAAAACAGGTACCCAAGAGGTACAACCAGATGCCCATACCTGAAGCACTTGAAACTGCCAAACAAAGGCTCCAAGCCTTGGCCAGCCGCCTAAAGAGGTACACGAGAGAACGAAGCCAGAAGAATAAACCGGCTGTTCGCAACTCAACCTGCAAAAGTGTACGCTCAATGGCAGGGTAATAACAGCAGAGCAGACCCTCCAAGGCTGGAAACTGAACAATACTGGAAAAGTATGTGGAGAGGAGGCATCACACAACTGCGATGCACAGTGGCTGGTGGCTCTGAGAGAGGACCACAGCAACCTCCTGAACAGAATCCAGTTACCATCACAGCGGCAGACATCCAAGAAAGACTCTCAGGTATGAAAAACTGGACAGCACCGGGCCCTGACAGGATCCACACCTACTGGCTAAAGAAGCTCACTGCACTCCACGAGCGCCTTGCAGCACAAATGAACCAGCTGCTAAGGGATGGACGCACCCTGAATGGCTTACCGAAGGCGGCACAATCCTGATCCTGAAGGATCCCACAAAGGGTACAGTCCCATCCAACTATCGGCCAATAACCTGTCTCTCCACAACATGGAAGCTCATGTCAGGCATCATTGCGGCTAAGATAAGTGGGCACATGGATCAATACATGAGCAAAGCACAGAAGGGCATCGGCAAAGAAACCAGAGGAGCTAAACACCAACTCCTGGTTGACAGAACAGTCACCCAAGACTGCAGAACCCGACACACCAACCTGTGCACTGCCTGGATTGATTACAAGAAAGCATATGACTCAATGCCACACACATGGATCACTGAATGCTTGGAGATGTACAACATCAACAGGACTCTAAGAGACTTCATTGCAAACTCAATGAGGCTGTGGAAAACCACCCTTGAGGCCAATGGCAAGCCACTTGCACAAGTATCCATCAAATGTGGCATATACCAAGGAGATGCTCTATCCCCACTGCTGTTCTGCATAGGCCTGAACCCCTCAGCCAAATAATCGACAAGACTGGCTATGGATACCGACTCAGGAATAGGGCCACCATCAGTCACCTCCTCTACATGGATGACATCAAGCTATACGCTAAGAGTGAGCGGGACATCGACTCACTGATCCACACCACCAGGATCTACAGCTCTGACATTGGGATGTCATTCGGGCTTGAGAAGTGTAGTCGAATGGTGACGAAGAGAGGAAGGTAGTCCACACAGAAGGGTCTCACTCCCAGAAGGAACAATAGCAGACATTGAGGATGGTTACAAGTACCTTGGAATACCACAGGCAAATGGCAACCTCGAAGAGGTAACAAGGAAAACAGCAACTGCCAAACAAGGCACGGGCAATAAACAGCTACGCCCTGCCAGTGATCAGATACCCTGCGGGAATAATAAGGTGGCCAAAGGAAGAGATACAGATCACAGACGTTAAGACACGAAAGCTCCTCACCATGCATGGAGGGTTCCACCCCAAATCCAGCACCCTGAGACTGTACGCTAGCCGTAAAGAAGGCGGCCGTGGACTAGTGAGTGTGAGAACCACTATCCAGGATGAAACATCCAAGATCCACAAGTACATCAAAGATAAGGCCCCAACAGATGACGTGCTCAGTGAATGTCTCAGGCAATGGGGAACAGAGGAAGAGGAGCTGGAGGAGGGACCATCATGGGAGGACAAACCCTACATGGGATGTACCACCGAACATAACTGAAGTGGCTGATATCAAGAAATCCTACCAATGGCTAGAACGGGCCGGACTGAAGGACAGCACAGAGGCACTCATCATGGCTGCACAGGAGCAGGCCTTGAGCACCAGAGCAATAGAGGCCCAAATCTACCACACCAGACAAGACCCAAGGTGTAGGCTGTGCAAACAGGCCCCTGAGACAATCCAACACTTAACTGCAGGGTGTAAGATGCTGGCAGGGAAAGCATACATGGAGCGCCATAACCAAGTGGCTGGCATAGTGTACAGGAACATCTGTACGGAGTATGGACTGGAAACCCCGAGGTCAAAGTGGGAAACACCCCCAAAGGTGGTAGAGAATGACCGAGCCAAGATCCTGTGGGACTTCCAGATTCAGACTGACAGAATGGTAATGGCGAACCAACCAGACATTGTGGTGGTGGACAAACAGCAGAGGAAGGCCGTTGTGGTTGACGTTGCAATACCAAGTGATTGCAACATCAGGAAAAAGGAACATGAGAAACTAGAGAAATACCAAGGCCTCAGAGAAGAGCTGGAAAAGGCTTGGAAGGTGAAGGCGACAGTGGTGCCTGTGGTCATCGGAGCACTCGGGGCAGTAACCCCCAAACTGGAAGAGTGGCTACAGCAGATCCCTGGAAGAACACCAGACATCTCGGTCCAGAAAAGTGCAGTACTAGGAACAGCAAAGATACTGCGCAGAACCCTCAAGCTCCCAGGCCTCTGGTAGAGGACCCGAGCTCGAAGGATGAGAGACCACCCGCGGAGGGTGAAGGACAAAGTTTATATATATATATATATATATATATACCATTATTTAGATAGAGTTTATCTGACAAAACAAGCTAAAGTTTATGCTTCGGCTCAATGAATTTGTAGGGGAAATTAGCAGAATACTTAGCAAAGAAAGTATTTAATTTATTTAATTGTTTTATTTCTTCCAAAAGAATTAAAATAAGGAGAATAACTTTTTGTTTGTCCCGCTTCTTGCTTAGCGCTGTCACGGTTGCTAGGCGACAGAATATGAGCAACGGGTAAGGGAGGGAACTGAAAGAAGGGTAGGCTGTCCAAATTCACAAACACCGACTTCCGGGTTTTGCGGTCGACGGAGGACCCCTCCTCCTTCAACCGGGTAGGAAGGATCCTAAGGAGGATGTAGACCCTGAATTTGGACACAGCCATTGTGTTTTTGAAACTGCATCAAATATTTCCTCAGGATTTTCAGCTCATTTGAAGTGTTTTGTTGAGAGGTTTATTTGGGATGTGTTTGTACTATTTTGGACCAAACTAAAACAAAGTAGGTTGTTGTTATTTTGAAGTTATTATGTCATGATTTTATCAGTCCGACCCACTTGGAAATAGATTTTCTCATGTGGCCCCTGAGATAAAATGAGTCTGACAGCCCTGGTTAGAGAAGGTTTAGTTTTTGTAAATGTGACACAAACTGTGCAATAGGACAATATTAGAGCGTGTTACGATTTGAACTTGAGCTGCCAAAAGAGGGCGCTCTCGTGTTCCAGGGCATTTGTGTTTGGTGAAGTTCTCCAACACTTTGCTTTTCCTTTTCCACTCACTCTTTGTGTTGATGTGTTTCATGCTCTGAGCGACCGACAGATTGAACCAATGACAGTGAGGTGTGGGAGGGGCTCTGTGTCCAGGCGACTTCTGAGCCGACTGTAGCTGTTCACGACAGATTCAACTCACTCTGCCTTCGTTTATTCGTCAGAAAGAGCTGCAAATGCTCTTTAGTGTCGAGTGCTGCTCCTGAAGTGATCTCTACTCGACTCAAAACTACATTTAACTCACACAGTTGTGTCTGAAGCAGGTCTAAAGGCAGGACCGGTCTATGACTTTAGAGTTTGGACTAATACAAAGACAAACAGGATTCACACAGAAACTGCAACAGAATAAAGTTAACAGAATAAACTTTAGAGTCTTTAATGTCACGTCAGTCTCATCGAAAATAGAACATGTTCATCTAAAAGATGTCTTTTTAACTCTGGTGTGTGGGGGGGGGGGGGGGGGCGGTTCATCCAGGCCTGGGACTGGTCCGGTTTGAGCTGCACGGCCAGTTTGTAGCTCTGCACAACGACAGGGACAGACAGGGCGTTAGATTTAGATTAAAGAACCTTTCTCTTTATTAATGACTTTCAAATAAAACAAACAAATCTAATCAAATGTAAAATCTTAAATAAATGAATAAAATAGGACTAACTTTAATCAAACTAAAGCTAAGCCTTAACTCTAGTCTTTGTTAGGTTTAGTTTGACTAAAGTTAATCTTCACTAGTCCTTTTTTTAAGGTTATGGAAAACAAAGCAGGACTAAACTGGGACCAAACAAGTCTTAAATCCAGACTAAACTAAGACTGGAACAGGACTAAATCAAACCAAACCTTATCAAGACTAAACCAAGGATTGAAATAAAAGTAAAGCAGGACCAAACCCTGAATAAAATGAAGACCAAGACCAGGTCTAAAGTAAGAAACACAGGCCTAAACCTGGACTAATACAAAGACAAACAGGATTCACACAGAAACTGAAAATGAATAAAGCACTTTGAGAGCCTTTAAAAGCACAATATAAAATCTAATCCATTCAATGATGGCTGCTTTGATTCTGGGTCAAATTGTCAAACAAAAATAACTGTGATTAATCCAATAAAACAAGTTTCCAACAAAGAGATCCTAAACTCTAATGATCCTGTTCCTCATGAACTCATTCACAGAGAATCAAAGACAGTAACAGCCTCTAATATAGATTTACATTTGAAAAGAGTCTGAAGTGACAAATGGAAATGTTGTGCAGTGAACTTAAACTCCACTAGGGGGCGCTACACAAAAGGGTTCCAGCAGCAGCTTGACACAAATGCACTTGCTCTTTTTCCTTTAGTTTTCTAAACGACCTAAACGTGTTGTTACCTGGAAGGCCCATCTCCCGGAGCTGGTTTCCTTTAGAGAAGTACAGCTCTGCCTTCACTGTCAGGTCTGAGGGCTTCTGCTGCAGGGCTCGGTCCAGGGCTTCCAGCGCCTGAACAAAGGCTTAAATCAGTCTTTATTGGTGGCACAGAGACGGGACACGGTATTACACACACACACCTCGGTGAAGTTGGCCCGTTTGCTGTAGATGGCCGACAGAAGGCGGTAACACTCGATACAGCCGGCTTCTCTGGAAATGATGTCCTGTGTCATCTTCTCTGCTTCTTTAGAGCCACCTGCCATCGCCAACACCTGAGCCTGGAGAGGACAGAGGGGGCGGGGTTAGAGCTGACACTAGAACCCTGAAGGACGCTCTGTCACTGTAAGAGTTAAAAGTGACACTCATTTAGAAATAAAAATAAGATCCACTTTATATTGAACAAACAAAGGTTTCTATAGATGCTGCACAGAAGAAGAATATTAGGAACACAGCCTTTCAACTCTTACTAGACATGTTTTATTAAGTTTTATTCTGGATGCACTTCCTGACCCGGGCTTGAGACCGGCACAGACTGGGACTGTGGCTGCAGTTGCTTTTCAGGGGATTCGAACCCAAAGAGGAGCTCCTTTTTTATAAAAATAATGATTCAAATTAAAACTGACTAAAGACTTAAGAAATCCTGTGGTAGGCCTCTCTTTCAGAGGAAGGACCTGTTCCTACTCCCTCTTGTGGAGATTAAGAGAAACTGCTCGACTTTCTCAATTTAGTTTCTGACAATTAACGCTTTGCTTTTGAAAATAATTCATGAATTTAAATCTTTAAATAAGACTGTGGTAAAGCCAAATAAAAGATTGAAAAGTACTGCTTTAGACTTGTTTGAGTCCTAAATGTAATCCTGGTTTAGTTTAGTTTGGATGTAGCTCTAGTTTGGACTGTAGTAACCCGCACAGTCCTGCAGCTTCAGTCGGGTTCATTTGTGTGTGTCTCTGCTTTGTGTCCAGTTGGAACAAAGAAGGACAGATCCCAGAATCTGAAAAGTCCTGACCCTCTTTAGACACTTATTTCAGGAAAAATTTGGGGTGTTTTGGTAAAAGAAAGTTTTGGAATGGAAAAGAATAATAATCACTTTATCTGCTATTTAGGACATTGTTTTTCTCTTTAATGCTCATATTCTTGCCCACAGACCAAGTGCATTAGAAACACGTTTGGTTCTGTGAGAGGAGCTGGGACTAAAGCTTCATTTGGAGGTGAAACTTTAAAAAACAGGTCACACACAGTTTTGGGCAGAGACTTGTTTCTAAAAGTGTGAGTTGTTTGTGGAAAAAGCTGCAGAGCGAGAATAAAGTCTGACTCATTGTGTTTTTAACAGTGGGGGAAGCTGGAGTACCTGGAGAAAACCCACACGAGCCACTGAGCTGCATCTTTCTGAACTTTAAATCCAGAGGCTGCAGCAGTTTCCTCCATGTTAGGGCCTCACTCTGGCATGTCTCTGTCCTGCTCCGGTTTAATGCAGTGGAGACAGAGACTGGGATTCATTCAGTCTGGTTCACACTGGAGGGATCCACTCCCAGGACGGACAGGAATGTGTCCAGGACAGTTGAAAAATACATAGAAATACACAAACATATTCACAAATAAAAACATTTATATTGGCAGTGTCCAGTGTCCACTCTGAGTGTGTGTAATGGTGGGTGGGACCACAGCCAACATCACTGCTACTCACTGACCTGGTGAGCAGCAGAGGAGAGAAGGTCCTGTTCAGAAAACATGGACATTGAGCCTCCCATGAGCCACAGACGGAGCGACATGATCAGCACCACCTGAAGAAACAAGCACCAAACTCAACTACAGGCAACACAAACCTGTGGTGAAACAGTTGTCATTAGTCTGAGTCCTCACGTGAGCAGAGAGGAGGCAGGCTCGTTTGATGAAGGGGCTGCAGAGGAGGAGGAGATCCCTGAGACTGGAGCCACACAGGAATTTAACAAATACAAATAAAATGACCAAATAATTCTAAAAGAAAAGAGGATACGAAAAACTTAAAAGCATGAGTAAACTCCATGAGTAACTTCTGGAGAAACTGCCTTTTTTCTGCTACACTATCTATAATATTTCCACTCTCCAGCATCTTTAGCACATCTGGATGAGCAGCCTCCAGAGGTTGTTGTAAAAGAAAGGACCTAAGCCTGTTTTGATTCATTTTAGGAAAAGCTTCTTTCACAAGTTCCCTGTGTTATAGACTGAGCACAAACTTGTGTGCACGCCCCTGTGTGCAGCTGTAAGGAGGCTGTACTGCCTCAGATTAGGAACAAGGCCTTTCCCGTTTGAGGCACTGATGTATTGAACTGGGACTGAGTGTTAGGAACCGGCAAAATGAGTTTATTTCAAAGGCAAAGGTACAAAACAATCCAAAAGACGAGGTTGAAACAAGGTTAAGGTCAGAAACACTAGAAGGCTGTTACAAAAGACACAAGGAACCGCTGGATAACTCACACGGAGCTAAAGACAATCTGGCCCTGAACAAGGGAAAACACAAAGACTATAAAGGAACACAACAAGGCACAGGTGGAAGACATTAGGGGCTGAGCAGGTAATCACAGTGGAGGGAAAGACAATCCAGAACACGAAGGTGGGACATGACACTGAGAAGCTGAAATGACAGGAGCACACAACAGCCTCACAGAAAATCACGACGTTTGGACAGAGATCAGCAGTTTTTGAAATTCAAACCTAATTTTCAAAAAGTTGGGACACTGTACAAATTAAGGATAAAACAGAATACAATGATGTGGAAGTTTCAAATTTTTATATTTTATTTAGAATACAACATAGATGACACATCAAATGTTTAAACTGAGAAAATGTATCTTAAAAGGAAAAATAAGTTGATTTTAAATGTCATTGCATCAACACATCTCAAAAGTTGGGACAAGGCCATGTTTACCTCTGTGTGACATCCTCTCTTCTTTTTATAACAGTCTACAAACGTCTGGGACTGAGGAGACAAGTGCTCAAGTTTAGGAATGTTGTCTCATTCTTGTCTAATACAGGCTTCTAGTTGCTCAACTGTCTTGAGTCTTCTTTGTCACATCTTCCTCTTTATGATGCACCAAATGTTTTCTCTGGGTGAAAGATCTGACCATTTCAGAACGGGATCCTTCTTCTACGCAGCCATGATGTTGTAACTGGTGAGGCAGGAGTGCTTTTTTCAGTCAGTGGCTGAGGACCCTTTCTCTGTTCAAGAGGGCGCCCAGAACCATTTAGGTGTCTCAGGGAGTGCAGGAGATTATCCGTTAGCCTCCTGACCCCTCCCCTGTTTAGATGTGGGCCCTTTCCTTTGAACAGGTCATATACAACAATATATACATTTTATAATAAAACACACCTTGAAGTTATAAAAATAATAAAAAATCATATCAGTTTATAAATGTAGGAAAACAAAAACAAAACAATAGAAAGCACATGTCCAGTGTGTTTATCACTCTGGTGTGAAGTCATGAATTAATAGATTATAGTATTGTTACATCCCAAAAGAGTCAAACATTATTTAAAAAAGAACACAGTTAATTTCAAAAATTGTTTTATTCATTTAGTTTTAAGACTGTTAAGCTCTTGTTTTATCTTGATGTTTTACTCTTTTTAGTTATTATTAAAAAGAGACTCCAAAACCTTCCCGTGCCCAAAAAAACAGGAAAGTATCAAAGAAAAGGTGGACCTGGTGAGCCGGCCAAACAGAACATAAAGGAGTGACACCGGGCCAACCCTGTACAGGGCCGTAGAAGCAGGTGCCAACTCCTCTACCACCCTACACAACACAACCCCCCATTACTAACCTGAACAAAAGAAAGAGCGACGAAAAATCAGACAGCGGTGTGACGGATCAACTGGCGAAGCCGGTTATCTGGCGACATGCAGATGTTTTTTGTGGGCGTTCCTCTCTAGGACCCCACTTTTACAAACCAGGAAATATAGGTATTATTTCGTCTTAAATTACATTGATGTGATTCTTTTACAGCGGACATGTCTATAATGATGTCTCTTTTAGTGTCGATGAGAAAGAACAAACGTAGACGGCTGTAATTCAAGAGCGGTTTGTGGATTATAACACGATGTAAACAGGACAGCGCTGTCGTTTAACTTGTGTAACATGAGAAACAGCCTTTAAATCAAGAAATACTACAGAAGAAATACTACAGAAGAAATACTACAGAAGAAATACTACAGAAGGAACACTGGCGTGGACATGGTGCTCATGCTGTGCAACTTCTTTTAAAACTTGTAACTGAGTTACCTGCAATAATCGCAATATAATATGGTTCAGTCCAATGAGAATAAAACAGTTGAGGCTACTCTTACTGTTATTATGTGAGCTCTTGTCTCTGGTCAGCGCTGGAGTCATACTGACAACTAAAGCTGTCTTTGTTTGTCCCATGTGTTTATGACTGACTCTGCTTTATGTTGTATGTTTGTCTCATGTACTGTGAGCTGAAGGAAACGTTACACTTTGGTAAAGTTCTATTCTATTTTGTTCGTTACACGCACTATAATTAAGCACAAACTCATATAAATAGATGACCTTAGAGAATAAATAAATAGTATATAAATGTAGCTTATGTCTCCCTCTGAAATAATAAAACATTCTTCTTCATAGTTTGTAAAACCCCATAATGATGAAATTTGAATGTTTGCTTCTGTTATGTTTCTTCCCTTGACCTTTGACATTAGAGCCTTTGGTATTGTTCACTTGTGAGGTCTGTGTTGGATGTAAGAACTTTCACAGGCCTTAGACATTATGAGTTTACATTTGTTCTTTACAATGAACCTCAAGAAAAATACATTTATCCATAAGTTCTCTTTAAAAAGGCAACTCCACAACATTAAACTGGTTCTGACTGTTCACAGGACATTTATACATTAATAGTGACACTTTAAAGGCTGGAAACAGAACAGAAATGACTATAAAACCAATATTTATGACAACGTCAATATGAACCCAATGACTGTAAACAGTCATTGTATGAACCATATAAAAAACATTGTTATAACATTTACATTTACATTTATTCATTTAGCAGACGCTTTTATCCAAAGCGACTCACATTACATTACCAGTGTTACAGTCACTGGAGGCAAGGTGGGTTACGTGTCTTGCCCAGGGACACAACGACAGTATGAACTGTGGGGAGAGCAGGAATCGAAACGCCTACCTTCCGGTTGAAAGACGACCGCTCTACCCACTGAGCTACTGCCGCCCCAGTTTATAAAAACTTTTCAAAAGGTTTATTGAAGAGAAATTAGAACAGAAAACCTCCATTACATGTATTTATTTGGTTCAACAGTGTAGACTGCATAACACCAATAAAAATAATCCCAGATCAGTCTGTGTGTGTCCAACAGCAGAATATTAAGGCTTATGTGAATCGTTCTCAGGACGTCTTATAAAAGGGATACTTCCAAACCTTCAAGACACTGTCAGGACACTGTCAGGACGCTGTCAGGACTCTGTCAGGACGCTGTCAGGACTCTGTCAGGACGCTGTCAGGACTCTGTCAGGACGCTGTCAGGACGCTGTCAGGACGCTGTCAGGACGCTGTCAGGACGCTGTCAGGACTCTGTCAGGACGCTGTCAGGACTCTGTCAGGACACTGTCAGGACACTGTCAGGACACTGTCAGGACTCTGTCAGGACTCTGTCAGGACGCTGTCAGGACACTGTCAGGACGCTGTCAGGACGCTGTCAGGACGCTGTCAGGACGCTGTCAGGACGCTGTCAGGACTCTGTCAGGACTCTGTCAGGACGCTGTCAGGACACTGTCAGGACGCTGTCAGGACACTGTCAGGACGCTGTCAGGACACTGTCAGGACTCTGTCAGGACTCTGTCAGGACGCTGTCAGGACGCTGTCAGGACGCTGTCAGGACGCTGTCAGGACGCTGTCAGGACTCTGTCAGGACGCTGTCAGGACTCTGTCAGGACGCTGTCAGGACACTGTCAGGACACTGTCAGGACTCTGTCAGGACACTGTCAGGACTCTGTCAGGACACTGTCAGGACGCTGTCAGGACACTGTCAGGACGCTGTCAGGACTCTGTCAGGACGCTGTCAGGACACTGTCAGGACGCTGTCAGGACACTGTCAGGACGCTGTCAGGACTCTGTCAGGACGCTGTCAGGACGCTGTCAGGACGCTGTCAGGACGCTGTCAGGACTCTGTCAGGACGCTGTCAGGACACTGTCAGGACGCTGTCAGGACTCTGTCAGGACGCTGTCAGGACGCTGTCAGGACACTGTCAGGACGCTGTCAGGACACTGTCAGGACACTGTCAGGACAGTAGATGCCAGAAGAAGTCCTGCTGTAGCAGCAAGTGACCATCACACTTTAAACCACTTAGGTCTTGTAGATGAGAGCAGTCATTTAATAGATGTAGTAGGCTACTTTGCCGAGACAAAGCACAGTGACAAACTTTAGAGAAAGAGAGAGAAGCGCTTGTTCTAAACACAACGTTTACTCCGCACACCCTTAAAAAAGCCCAACGACAATGCAAACAATTCTACTTGAACAGCTCTGTTTTTACTGTTAACCCATCACCAAGCTCACACAAAAGTTTAAAACAAGTTGAAAAGTCACAGGTTAACTTGGGACTTAGCCACAAGACAACCTGACCTCAGTGCTCTGCTCTCTCCAACTACTGAGCCAAATTTAATAAACCTTTACCTTTGTGCCAAAAAGTGATTTGTTCGATTACAAATCAGATTAACAGCGATAAGCAGTTTTGCATGATCAACTATGTTACAGGTACATGTGTTTTGAACAGGCATCGACACAGCCACCTTTCCCCAGTTCACCTGAGCCAGTTGAATTTGCACAAAAAGATTAAACTAGACAGTTGTCTAAAGCCCTGTTTGCTGTGAGGGGCTATCTTTTTTTTTCTACCAAACATATCTTTGTCACTGAGGTTAATAAACACTAGAATTTATACATAAAAGAAAAAAACATTTAGTTCATCTGCATGTGCATTTTGTAAATGTCGATGCATTTCTTTCCTGTGTATCTCACACTTTAAAATGGAAACATAAATGCTGTCAAAACTAAACAATGCAATTACAAATGTAAAAAAAAAGAAAAATTCCAGGAAATAAATTTGGCTGAATGTTTATTGCCAGATCAGTGAAAATGGTTTGTGTTTTGCAGATTGAATACAAAAAGTCATCTGTCAAACCTACAGTTAGGCAATGTAAGGTGCATTTACATAAAGTAGGCCATGTCTAGAAGAAAAGGCAAATGACAGGTGGGGGCTCGGGTGGAGAGCTTATTGTCCTTTAGTACAACAGACATCCATGAACTTAATGGATTGTTGCCCAGAGGTGCAGCTGTTCGGGGAAGAGGTTAGCCCATTTAAGGCACAAATAATTTCCCCTTCTGTGGGGGGGTGCCCTTTACAGGCAAGGTGCAACCATCCCTTACACATGGAACATTCAATCTGTAGAGAAGAAAAAAAATATAATATGGTTCCAAATGTAAGACTTTGCTGTGGGTTTTGAGATATCCCAAGTGCAAAATGAGAATTTACCTTATTCAGCCATTATGTTAGAATCTCACCCAGTGGTTTAATCACCCTGAATAATCCATTTTTCTTACCCATTTATCAACTGTTGCACTTGAGCTCAGAAGTCCACAGGCCCGGCAGAAATCAGACAGGTCATCTGGAACAGCAAAGGCGGTCAAAAGAAACAAAATGTTAGAGAAACATGTACCTGATTCTCTGAGCAGGCAGGTTGCAATGTCCAGTTTCAGCCTGGCAACCCCCTCCTCATTGACAGGGAGCTGGACATCATCCTCCTTTAGAATCAATTCTGCAGCAAATACAGGAGAATCATGTTGAAAATTGTCTCACTGTGGGCGCTAATAAGACAATTAAAGGGGGGGGGTTTATCAACCTATTTTTATATGTACTTAATATTTCAGACATTTAGAAATTTATTTTCGATCATATATATGCATTGTCTATTGTGTTGCAAATAAATGTTAAGAGTGCTTTACTGATGTGTCACAGGACCTTAACCCAGCTTTTTTTCAAAACATTCTACAGAACAGTTTTTATGTGGGATAGTTTAAGACTTAATAGTGTTTAAATGTGCTTTGTTTGACAGCATCTAAAAGGAGATCATTGTTAAATAACATGTAGAAAATGTTGTGTGTGACATTTAACTTTTTATTGTACTTTAGACAAGAAATTACCAAAATATGTAAAAAAAAAAAAAAAAAAGTACAGAAAGACCTGAACACATATGAAAGTATGAATGAATGCTATTAGATACAGTATTGGTAAACATGTTGCAGTGGTGTCTACATTTGATTTATGCCCTGTGTGAATGTTAAGCACTGTCATATTTGTTAAAGGTAGTTCAGAGAGTAGGGGCTCTTGTGACTGAAAGGTAGTTGGAAATTCAAACCTCTGGAAAGGTTGAATTCATTTTAATGTCACAGTTGTGTCACAGTGTGTTCCTTCTTATTTACTGACAATGAGCATCTGTCAAATGCAGCAGGTTGATACTTTTACAAACAGGTTGTGGGAGATGCAAGTAAAGCTGAAGGTTCCAAGAAAGTACAGCTGTACTCTCCAACTGTAGTGTAGACTGGACATGATCTGAAATGAGAAGGTAAAAACATACTTTTATTAGGTTTAGCCTACAATACAACATAGTTGTTGAAGTCACAGTGAAACTGTTGACTGAAAAAAATGAATTGAAACATGTTAAAATGTGCACGTGGCAGAGTGGTTAGCACTCCTGCCTCACAGCAAGAAGGTTGTGAGTTCAAAACCCGGTCGACTCAAACATTCTCGGCCGACTCCGGTCTTTCTGTGAGGAGTCTGCATGTCCTCCACGTGTTACTGTGGGTTCTCTCCGGGTACTCCGGCTTCCTCCCACCGTCCAAAGACATGCATGTATAGGTTAATTGGCAAATCTAAAGTGTCCCTAGTGAATAAATGTGAGAGTGAATGGTTGTTTGTCACTGTCTGTCTCTAAGTGTCAGCCCTGCGACTAACTGGCCACTGTCCAGGTGTACCCCGCCTAAGGCCCAAAGCTGCTGGGATAGGCTCCTGTGACCCCTAACGGGACTAAGCGGTAGAAAATGAATGAATGTTAAAATGTTGTAACTGTTAAGGCTACGGCTAAGCTATTCTGCGACGAACAGATAAACTAAAGCGGTAATCGCGTGTTCAATGGCCATAATTACTTACATACATTACACCACATGTTAAGACAAAGTCATTGTAGTAAAACTTCACGATTGTTATGTCAAGTCAGCTGCAGCTGTCGATGCATCACAAGTTAACCTGAGAGTTCACCTGACGCTATCTGTCACAGACGACTCTGTCTAATCTCAAACTTACTTTACTGCAGTGTACGCTTTCCAACAATACTTAACCTTTGATCAATTATATTGTTGGTGGAATCCACGTCCTTCGGACCAAAAAATGTACCATTATCACAAATATTACTCATGCGACTTAGTGAGTATGTGTTTTGAACAGGAATCTCTCTAGACACCTACACCGTGTTTTGTTGTTGTTGCAGCTGCACAGTGCCGCCAGATAACCTGACTCCAGTTGATCCGTCACACCGGTCCCACCAGGCAAACAAAAACAAGGCTAGGCTAACCAAGGACTAATGTAGTGTGTGTGGTTCATGAAGCATTGTCGTTTGCTTTCGTCCAGGAGTGTCAAACATACGGCCCGCAGGCCAAATACCGGCCAACCAGAGAGTACAGTGTGATGAATTTGCAAAGTGTGAAAACTACACTAAAGACATTAACAGCAATTTTTTAATAAAATAAATTGCTCTTCCTAATTTTGTTCACTGAGGGTCGCACTGATTTAGTTAGAGTACCCAGAACTGAACAGCAGAAGGCAGCAATGGCTTCCTCTTGTTGTTGAAATGACCCTCTATTGCCCCCTCATTACTCCAAATGTCTTTGTGTCTGTTTCTAATAAATCGGTGCCACTAAAACACTCAAAGAATACTGAAAAAATACAACAGGCTGCAAGGACAACTGAGAAAAGAACAGAGACACTGCTCCAATCAGGTGTTGTGGTTGTTGTTCTAGGGTGCAACTCTTGTGTTTAAGGTTTCAAAACACTTACAATTAATAATTATAATAATAATTATAAATACTAGGCAACATAAAGCTGAGGCAACCTCCTTTGTTCAAATTATATTTTATAATCTATATTATGTATACTATAATCTATTAAATCATGACTTCAAATCACACCAGACTGATAAACACACTGGACATGTGCTTTCTATTGTTTTGTTTTTGTTTCCATAAACTGATGTGATTTTTTATAATCTTTATGACTTTAAATTATGTCTTAATTTATACAATAATTATGTATTAATGATCTCTATTAAGAGAATAAGTGAACAGATCTGACCAATCACAGGAGTGCTCTGTTCCAAGTGAACATCTTGTCATTAAAAAAGAAACTGTAGACTTTTCAATCTACTGTACTGACCTTTAAGATATTTATTTAATTTTTGAAGTAGCCTAGTTACAGTACATATTTGATTAGTATTTTATTTTATTTTTCTAAACGAGGTACTGGAAAACTGGTTCATGAAGTTTAAACTTGGTCATGAGCTTTGGGTCACAGTGGCGGAGCCTGACATTTTTTTTCAGTGTGGTAAGACTGAGGCCGCTGCTCACACAGGGGTGGCACAGAAACTGATATTATACTATCATTGTTTGTGTCTGAAGTCACTGTAGATCTAGTTCTGAACAAAGTGACTGACACATAGAATTACATTACACAATAAATATAGGCCTGTCTCCCAGACCTGTTCTTTAAATAGTCCTTACCTCTGCTGAACATTACAATTATTAACCCACAAATATGTACTTTCATATGCATTATATTAGAAATCTAACTAATACACATATTTTTGTCAAATAGTATTTGTGATTGGTGTCGAGTTATAAGCTGAGCACAACATCAGAGTCGAGTGGTAGTAAGGGAATCAGTTAAATAAAGAATCAGTTCAAAGCCAAAACATTTGAATAACTCTAGGTCTCTGGTTTAAACTTTTTTACTAAATGATTTTAAATATATGTGGGACTGTCTAATTATATTTTTGTATATTAGCTCTTTGTATATAAATCACTTTTTTAACCAACTTGATTATTGAATGGATGTCTGGACCTTAGATAAGCCTACAGCGCTGTCAAATAATGCAACCCCTCCATTAGACAGAAAGGTTTTCGAAGGACATTGTGTTATTGTGTTTATGCCATTAAAAGTGTGGATCTAAGTATATGGTAATGCTCCCCCCACGGGATCCAGAGTCATAACGAGAAGAATCGACCCTCCATCAGTCTCACAAGTTTACAGTTAATAAAATTGTTGAATGAATTTATGTGTTTCAGCATGCGTAAAGATGCATTCTATCGGTATGAATCTGCAGTACCAATGTATGTGTATGCTTATGATTGTGAAAAAAAAACTAAAATTCAATGTTACTTTGTGGAAGGTAAAAGGATTATTTAAATTAAAATTTAGTCGGGATAAACTTCCCCCAGGCCGTCCCCAAACACGCCCCAAGCCGCCTCAAAACACGCCTCTTCAAGCCGCAGACTAAACGCGTGCGCACACCGGAAACCTCCATCTTACGCTCTGATGATCTTACTCTCTTAAGCCTCTTCTCTCTTTGTGTCTAACTGCTTCTTGATTATTTTCGCGCAACTCCTCTTTTCCGCCTCGGACCCTCTTTAACTATTAACTTACTTTTAAATTTTTCTAGACCCGTTGCACTCGCCATGCAAACGTGATTTTTCTTTTTAAAGCTACACATTGCCTATTTTTGTAAGACACTCTTTTTGACGTCATCCCCAGGAGACGGAAGGCAGTTCGGAACTACAACGGGATACTGGACTACACCAAATCCCGCAAAGCCGGTTTAAGCCAGAGGAACGACTCCCGAAACCCTTTTTCCAGTGGTCTAGCGACAGTTTTCAAAGACTCTAATCTGTTCCTGCCTAATGCCAACGGCAGAGATAGACTTATACAGCTTTATACAGTTGACGCCTTTCATCAACTCCGCTTTGCCAGCCGCCTCGCTGACCAGCCTGCGGCATCGTCACGTGACGGATGCCTTGTGAGAGCGGTCTCTTCTAAACCCAGACGCCCCGCTTCAGAGCTCTGAAGCAAAACTTTGGACCTGGGACGGAAATCGAAACTGGGCCAGTACCAGCGAACCGAGTAAGCCGCACGTGACATAGCAAGAGTTTTGGCGTTCAAAACTGTATTTTATAAGCTCAAGTCATGATACCTTCTTCTACTTCCCTCTAAATCCCGTAAACGTCCCTTAGGTAAACGGCATATTTAATGGTTCAAAACTTCCCTTTTACTCCACAAAGTTCTAGTCAGTAAATGTTATTGTTTATTATTCTGTTTTAATCATTCTCATTTATCCGTCAATAATCTTTTCCTTTGTGTCCTATCCCAGGGGTTCCCAAACTTTTCAGACCGCGACCCCCAATATTAGACTGCTGATCATGACCCCGCGCTAAATGCATGTAGCCCACATGCTAATTATTATTATTTAAACCTATTGTATTTATTTTTGTTATGTATTTATTTAGCTATTATTATTAAATTTATGATTATAAAGGGGTGCACTTAAGACAGTATGTTTATCATAAAATAATTAATGAATGTTTTATTAAAAAAATAAAAAAAAAAAAAGAAAGGCAGTTTTAGAAATGTTTGTGTACTATTCATTCCATGAAGACTTGTTTGGCTTATTTTATTATACTATGCTTTTTACCCAAAATGGACTTTAAAAGTAGCCTGCGGACTTGGCAACAAGCCATCACTTAACTGTCATAATTAATCGGAGCAAACAAAGTTTTACAAAGTTTTACTTTCAGTTTATTTTAATTATCCTTTCATAAAAAAAAGGGAACCAGTGTCCTATCCCATCATTCCCCATTAATATGTTAACTTTGTGTAATCTTTAATAAAACCCCATAAAACGTTAAAGATCTTGATTTGGTGTTTTAATGTTTATAATAACACATATTCGAAAACAGGTAGAATTCTATTCCTTCAGATTAATTGAGACTTAGTAAATATAATCAGTTTCCCAGAACTTATCTGGGGGATGCCCTCAACGAGACAATAATTTTGATAATAAAAATATTAGTTGATAATTTACCCAAATTAATAAATTAATATTTCTATTACATACATAATCACTACAAGAGTGTCTCTAGTGAAGACGGCTTCTCTTTTTGGGGGGGCCCTGATGGACCGGCTCTCCAGAGATGTCCACGTCGATGTGAGGAGGACAAGCCTCGTGTGCAGTGGACTCCTCTACTGGCATGAATGATGTGGTGGCAGCAGTATCAAGGTCTGTTGGTGTCCAATTTGAGGAGTCGGCTTCACAGTGTCTTCCAGCAACATCCAGGAAATGAACTTGTAAAGGAGGCCTTGTCAGTGTTTGACCAGATTGAGGATCCGTTTGCAACAGCTTCAACAACATACAGGCAGGACAGTGTGATCAAAAAGACTTTAAATTTTGTTGAGTCTGAGGAAGTGACCCAAGTTTTTTAATTTTATCCTCCTTATAAAAAGTTTAGAACAATTACTGTCTCATTCGAAGGTCTTAGCAGTCATAGATGAGGGCACAAAAAACAGAAATGTATACCTGTATGACATTATCGATGGAGAACTTATGAGATCACACCCTTTTTTCTCTGCCCGACCTTCTGCTTTGCAAATCATTCTTTATTGTGATTAAATTAAAATATGTAACCCACTTGGCTCGCATGCTTCCAAAAATAAGTTAATTATGTTTTATTATACATTGGGAAATATTAATCCTAAACATAGATCCAAACTTGCCTCAATTCGACTACTTGCCATGGCAAATACACATGAACTGTCTGAATGTGGAGTTGACAAAGTATTAGAGAGACTGCATGAGGATTTGGTGAAATTATATCATGGTGTAAAAATTCAACAGAAACCGGTGAAAGGGAAATATATGGTGCAGTTGTCTCAATTTGTGGTGATACGTTAGCTCAGCATGAGCTTTGTGGGTTCAAAGAGGGTGTGGGCTTTGCTTAAAGCAAATGCCGACAATGTGAATGTTCAAATGAAGACATGCAGAAGTACTTTAATGAAGACAGCTTTGTGGAAAGGACACTTGAAAGACATGTCAGACAGTGTAGTGACATTGATAAGGACAGCACTCCTCAAAAATAGTCTAAAGACTACATATGGGATCAATAGGAGAAGCAAACTGATAGAATTTCTTGGTTTTAACATGATCAAACAAACACCCCAAGATATAATGCACATAATACCTGAGGACATTGCACCTTTAGAAATAAAATGTGTGGTTAAACACTTTGTATTACTAGGCCAACTTGACTTAGAAGATTTAAATGCTGGAATAGTTTCCCATATTCTCCTCTTGATGTCAGAGACAAACCAAGTTCAATTTCCTACAGTACTTTAGCCTCAAATGATAATAAGTTAAAGCAGTCATCAGGGCAAATAATTGTTTTTCTAAAAATACTGCCTTTTCTGATTGATGCAGCTAAAAATACAGAATGTTATGCTCTTATTCTTGAACTTATAGAGATTGTTCAGATTCTTTTATCTCTTGTTACAAGTCTTCCAACAGTTAGTAGATTAAAAATTCTTATTGAACAACATTTAAAACGTGTGAAACGCACATTTCCAGATAACAATATCACTCCAAAAATGCATTATTGAATTCATATTCCAGCTCAGATTAAAAACCTGGGACCAATGGTCCGTCACATGAGATTTGAATCAAAACATTGTTTTGTTTTTCTTTTTTTCTTTATATCTTAAAGAAAAATAAAAGACTGTTAAATGGTTAAATCTGAACGGGAATAAATATAGATCTGGTAAAAGTGTAATTGTCAATGCAGTTAATGGTGACTTACCGGAGTTTGGACTTGTTAAAACCATATTTGTTGTAAATTCATCTTTGTATTGTTTTGAGCTCCAGCCATATGTCACAATATGTTTTGATAGGGATTATATGGCATATAAAATAGAAATTCCAAACATGGCACAAGCAAATGAATTTATATCTTCTGGTGACATTGTGGACTATGTGTGTGTGACTATGTGCCTTTGAACTATAATCTTGGAGATGTGATTGCGGCACATATAGTTTCTACTGAATGAATATACTTTAGTTATATATATTCACTAAACTTTGTATTTGTTAATTCATTGTCACACAAGTTCTCTGTAGTACTGTAGTTCATTTTCAGTGTATGTATGTGTCAGTACTTTGATCAAATATTTGAAATACTCTTGACAGTTTTAAACAAAAGACCAAAACAGTGAAATCCAACCCTTTTAATTGCAAAAGAATACTGGTTAATACACTGAATGAAGCACTGAAACAAGCCACTGTGACATTGTAAAATACCACTAAAAATGACATGAATTGTATATTTCCAAGAAAAAGTCGTTCATTCGATCAGAAAAGACTTACATATGAAAACCCGGAAGGGAACATATTTACTCCATGATAACCTGTCGACAAAACAAATGAGGCTTCTTTGATGTGTAGACAAGATTTACAAATGTTTGTTAAAGAACACGTCTGATCATGTATTTTTATCAAAAGACTGTACTCAAGGAAAAATAAATAAATAAAAATTAGATTAGATTAGATTTTTTAGATTCAACTTCATTGTCATTACACAAGTACAGGTACAAGGCAACGAAATGCAGTTTAGGTCTAACCAGAAGTGCAATAGCAGCAAGTGCAGGATATATACAATGGTTGCATAAGTGCAGGATATGGAGATGTACAGGATTTACAGGTAATATGTACAATGAATATAAATATACAGATGGTTATTACTATAACAGGTGAGTGTGTGCCATAAATATAATTACAGGTGTCTCTTTCTATAAACAGCATTTACAGGTGAATATGTACTCTAAATGTAATGTAATACACAGATGTGCAGGTAGATGTATACAATTGTATGTTAGCTTAAGGTAAGCAGTAGATTTAAGGTAGTGCAATGAGCATGGACAGTGCAAATAAGTGTGATGTGAAATGTAAACAGTTGGTACTGTATGAACAGTTGGTAGTGCAAATGAGCATGTTCCAGCTAAGGTGCAGTAGTGCAAGGGTAGTGGGATGGTGGGGGATGAGAGGAGGAGTCTATGAGGGGAGTGGGATGGTGGTGAGGGGAGGGTGAGAGGAGTCGTTTCCTCTGGATGTTCTCGATGGCAGGAAGTGGAGTCCCTGTGATGCAACAAAAATCATGTGTTGTTGGCCAGTTACACAAGACAAACATTTCCTGCTAAAGTTAGAAGTGGTAGTTAAATAAAACAATAAAGTTATAAGTTAGAGAATTGTTTTGGACAAGAGCTTTCTTTCTTTTTTTTCCTAACCTATTATTAAAGTGTCTCTGCTGTTGGTCATAAGCTGTTGGTTGTGCTGGTGTGACAGCGCCCCCTGTAGGAGGAAGGTGTTTATTTTAGCACCTGAGAGTTGAGTAAACAGTGAAACTGCTGATCAAGGCTCATCTGCAGACAACAGATAAACAACTGTCAGATCATCACATCATCTTCACAAATGACAAATGCTTTGAAATATTTTAGTCTTTAAATGCATAGATTTTAAATTTACTCACTGCTACAAGTGCAACATTTACTTCAGAGAAATGAGTAATTGTGGACTCACATTGCAGCGCTGGCAAGTCGACAGTAAAGAGTCTTGTTGCTGTGTGGACTATAGCTCCCCGCTTTGTGCTTCAGTGTCGTCCAATTCAGAGCTTCTCAGGCCCCTGCAAAACCTGAGAAGTCTATTACAGTCATTTTTAAGACACATAATGCAGACTGTGTTGAATAGAAAAGAAAAATGTTAAAAGGCTTCACATAGAGGCTTAAGTAAAGTGTTCAAAGCAAGTTTAAACTATTTAGAAACATCCTAAACAAGTAGCTTTTATATAAATGAATACACTTTATAAAATTTTTACTTCTTCTCTTCATTATCTGAGAACTATGCCGAGCCATGCAAAACATGAGATCCCTGAAATCTATTAGCCTCAGATGATTGACAGTGAAATATTATGCATAAACCTGCCCCAGAGCCACAACTATTAATATGACATATCTTCCCTTTTGTAAAAGTATTGCTCTAAAACATACTTTGGCCTTTAAAACATTTATAAATGTAGCTTTACTATCTAGCTCCTCTGTTATGGAACCAGCTCCCGGTCCAAGTCCAGGAGGCAGACACCCTGTCCACCTTTAAGACTAGGCTTAAGACATGACTTTTTTGACAGGGCTCATAGTTAGGGTCTATATGAGCTGCACTAGGTCTAGATGTCTGGAGTAAGTATGGAGTCTTATCTGTTGCTCCTTCTCATACTGTAGTTATTTTTTGTAGTATTTTTAAACAAGTTCATTGCCACAACAATTTATCGTTTGTCCCTCTCTGCTCTTCTCCTTCTGGTAGTGCAGGTGTCTCCAGCGTTGGACGTCCCACAGATGATCTCGTGAGCGCTGACAACCAGTCACTCTTTGCTCCTTATCTCTCTGTTCTGTCTCTTTGTCTGTCCTCTGTCCATTCATCCCAGCTGGTCCTGACATACAGGTTTGGATCTGGGTCTGCAGAGGTTTTTTTACCTGTTGAGAGTTTTTTTCTCCACCAGTGTTGTATTTGTGCTTGCCTAAGAGCTGAGGCCAGCGCTGAGTGTACCTCTGCAGTTACATACAAACATCGCAGTTAAGAGGAGCGCATGACCAAAGCAGAGAAGAATTAACTTACAGAAGCATCTTCTTATAAGCACATAGACATAAATGTAATTATGAATAGTGACAGAAGCTTAACTGTTTTTAAAATTACAATTTTAATTAAAAAAAATGAAATGACACTAAGCAAGCAGAGTCAAGATTTCAGAAGATACTGCCTTTTAAGAAATGCATATATATTCCACCTATAGACAGCCTAATGTAAATGTCCAAGTGTTTTCCACTGGCCTTGAACACACCGTTCACACAAATATCAGAACCGTGTCAAAAGGGTGTCCAAACTGATGTGACAGATTTGTGCATATCAAATGTGTCTGCATGCATCCGTTTGTTCAGTTTTATAAATGCTTTGACCCATAAATGAGAAAATAAATAAATGTTTATTAATACTCTTTGACTTATTTTGTGTCTTTAGGTTTTGAGCTCAGAGTTGGCCAATGCTTGTGAAGAGAGCAAGAAGACAGTAAATGACATCCTCCATGCAGGGAACGTGAAGGCAGGACGGGACAAGTCGGGCCTATTTCCTCCACAAATCAGATCTGCAGCAAGATGTGGCTGCACAACCACAGCACAATGTACAAATATGGATCTGGGACATTCCATTTGTTTTCATTTCTATGTATGAATACGGCATGGCGCGGCAGTAGCTCAGTGGGTAGAGCGGCCGTCCTTCGACCGGCGGGTGAGTGGTTCGCGACCAGCCCGAAACATCCCAAAACATCATAACATCCCGCTCTCCCCCACATACTGTCTTTGTGTCCTTGGGCAAGACACTTAACCTACATTGCCTCTAGTGAGTGTTCTGTAACACTGGTAAATAGCTTAATCTGTGTAAAGCGTTTTGAGTGCCTACTACAGTAGGTGGAAAAGCGCTATATAAAAATAAAGATTATTATTATTACACACGTCACTGTTTGAAAAAGGACATACTGTATTTTTAAGTATTTCATTTCTCCTAAGGGCTTGATGGAGCATTTTATTTCTTAATTTCTTCAATTTTAAATAACCTTAAAATTGCAAACAGGTGTCTTGCATTAGACCAAATGATACGGCATACAAAGTCCTAAATCCGCTCTTTTAATGATTTTAATACTTTTGATTCTCCTCATCAACCCCTCAACATTAAGAATTCAAACAATTCTAATTTGTGTTTTTGTAATTACATGTTTTCCTGGTCATATTGATAATCAGATGCATTTAATATTTTTAACAATAATGGATATCATGTTTAGAAAAAAACATTTTTGTGCCTTTTAAGCAAAGTTGTGGTCATGCTAATGTCAGTGATGAAGTATGAAGTTGTATTAAATCTTAAGTTACTTTACAGTGACACTAACAAAGATTTAGATATTTTTTTCAAGATGCTCTGGTGAACCATGTTCACTTTTTATTAACTCATATTAGTCAGGACTCAGTATTTAATCACATTTGTGTGTTTTTGTATTGTTTAAATCAAAAAGCACTTGGTTTTGTACTGATTTTAATGGACCAATCCAATGCCAGATGGATATTTTGTAAATGTGAAAGATGTTCACAGTAAATGCATTATAGTCACATATATCCTTTGTATTATATTTTGTTATTTCTTATGAAATGAAATCATTTGATACTGAATATTATTGCCCACTGCGACTTTTACATTTGGTTTTGTTTGAATTAAACAGCTTTCTTGTGTCTTTTGCAGTAGCTAGCGATAAAGGTCAAAATGTAGATTGTAGCATCATAAACCCTGAACTGTAACAGGCTGTGCCTCACTGAAGGTTTCTTTGAGACCTTATGAATAAAAGGCAGAACTCGACCTCAGCCATCATCATTTATTGTTATAATTTGTTCGTGTTTGCCCTGCACAAACGTTTTTGTCACATGTCAGTGCAGTACGTAGTACATTTGGACTTTGTAAAAAGCCACAGGGTGGCGGTTTAACACAGTCTAAGGGTTCAGACAGCAGTAGAGAAATGAGACTTGGGTCGTCACTGAGCAGCTCTGTGTAACCATGTCATGTGTGTAACATTGGAACAGAAACATGGCCTGATTAAGTCCAGCGCAGTGTGGCCTTTAACAGAGAAGCTCAGAAACTGTTTCTGAACTTACTCTTCAAGACAAATATAAAATGATGTCTAAAGCCAAACAACATTTTATATTTTTCTTGGAGGTTTTAGGTGAAGTCTTAGATAACAGCGTATATATATAGTGGCCTACGTAGCCTAATCTATATTGTGTATTTATTATTGTAGACATAGATAATAGTCACACACATTATGAAATTAAGCACAATTTGATGTTGTATATAAAACATACTTTGGCTCCTTCTTAGTTGAAGCCCCATTTGACTTGCAGTGACTATTATAGACTTCAGTCACACGTGTCTTTGGTGGGATTTGCACCCACCAGCCTCTAAATGTTTCTGATATGACAGAAGTACAGAGAATGAAGATCAGAATTAGTTCACTCATGGTCGGAGCCAATGGTTAACTGCTAGTGCTTGATTTATTTATGTATATTTTTGAAGTCTATTTTTAAAAAGTACGTAGGTCCACAGTGAGCACATAGTTTGCTGTAGGGCAATAATTTTGAAACAGAAAATGGAAATTCAGTTGTTAGCTAGGCTATGTTTCTTCACTTAAATTAGAAAAAAAAAAAAAACAGTTGAATGATTATTTTGTCGCTGTGCTTAACATCGTTTTGTTTTGAGTTAAATTAAAGTCTTGAGACAATTTATCTTCATCAAATCAAAGTTTCACCAAGTTATTTATTTTCTGAAATAGAGGCCTGTTCATAGATTGTAAATAAAAATGGATGTAATCCGCCCATTGGTCCCCTATTCGGCAATATTGTCTCAAAGTCAGGGCAAAAAAATGTCGATTACATCCGGACTCAGACTCCTTCGTCAGAGGATGTTACTAAAATGGGCAAAGGAGTGTTGCATCGTAAGCCTGTGGGTGGGCATAATGAGCGTGCGTGGGTAATTACCAATGACTGTAAAAGGGGCTGGACATAGCAAGCCCGCTTCTGGGGGTTGGAAGCCTATTAGGAAGTAGGGGTAGGCTCCATCAAGCATGACCCCCATTGACATCCATTGAAAAATCGGCGCCAATTACGAAGTGACTATTTTTGTCACAGTCATCATTCTAACTATGGCATCTTTGTTTGAACACATTCTTATTATTCCCGTAATCATTATATTGATATTTGTCACATAACTCAAGATATTAAGATTAATAACTAACCTATCAGCTGCCTCCATTCTGCGATGTCGGGGTCACGGGGGCGTGGTTTGGGAGAAGAAGCCGGAGGGCTAACTATTTTAAATCAGTAAAATTTAAGCTTTTTGCAATACATCAAAATATTGTTTTGGTTATTCTATATTTTCCAAAGCTTTTTAGCCAGTATATCTTCGTTTTTTGTTAATTAGTTTGTTAGTTGCTGCTGTTCATGAATGGAGATCGCTTGCTGTTAGCTTAAAGCTAATGCTATGATGGTAAATGGTATGCATTTATATAGCGCATTTTTGCACCCTTCTCAGGCACCCAAAGCACTTTACATCATGCTTCCACTCACCCCAATCACACACATTCATACCAGGGGCAGACAGAGGGGGGGGGCTGCCAAACACACGGCACTCAACCTTCTCCGACCACCACCAAACACACCTCTACAGTCACACACATTCATACACCAGTGCTACGGACACTGGAGGCAAGGTGGGTCAAGTGTCTTGCCCAAGGACACAACGACAGTATGAACAGGGCAGAGTGGGAATCGAACCGCCGACCTTCTGGTTATAGGACGACTGCTCTACCACTGAGCCACTCCGTCCCACCAATGCTAGCAGTGTTTGGTTTAATTCAGGTGATTTAAATCACTTTTTTATCGTCCAACTGCACTAAATGAACCACGCTACAGTTTCTAGGTGAGTTAATTTTTGCATGTGTTAAAATACTGTTCAGAATATATACAGTTGGCTAAACTATTGAGCTTTTGTTAGCTGACTCGAAGGTGGCTGCTAAAGGTCTAACTTACTGCTCCACCGTTTTAACGAAGGTTTAATACGATACACTGGACCAAACTTGGTTAATAATATAAAGATACAATAATATCTAACCTTCATTTTTGGACCACATTCTCTCTCCACAGATTTCCTAAAGGTGATGCTGTCAGACTGAGGCTGATCAGAAGAAAGGCTCTTGGTTGTGTTGTGAGCACTTTGAAGAGGATATTCAGACAAAGGTGGGTGTTACATTACATTAAACATTACACCTGCAATGCCCACCAACCTCTGAGACTATAGAAAACACGTTCCTTACTCTGCAGTCATACATTCCTTAAACATTACTGTAGCTAAAGTGCATGTGTTAGTTTTATATTTGTACATTTGTCATCTGTAAATCATGTGACAGTAGACAGGTAAATGTTTATGGCAGGTTTTCGACATGACAGACATTACCTCTAACCCAGTACACTTCACATTTACTAAAGTATTATATTTAGGTAAATGTAAGTTCAAATCAAAGTCCACTATTTTCTAAAAACAGTCCTTACACAGTAACATATAGTGAGCTGGTGAATAAAAGACCAAGATAAGTGTTGTAATTTGTTCTGTGATTAACAGTAAATCTCATGAACAGAGGTGACTGGTCCCAACAGGAAGACTTGTTTTAAACATAAGTTTTTACTTTGTTCTCTGTCTTTGCAGAGCCCCTCTACAGTTACCTGTCTGCTGCTGCTTCTGTCGGCCCTCACCAGTCCTGTCCAGTCTAGTCCAGTCCAGTCCAGTCCAGTCCAGTCTAGTTATCGGTCTGCTGCTCTGTCGGTCCTCTCTGCTCCTGCACAGCTGACATAGCCCAGCCTCGTCTTCCTCATCTTCATCTGACTTCACATCCTGGTCCATCTACAACTTCAGCTTCTTTTAAATAAACTTAAACTCAATTAAATCTCTATTCATTTATGTGTTTCTAGGTTTGAAGGCATATATAAACTGTATTTCAAGCTCCTAAATCTGACATAATTACACTTTGTATTTAAGTGCACAGTTAATAACTTGTAAAAAGTGTTTTTATTCATTGTTAAAGAAACTTTTAAATAACATGAAAGTAGATGAAAGCAAACAGACAAAACTTTAAATAGTTTATTTATCACTAAAGTGTTATTTTAGCATGCCATAAGCAATAGAAGTTATTGTGAAAAGAATCAGAAATCATAAAACACATTTTTGTCTCTTTAAATTGGAATGATAAAGTAGTGCTGCAAAGATGGAAGAGTTTCTTGAACGTTCAGGTTTCTCCTGAGGTCTTTGACCTGCATTTGCACGGGTAGGAAAACTAAAAAACAAAAATCAAAACTGGTTTAACACATATTTACTCCATCTCAAAAATACGGCACTTGCTTCTTTGACTACAGTTTCTAAATAACCAGTTTCTTCAAAAAGGTATGCATTTATGTATCTATTAAAATAAGTTGGAAAAAACTTAACACAGATGCTAAGATAGATATACAGAAAATATCATTCTAAATGATCAACTTTATATATCTTTACAACATACCGTTTATAATTACGAGGATATCTATTAATAATATAGCAGTTTAGTAATACTGCTAGCTGTAGATGGCTCCGCCACTGTGACCCAAAGCTCATGACCAAGTTTAAACTTCATGGACCAGTTTTCCAGTACCTCCATTTAGAAAAAAAAAAAAAAAAACTACTAATCAAAATGTACTATAACTAGGCAATTTCAAAAGTGAAATAAATATCTTAAAAGTCAGTACAGTAGATTGAAAAGTCTACAGTTTCCTATTTAAATGACAAAATATTCATGTGAAACAGAGCACTCCTGTGATTGGTCAGATCTGTTCACTTATTCTCTTAAAGGGACAGTTCACCAACGTGACCCCGACGTGATTTGAACACGCAACCTTCTGATCTGGAGTCAGACGCGCTACCGTTGTGCCACGAGGTCATTTATAGTGTCCGTATCTGCCAAATTTCTGCTTGTGACAAAACAATATATACATTATAGAATAGGACACACCTTAAAGTCATAAAGATAATAAAAAATCATATCAGTTTATGGAAACAAAAACAAAAGAATAGAAAGCACATGTCCAGTGTGTTTATCAGTCTGGTGTGATGTGAAGTCATGAATTAATAGATTATAGTATAAATAATATAGATTATATAATATAATTTGAACAGCTTTATGTTGCCTAGAATTTATAAAAGTGTTTTGAAATAAAAGAGTTGCACCCTAGAACAACAACCAGCTGTGTAGAAACTGATTGGTTGGCGTTGGCCTGAAGTACGTAACCTACTCAGACTACAGGCTTTTGCAGGATCGCTTTTGGACAGAAATGGCCAGAGCTCACTGTTGTGGAGACAGCCTCTGGACTCCTGAACTTAGAGGAGTCCACTGCACACGAGGCTTGTCCTCCTCACATCGACGTGGACATCTCTGGAGAGCAGAGGCGATTTCTTGAAGACTACAAGGGAAGCTCGGCTTCCCTTATAATGTCACAAAATTAATGGTCAAATATGTACTATTGTATTAACATTTTATTGACTAAAAATGCATTAGAAAACGTTCATCTCAAAGACGAGTTCGTTCAGAATCAGTTACATATAGCAGGTCGGCTGACTCGATTTCCTTCTCATACATTCCCGCAGCGTCACAGTGCATTTCCTATTGAAGCCCAGCGTCCATTGACTTCAATGGGGCTGCTTTGAACGTTTTTTTTCAGCGCTTCGAAACTAGACGGTCATTGGATAAACGCTGCGATTATGTCCCGCCCACGGACGCTCAGCGTCTCTGGGGGTGAATGGGGAGTGGGCTGGCCCGGACTCCGAGCTTCTGCGTGATGATTGGAGGGTCCTGTCGAAAGACTGCATCTCCTTTTGACTGACAGCGATTCTGTACTATAAGGAATCACTAAAGCTATTCGTGCTCAAGTTCAGTTGAAATAAAAACTGCTGCAACCTATTTCTTTGATATTTGCTTGGCGAAATTGCTTGATTTTCATCATACATTTCACACAATTATACACCACATTCCTTGTTTCAGTTTTACAGAGTTTAATTTTTTTTTTTTAGATCGTTCATTCATTCATTCATTCATTCATTCATATAACGTTAGTAGGCTAGGCTAGCGTCGTGGGTGAAACTGCGCACTGTGGTGTAATATTTTATATGTCATGTGTTTTAAACTATGTAGACCCAGTTAGTTATTCATTTAAACATTTAATATAAAAGACAAATTCTAATGTCAGACACACACACAGGAAGGGCCAGATAAAAACGCAGGTGTCTGCGGGAGGAGACAGAGCCGGGCAAGGAGTAGCTCAAGGCCAGGCCGAAATGACATCAGGCCGGAGCCTTGCACAATGATATCAGTAAAGTTATTACTTTACTGATATCAAACCTGTATAAAAGCCTATGTCTACTGTTCAAATGTTAGTAGAGCTGGGTTAGTCTACTCGGGTCGTTTGTTGTGTTGGTTGTGAAACAATAAAGACTCTATGGCATGGAAATCTGGTGTTGCGTTCACAACTTATTCCATACAAATAGTGGCAAAGACTGAGGGTCAGTTTTGACACTACAATTGGCCAGCAGCCAGGAGAGGACCTGTGGGAAGTGACTCTCTTTCTGCCTGACCACCCGGAGAAAGCATCCCAGGCGCTGAAGACCATCGAGGGTGAGACCTTTTCACTTTTACTTTTGAGCGGTTAGGTGTCTGTGGTGCAGCTTGGGGGCATCAGGTAGAGAGAGACCACTCTAAAAACCTCACCTCAAAAGAACCTAGAGTAGAGGATTTTATTAGGGACTATTTATAAATCATTTCTGTCCATTGAATGCAGGCTAAGAAAAACACCGCTTGTGTCTTCTAGGGAATTTAGAGATTTTATCTGGAAGCACATTCTAAATATGGTGTAGTCTGTCGTCAGGGAAAGAAATCGATTAAAGGGAGTATTTCTATCTTTGGGTATAATCTAAATAAGGTGAACGTAGAAATAACTCTGAGGAAGAAGTTGTACTAAGAGGAAAAATTGTGAGGCTAATTCTATCTGCAGATTATACGCGTTAGAACACCATTTATATCCCGGAGAAGAAATTGTTAAGAGACGGTCTAAATTCTTCGCGCAAAAGAATATAGAGACGTCTAAAGTAAGCAGAGCCTGGCAAAGCGCGCAGGGGTCTGAAAGGGAACGAGGCCTGAGAGGAGACAGAGGTCTCCATAAGTGTTAGCACCTAAATTCATGCGATTTTCCAGCTGAGTTTAAGTATAGTTGAAGAAAATTCAAAAAAAAGGAGTAACAGACGAAATACCTAATATAAAAAGGAGAAAAATTTAGTTTAGAGGCCTGCTTTAATAAGGGGTAACACGCTGTCCAAGTCGACTGGACTAAACATAGCGTTGTTGACTGCCAGAAACGTAAGTTTAAATTACCTTAGTGGGAAGGAAAAATAGTTAGCCCCTTTTCTATCTTAAAAGTTCAGCTTGGGGCTGAAATTGAGACAGAAGACATACGACTGAGCGACACAAAACCCACTAATGTGTTTAGTCAAGACTCTGGATAAGAGAGGCTGAACAGAGTTGCCGCGCGTGTGGACTAGTCGGGAGTGTGTGAGAGTGTGTGTGTGTACACGGAAGCCCTAGTAGAAGTTAATAAGACTTAGAGCTTTAAAAGTGAAGGAAAATAGGTTGCAACAATTAAAACAATATTGTTAAAAGGAGAATTAAAAGAGGAAGAAGAAATTAATAATAGAAAGTTAACAAAAGAGCGCTGAGGAAAATTAATAGGATATAGTTAATTAAAATCGAATAAATTCACTAAACGGAGTTAATAAAATTATAAGAACAAGGAAAAGGTTAGAGCTTAAACACTAATAATAAATTAGAGGAAAAATAGCCGACGGCAAATCAGAATTAAATTAGTTAGAGCTGTGCTTTAAATCTAACCATAAAGGAACAATAATAGTACTACAAATTAATCTGGCCAAAGAAATAATTAGTGAGAAGTTAAAGTAAAGTAAGTAATTAGAGGTTTACACCAAGTCAGGAATAGATAAAAAGCACGAGTTAAATTAGCCGTAAATATAACTCAATTTAAAAGCCGTGCGGAGGATTATAAATACAAAGGGACGGTGGTCTCTAGAAAGTCTGAATTAATCTCAAAGTAGGTCTAGTTGTGGTGCAAACCGGTAGCGCTTCAATTATTCTATTGGAGAGACATTTAGAGTTTCTGGTGACATTACAAATCCATGGCTTGATATCGCCGCTGTTAAAAAAAAAAAAAAACTCTGTGGAGACGGAAGACTAGTGAGCAGTTAAATGCCCGAGGAAAAAGTAGGAAAAACTAGTACTGAATCCCGCAAAACATCAAGATGAGAATAACTGTTAAAAAAGAAGTTGTACTAATATGAATAATTAAAAGAAGGCAAAAGGAATTCTCATTCCTTCAGCGGAGTCAAGATGGGACTAAAATTCACTAAAAATACTAAAACTGGAGATGTAGACTCCATTAGAAAGATGGAGACTCCATTAGAGGTGATTATTGGACAGAAACCAGCTCAAAAGAAACAGATCAGGAATCATATGAAGAAATGGCATAAAAGAACGTATGGGGCTTTACAGTGCCCTATTACGGGCAGCTTTAACCCAATGTGCTGCAATGAAATAGAGAATAATATAAAACTTTACAAGGCTATGGATCAGAGTTTTAAAGCGAGAGAAAAACGTATAAAAGAAAGTGAAATATTGGGATGGTTTAGAGACGAGTCAAACGGAGACTAAGTGAACTAACTGAAACAAAACCAGTGCAGTCAGCTGTTGTGGGTCCAGAAATAATTGTTAAGACTTGTACCGAACCATCAGCCCTATTGCCTTTTCAATATAAAGACATTCCTGAACAGTTTCCAATAAAAGCGCTGTCTGAAGAAGTAAATGGAGAAATAACGGGACAATTCAAACTAGTTTTGACTGAATCAGAGAGTGGAGCATTAGTCGGAGGAGATGAGAGTGACTCCAACAGTGTCTCTCCCTCTGGGAATAGCACCCCGGATCAAGAGAAAGATAAGACAGAGATTTGTGATGAGACCCGCTCCTGTCCAAAAGTGACTGACTGTAGAAACAATGAAATAAAAGAATGCAAGGAACTGGATAAAACAACAAGTCAGTTCCAACTAGACAGAGAAGATAAAAACAAAAATGCCAGAGAAAGTGTTAAAACACGGAAGAGTTTTTCTGGAGCTGACGCACAATTAAAGCGTATCATCAACATTCAGCCTTCTGATCCCAAACAGACCTCATACAGCCCAAGTCTAAAGGCTTATGAAAAAATATTCAAGAAATGTGGGAGAAGATGGTTGAAAAAGAGAAGGCCTCCCGACTTACAAACTCAACAAAACTCAGTTGAAAAAAAATCAAAGATCAACTGGACATTATTGCGGATTATGGGAAGGCTACAGAAGCTAAAGAAAAGAGAAGAAACTAATAAGACTTTGTTGAAAAAGCTAATACTGCTGCAAATGAACAAACTGAATAAAAGACACAAGAAGAAGAAAGAAAAAAACAGGGGTTTGTTACTGAAGAGAAACAGAAGCTGTCGCAGCGACAAGAGTTTACCTGTGGTACCCAGGAATATGAATAACATGTGTTTATGTTCCAGTCTTCTTCAGCAGAGCCGATGTCACTGTAACAAGCTCATTCTAACAGATCACAGTGGATCTCATACAGAGGAATGTCCGCCGCACAGAGAGGTGTCTGAGGCAGTTTCAGAGTGAGACAGGCCTAAAGCAGCGTCTGGTGAGTCCACCCAACCCCCATTAAACCTTTATCAGATACCTGGAGGAGCTGGATGTGTGGGCAGTGGAGCTGCATCCACAGAGAGAGGGCCTTGATAACATAACAGCAGGGCAGAAGAGAAATGATTATTCAATCTGTAATATACTGGACACATGACCACAGGATTCAGAAATATTACAGAAATGGACTAAAATGGAAAGAATACAAAGACTATTTAAAACTTCACAAGTGCTGAAGACACGGTTACACTGTTCAGTGATTTACAAACAACAAGATAAATGGACTCTGAGAAATTGTAAAAGAAGCAACAGAATAGCAATATGCTTTCTATTACAAGACAAAATAAATATATATTGGGAAGGCATGAAGCTATGGTGGTACCTCTTATTACCCAATTTGAGACTTGGTTTCTGAACAGGAACTCAACTCCTTCTGTTGCATTAGTGACAGAGGGAGTCTTGTGCACTTAAACCTAAGTTAACAGCTGTACTGTGCGTAAAAAAGAAAAATGAATATCTAAATTCAAGAGTTATATGTCTTAGACGATCAATTAATATTAAAAAATATATATATGTATATATATATATATATATATATATACACACACATGTATATATCACTAAGAGCATGTGATGTAGTTTAGGCTGGAAAAAGTAACTGTATATATTAAATGTCCTATGACAAAGAAATGTCTATGGTTTCTGATCTGGTTTTTGATTCTGTCTAATATTCTGCCTGAATTGAAATTGGCTAACAGTATTGGATTTAAGTTCTGTATTATTCTGACTCACGCAACCTTTGTTTTACATATCACGACTGAGACGGAAGAAAAAGAAGTCTGTCTTACAGTCGACTCTTGAAAGACCTAAAGTTATCTTCATCACATTCAACCTGAACGTAGTGAGTACAGAGCTCTAGTGTAGATGATTTAAACTCTGACCAAGCAGTGATGTGAGATAGACTCCATCACAGTTTTACAAATTTTAGTATTTGCAAAGCATAAAATTAGTAAAGAAAGATTATAAATTTGTCAAACACAGATAGAATATTTAGTCTAAAAATGAAGTGAGAAATGTAGAAAAATTGCTCCGTCTCACTTCGAGGCACTTACAAAAGCTTTGAAGCAACAAACTGTTGGACAAATGTTGACATTATTATAAATAACAGGTTATAGCAGGTTGTGGATTGTAATGTTGCTGTATTAATGTCTCTATTAAAAATCTGATAAAAACTGCAGACCAAAAGTGATAATAGACTTAATTAAAAGGAATAAAGAGTCAGACAGAGCATTGTCTGTGTTAAAAGAAAACATTTGAATAAACTAGCTTTTGAAAATCCTGATTAAAGTAAAAAAGGTTCCATCTATAGGCAGCAGAGAGATGGTTACTAAACCGAAGAACTGATGCACAATAACTTAGTAGTATAAGAAACCAATAGTTTAATATAGTTTAAAATTAGACAATATTGAAGAAGTTTTAACACTATGTTACAGATAATTAGCTTCAGCAGTGTCTGGATTTAAAAGACTTCAGTGAAAACAGGGTTTTCCAGTAACAATGTATATCACACATCAGTTACACGCATTTCTGACAAGTCCTAAATTTATCTTAACACAGACTAGAACAATATATGAAGTAATACTTTCAGTTCTGAATTAATAAAACAACAAGGAAAAAAACAGTTCAGCACAAAGAACAAATACATTTCTAAAACTGAAAACAGATAATACTTTTACAACACAGGTTAAAACACTAACATAGCATTGTTTGCTGTAGGTGTCTGAGATTAAAGCATCGACTGAGGAGTGAGAAATATTAAAGGTTTAAAAATGAACATCTCACAAAATGGTCTGGAGTATGTTAGGCTTCAGTTTTAATGAGAGAAGATGACAAGACATAAATCAATGTTGACAAGTTAAGCCTTGTCCAGAGAAAAGGCCTGAACTAAAATTAGAATAAACACAGGAGGTCATAAAGGTCACTTAGAAAGAGTCTGAGATAAGAGTTATGGGGAGCACTGAGTCATCAAGGAGTTGAAGATTCTCAAGAGAGACCATAAAACAGATTTATGGATCAAATAATGTTTGAGACAACATCTAACAGAAATACAAAGTTAAATTCCAACAGATTAAAAGGTGCTGAGGAGAATTCTACAGAAACAACACCTTCCTGCTGCAGATCAAGAGAATGGAGTCTTCATCAAAAGTGTTCAAACATCAGGTTCACTGGGAGAACAGTGAATGTCTCATGAGAAGGTCTGGTGTCATCTTTAACACTGTCGACCTGTACACATCAAATCAGGTAAAAAAGATTAATTATTAAAATTTTAAAGGAAGCAAATACAATGCCAAGTAATTAAGGGGTGTTAGAAACGAGTAGTTGGTCTTTGAGAAATTAGTTAGAACTGTGAGAGGAAGAGGTCCAGCTGAGACAGAATAATTAAACAGATTAATAATATTGGTGATTTGTCAATGATTCTTAAGAAAAAGAATCAAAGAGGGGATGTATGTGAAGTTAGAGTTTATTAAGCTTAAAGGTTTAGAGGACTTTAAAATATCAACAGAAGAGAGGGATAATTATTTAGATTATGATTTAGTTGTGATGATACCTTCACAGATTTACATTACATTTTGGGATAGTCTTCTATATAGGGTTTATTTTACTGAATAAAACTCTACAGTAGTAATACAACAGCATTTTATTACAAAACATCTGATATAGATCATATGGTGAGTAAAGAGAATCTCCATGGTAACGCTCAGAGGGAGGAGTCAGTGAAACTCAGATAAACTGAATGAATTAGTTTGTATCATTGTTAACAACGAACGGCTTAATGAATAAATGTAAACAGGGCATTTAACAGGGCAAAGACTATCTTTGTGACAGACAGAGTCTGTGATAGACCAGCTATTTAACATGTTTCTGTGAGAGCAGCTCAGAGACATGCTGCTGTCGTTATTAGAGAACTCTAGTTAGTTTACGTTTGGATTGGATCTTTGGATTGTTTAAGGGAAAAACTGCTTATGACTTCAGAAATAATTTTGACGATAATTGGACTAATAATTAATCAGTGGACATGAGGAAGAGTTTACTGGTTTTGAATAAAGTAGTAGTTTAAGTTTTAATCATACATGCAGCTGTAGCAGAGGATTTAACATTAGGAAACAATTTAAAAGTAACTTACATATGATTAAATAGTTTGAATTGAAGTTGAATTATGGGAGCAAATAAGAGAATGATGTGAACAAAGAGGTCATCTACTTTAAAAAAAGTGGATTTAATCAGATAGATGTAATGATTGGAAATTACAATTACAAGTTAAGAAACAAAATTGGTGAAGATTTAAAAATAGAAGAATAGAAAGAATAGAGAGGTTATTTTAAAACTTTAGAAGAAACTGAAAAGAGTTGGTCCATATGATAATTTATTTTATGAGTGGAGGAGATTTTAGGTAGACATGTCACACGTGAGGATTGTATTCAGGTTTAAAAGGATTTTATGATAAAGTTGATATGGAGAAATTATTTGGTAATGGCAAGGTTTATAGTAATGGTTATTTTGTTGTTGATGTTTATTAAAAGAATAGTTAGTTGTGTGACAAAGTTGTTGGATAGTTTAACGAGGAACTGTGAGAAGTTTTTAGAATAAATTACTTTATGGGCCTATCTTAATTTAGTCAGATATAAAATTTATTAATTAGAGGTTGTACTTTGCTGCACTTCAGTAGAGTTCAGTTTAATATAGAGTTAGTAGAACATAAAGAGGTAAAAACATGTTTATACATTATTAAGAGGGTTTGTAATTTAACATTTTCTTAATGAACAGATATGATAGGGTTAAATCTGCTGCAGGGATATGTATTCTTTGTTCACCAGAACCAAAGGGAAATAGTGACAGTAACTCGGAATTGACTTGTTATTATTAAATATAACACTGAGGAAAATATAGTAAACTTTAAATTGGGAAAAGACATCAAAAGAATTAGAGACTAAAATAGACATTTTCAGGACTAACTTAGAGCAGTAATAGGAGGACATGTAAGGGAAAATAATGAAAGTTTAGCCCGCATTAAATTGTTTTGATATGATCTGCGTAATCTGTGGTTTTTCTCAGTTAACGTGAATAACATCTTGAAAAACTGATCTGAGAGGACTAGCGCCACACTGGAAACTTTCCACGGAACATGGGGTCGAGACCTACGTCATCAGCAAAAGCTTTAAGAAATCAGAGGCTTACCTGAGGTGTTCTGGAGAATGGAGAGGAGATGCATCGCTCCCGACATGGAGTTGGAGAACGCGTATGGTGTGTTCGAGGCGGCCATTTGCGGAGGCGAGGCGGCATGAGGAGATGAGGAGAAGCGTGTTGGATGTGACCTGTGCGACGACCTGAACAGCGAACTGAGCTGATTCCAGGTCAGCGGCAGAGCGGACGAAGAAAGAGGAAGTGGGCGGACCAATGGTACACTGGAATTCGAGGACACGCCTTGGAACTCCCCATCTACGTCATTGAGGCTCTCTCCAACATCTCCAGAGAGCTTCCCCAGTGAGTCAGCCGAGAGGCCCACGGTGTATCAGGCTCTCCCAGCTCCAGGAGGTCAGAGCAAAGCAGTGAGAGCAATGAATATCTGGGTAACCAGCCATGCCGGAGGAGCCAGAGGAGACATCGGAAGGAGGGCGACGCTTTTCTCGGTGGCGAGAGGACCAGTTGCAGAGGTGCATCCAGTGAGGAGGCAGGACAACGAGGACGGAACCGGACGAAGTTTGGGATGAGGTGCCGCTGGGACCAGAGTTACGGAAGTCGACTATGCGTCCGGACGAGGGTCTGGAACCAGTATCGGCAGCAGAGGTGGTGCGAAGGATGCTGACGGATGAAGAAATTCTTGAGCGAATCGAGCAACAACTAGTCATCTACAGAGATCAGATGGCGCGAGCAGGCTTCATTGTGGAGAACAATGAAAGCGGAAGTGCGTAGGTGCACAGGACAGTGTGCCTGCTGTGAGGAGGGCGGTGATAGAATGGAGGTGGCCCCATAACACAAGAGAGGGAGGCGGCGTATGCGAGCGGTACGCGTGGCGTGCTCTGGCGAAGACAGAGAGGGATTCGAAGAGTTGTCTGGACACTTGGACAATTACACCGGACTGCAGCAGGTATTCAGAGTGAGGTTTTGCGTGCTTTGAATACCATGCAGTCTGAGATATAAGTTCGAGAGCGTCTTATGGACTTGAGCGTCTGAAGAGATAGCGGAGATTCTGATTGACTCTCAGTTCTACTATACAAGGACTGGGAGTAACTGCATTTTTTTACACCTTTATACTCATATTATTATATTTTTGTATGAGTAAATATATATTTTGGCATGCTTCACCAATGTTCATTTTATTACACCTTTGTACTCATATTATTATATTTTTGTATGAGTAATTATATATTTTTGCATGCTTCACCAGTGTTCATTTTGTGACAATTTTGTACTCATATAAGCATTATATTTTAATATGAGTAATTATATATTCCTATTGCATGCTGTAACAGTGTTAAGTGAAGGTACGACAAGTTAACCATATGTTGTTATGGTACAGACGAAGGGGGATCTACTTGGAATTGTTTGAGCTAAATAAGTATAATTTGGATCTGTGTGATGTTTGTACCGCACATGTATTATGAACCAGTTGTAATGTTTAGCAAAGACGAGACCTAGAGGTCTCGAAGAGGGGATGTGTGGTGTAATATTTTATATGTCATGTGTTTTAAACTATGTAGACCCAGTTAGTTATTCATTTAAACATTTAATATAAAAGACAAATTCTAATGTCAGACACACACACAGGAAGGGCCAGATAAAAACGCAGGTGTCTGCGGGAGGAGACAGAGCCGGGCAAGGAGTAGCTCAAGGCCAGGCCGAAATGACATCAGGCCGGAGCCTTGCACAATGATATCAGTAAAGTTATTACTTTACTGATATCAAACCTGTATAAAAGCCTATGTCTACTGTTCAAATGTTAGTAGAGCTGGGTTAGTCTACTGGGTCGTTTGTTGCGTTGGTTGTTGAAACAATAAAGACTCTATGGCATGGAAATCTGGTGTTGCGTTCACAACTTATTCCATACAAATAGTGGCAAAGACTGAGGGGTCAGTTTTGACACTACAGCACGATGGCAGACGGTGCTAATATTGTCGACCTGATTTTGGCGAAGCCATTTGAAAGTGTTCCTTACGAGGAAAAACTTAGAATTAAACAGCAGGGCAGATCAACACCTAAGATTGATTTAGTGCAAAAGATAGGGAAAAATAACAGGTCTTTTCAGCTCTCCTGGTATGACAAAGTTAGCTGGCTGACTGGAAGTGCTGTGACAAATAAAATGTACTGCTGGCCATGCCTCTTGATGAAACCATCTCATGGATGTGTTGTTTGGTCAAAGGTGGGGTTTGGAGATCCTGTCTAACTTTGACAGGGCATATAAAAGACATGAAAAGAGCAATGTGAGTGCATGTGCAAGATTAAGTTGCATGGGCAGGATCAGGGTTGAGCATGCAATAAATGAAGGTGCTTGCATTCAAGTGGCTAAACATAATGAAATAGTCAAACAAAACAGGGCCTTCCTAAACCGCCTTATTGATGTGATATCCTTGCTTGGCCGGCAGGAGCTGTCATTTAGGGGACATGATGAGAGTGAATCATCCAACAAGGGGAATTACAGGGAGTTCACAGAAACATTAGCTAAATATGACTCTGTCCTGTCCACACAATTCGAGTCCTCAACTGTGTTTTCTGGTATGTCCCATACTATTCAAAATGATTTGATCTCTGCTCTTGCAGCCACCGTTTCTGATCAGATCAGAGATGAAATTCAGGATGCTCCCTTTTTTGGATGGCAGGTGGATGAAACAACTGATATATCCTGCCGTGCCCAACTCTCTGTCATTGTTCGCTATGTGGATAGTGCAGGTAAAATTCAGGAGCGCTTTATTGTATTTTTGATGTTTGGGGCGAGATGCCCAGTCCGTTTTGAAATATTAAATGAGAACATGCAGGGCTACAATTTTAAGGACAAGCTTGTGGCACAGACCTATGATGGGGCTGCTGTCATGGCTTCAGATCTCAATGGTCTGCAGGCCAAAGTGAAAGCAATAGCCCCAGTGCAATGTTTGTGCATTGCTATGCACACCGACTGAATCTGGTGCTGTCACAGGGGGCTAAACGCTTGCCTGAGTGCAGAATTTTTTTTTGCATCACTCTCTGGATTTGCCACATTTTTTTCAAAATCCACAAAGAGGACATCTTTTCTGGAGTCTGCAGGCTGTTCAAGGTTGCCCAGAAACGCTCCTACTCGATGGAATTTCACATCACGGATAGTGAGCACTGTGGCAAACAATTATGATGGCCTGCTGCAGACATTTGAGAACATCATTGCAGATACAACAATGGATGATGATACACTGGATTGTGCCAAAGGCTTTGTGAGGAAACTGGAGGATTTTGAGTTTGTGTTCATGTTGTACACATGTCACCGGCTGCAGGTGCAGGTTCGTTTGATCACCAAATGTTTACCACAAAGAAATATGAGGGGACTGAGGTTTAGATTTAAAAAAAAAGTAATTTTATTAAGACACGCCAGATAAAAAAATAAAACAATACTAAGAAGCCCGGTGGAAGGCTGTGAAAGCTGATCCACGGTTTAGTTAAAACAGTCTGAGGACTGTGGGGAGGCAGTCTTTATGGGAAGCGAGTCGGTTGCGGCCCCGGCCTCCAGTCCGTGCCACAAGGCCGGTTAGTCTGAGGGCTGGCGTCCTCTCGGCGGTCCCAATGGGCTCCAAGGTCCCCACAACGCCGCGCCAAAACTAATTATAACACACACCAAAAATGTTGAATTAACGACCACACAATAAAACTCCAATAAAACACAGCACAACAAACAGGGGGCACGGGATACGCCCCTTTACTTAGCGTATTATAGGCGTTGTACAGGTTCCTGGTCTCGGTCCTCTCTGGGTCCGCGGAGGTCCGGCCGGTCACTCCTCAGGTCCTGCCTCGAAAGGGGAGACGGCGCTGTGGACAGGGAAAGGGCGGGCTTAGACACACAAACAAACCAGCTTGAATAGGTGTAGCCTCTGCACAGTTATGGACACTTTCCTTCACTTAACTGAGTTAGAGCGTTGTCTGCAATGTTCCCCTCGGTTTCTCCGGCTTTCCGTTGCCTGTCGGTGGGCTGATGCTCCGTGGTGTTGGGTGTTCTTTCCTCTGTCTCTTTCCGTTCCTTATTCCGTCTCTTTCTCTCCGTCTTGCTGTCCTTTGCTTCCTGCTTCTCCTGCTTCTCTGCCTCTCCTACTTCTCCTTTTGGGCCTTTTAAACCAGCCCAGGTGCATTCTATTGGTGCCAGTGATTGCACAGGTGTGGTGAGTGTTCCCCATCACTAGTTCATCCGTGTGCCTGCAAAATTTAAAGGGGCAGCGCACTCCCAGAACACACGGAGAGAGAACAAACATAAAGCACAAACCGGCACCCTGTGACATTTTCCCCCCACCTTTGACGTTGGTCGTCCCGGCCAATTAGACCCGGTACCTCCTGGGCTGGGTGCCAAGGGTGGTGCGTGGGAGCGCCTCAGGGGTGGAGGGGGCGCAGGAGGGTCAGGTGGAGCTGGTGGGGACACAGGTCTGGGTGGTCTCGCCGGAGGGACCATCGGGGGAACAACGAGCCTGGGTAGCCAGGAGGTCGGCGGGAGGCTCGGGCGGTTTGGCTGTATGACAGGCTCCTCTTCCTGGAACATAGTCATAGGGCAAGAACGAAGGTTATTACGGTGCACCGCATTTAGTGGGACCTTCCTTACCCTCTGGCCGGATAACGTAGACTGGATGGCCCGTTCTGAGTTGGTGCATCACCACATACGGTCGGGCCCCATCTTGCGGCCAGTTTACCTCGTTCTCTCCTGCGAAAGTTTCGCACCAGCACTCGTTCTCCTGGGAGTAGGGGGACGAGTCGAGCACGGTGGTTGTAGCGGGCTTGGTCTCGGCCCTGGCACCGCTGGATTCGCTCGCCGCTGTCTGGTATGCGTGGTTCAGGGCCTGTTGGTGGTGCTTGACCCATCCTTCCAGCCCCGCTCGGGGGTCCAATTGGGTGACCCAGTCAACTGGCAACCGCGCATGCCTACCGAATATGACATAATGTGGGGTTAGGCCAGTACTATGATGGATGGTGTTGTTGTAGGCCTGGAGTAGGGCAGGCAGCTTGTCTGGCCACTGTCTCTGTTCCGTGTCGGTCAAGGAGTTCAGTAATTGCAGTAGGGTCTGATTGAACCGCCGCACGCCCCATTCCCTTGTGGGTGGTATGCGGTGGTCCGGTCCTTCCTGCTCCGTAGAGCTGGCAAAGCTGCTTCATCAGCGATGACTCGAAGGCCGCACCTCGGTCTGACAGGATCCTTTCTGGGCAGCCGAAGGTCAGGATCAAGTGTCGATATAGGGCCTTGGCGGTGGTCCCCGCAGATTGGTCTCGCGTGGGCACTGCAAAGCATATTTAGAAAATAGATCAGTCATCACGAGGATGTATTGGTAGTAGTCCCCTGGCCTCCCTAGGGAGAGGTAATCGACTCCCACGAGTTCGAATGGGTAGGAGGTGTGAATGGGCATCAGCGGGCTCTGCCATCAGGCCCGGCTTTATGGCGGACGCAGTGGAGGCAGCCTCTGTTCCACTCCGCAGTCTTTGTCCATCCCGGGCCAATAACAGCGCTGCTTCAAGGCATTTGCGGTACGGTCTCGGCTGGGGTGTCCCATCCCTTCATGGTAGGATTTCCACACTGCCTGGGTCTCCTGTTTTGCGATAGTCTGCGAGATCTTCCGCCCGTCCCGGTTCTTCCCATTGTCTCTTCAGGGTGCCCCCCTCCACCTCGATCCTATCCCACTCCCTTAGCAGTGCTATCAGGTATGGGGAGTCTCCTTCACGTACCTCTGGGCGGGCCCCGTTGGTCCTTCGTTGCGGAGGTAGCGTAGGTCGGGGTCCGCCCCCTGGCGCTGCTCCCATGGGGTCTCGTCCCCCGCCGTTACCTGTAAGGCTTGCCTCGGGTCTCCATCTCCTTCAGGCAGCCTGGACAGGGCGTCCTGCATTCCTGTTTTGGGTCCCAGGCCGATACTTCAAGGTGTAATTAAAGTTTGCCAACTGGGCCACCCACCTCTGTTCCACCGCCCCCAACCGAGCTGTTTCCAGATGCACCAAGGGGTTGTTGTCGGTGAAGGCGGTGAATCGGCCCCATACAAGTAGTCCTTGAATTTCTCCGTCACGGCCCATTTCAAGGCCAACAGCTCCAGCTTGAAGGAGCTGTAGTTCTGATCGTTCCGTTCGGCCTGTTGGAGACTGCGACTCGCGTACGCCACGACCCGCTCCTTTCCGTCCTGGACCTGGGCTAGCACCGCCCTAGACCCTCCAGGCTGGCATCTGTGTAAAGGCGGAAGGGTAGGGTGAAATCAGCGTATGCGAGGACCGGGGCATTTACCAAGGCCTCCTTCAGCTGGTCGAAGGCCCGCTGACACGCCGGGACCACGTGATGGGGGCTGGCCTCCCTTGGGCGGTACCGTGAGTTAACGCATGTAAGGGTGAGGCAATCTTCGAGAATCCAGCTATAAACCGCCGGTAATACCCGCAAATCCAAGGAACGATCTCACCTGTTTTGCTGTCTGGGGACCGCCAGTCCTCACGGCTGCCGCTTTAGCCGGATCCGTGGCCACCCCTTCCTCGCTGATCACGTGCCCCAGGTAAGTTACTTTCCTCTGGAACAGGCAGCACTTCCGTGGTTGGAGTTTGAGGCCGTGTTCCTCTAGTCTCTGGAATACCTCCTCCAGATGGACCAGGTGGCTGTCAAAGTCTGCAGAAAACACAACTACATCATCAAGGTAAATGAGCAGAAAGTCGCTCACTAAGTTACCCAGACAGCGCTGCATCAGTCTCTGGAAGGTCGCGGGGGCATTGCAGAGGCCGAAGGGGGCATCCTCTCGACCATAGCCCGACTGGGTGGTGAAAGCTGTCTTTTCTCGGTCCGCCGGGTCCACTTCCACCTGCCAGTACCCACTTGCCAGGTCCAAAGTGGAGTACCACTTGGCAGTTCGCAGCCCGTCAAGGATTCTTCGATGCGTGGAAGGGGTAGGCATCTTTGTGGGTGAGGCGTTCAACCTGCGGTAGTCTACACAGAACCTCCAGGAGCCGTCTTTCTTGCGTACCAGTACGATGGGTGCGGCCCAGGGCTGGAGCCTCTCGGACCACTCCACTTTTAAGCATATTAGCCAGCAGGGACCTCAGTTCTGGGTACAGGCTCGGCGGCACTGGTCTGTAGCGCTCCCGGCTGGGCTGGGTGGGGCAGAGCCCGTGGGAATTTGATGTTTGACCGCCCCCGTGTGGCCGAAATCCTCGTCATGGCGGGAGAAGACTCGTTTCCACCGTTGTAGCAGATCGGCCATCTTCTTCTGTTGGGCCCGCCCAGACCATCCCCTGCAGTGCCGTCACCGGGTGTGGGCCTTCCTCCGCGTCCGTCCGTGGGCTACTCGCCTCACCGCCACCTCGATAACGTCCGGTTCTATGCTGTTCAGTACCAGCTCCTGCTCATCCTGGACGTCCACAGCATCCACCCCGGTGACCCAGGCCAGTGGTTCCCGCTGGGGACTTCCACGGGTAGGGATTCGGATTGCAGAATCTGCACGGCGCCTTTCCACTTCGTACGGTGGCCAGAGTCCGTCCGACTCGCCACTCGTAATCACTGTTGGGGAGAGGTTCAATAGTCACGGTTCCATCTACATGGGGTTGGTTACCTGTAGCCACAGAACCATCTCGGTGTGGGGGAATGATGACCGGGGCTGCCGTGGGAGCCTTGCAGTCCCTTCCGTCACCGGCGGGGGGCCACTGTCGGCCACTCGCTGGCACTCGACAAACGCCTTGCTCCAGACTTCTCCTTCTGCTGAAGTTAAGGTAGTCTTGAACGCCGCCACCCCCGGGTGGCTGCCTTGGGTGAGTGAGGACCACAAACCTTTAATGACGTTCATGCCCAGGATGCCCTTACCTGGGCCCAGACAGCTGTCCTCCACTATCATTATTCCTTTCCCAAGACACTCACTCCCCTACCCGGCAGTCCGCGATGGCGTAACCAATGTAGGGTATTCGTAGTCCATTGGCAGCGCGTAGGGTCAGCCACGGATTTCAGTAGCCGTGTTCATTTGCGTCGTTCCCAGGTGCTGTCGGAACAGGCTCTGGCTCATCATGGTCACTTGTGATCCTGTATCGAGCACAAAGGGGATAGCACAGTCATTTATATTTACCACTACATCGGGCACTCACCAACAAGGGCGGCCTTGCGTTGTCGGTGTAGGGCTTCTGTAGACTGGCGATCAGTGTCCGACGAGGTGTGTAGTATAGGCCCTTGACTAACTGCCCCCACCGGGTGGCCCTCCTCCGTAGGGGCAGCTAAAAATCCTGTGACCTCTGCGGGCAGTGGCGTTGCAGGTGTCCAGGCCGGCCACAGCGGTGGCAGACCGGTCTCCTGTTCATCCCAGCGGAAGACAAAGTTTCCGGGGCTGGGGTCCGGTTCGTGAGGGCCGGGCCGGGAATTGGCTATGGTGACTCAGTTGTTGTTTCAAGTCCTCCACTAGGGTGGCCGAGAGCGCCTTCATCTGTGTTGTAAGCTCGTCCTTCATTTCCTTTATTAACTCAGTCCTCAATTCAGAACGAATTTGATCCCTCAGCTGCTCGGCCTTACCCCTGTAGGCTTCGGTTGTCCCCATAGCCACATAGCTGGCGAATGCTGGCTCGTCGTCCTCCTGTAGCTCGTTCCAGTGCTCGCGCCTCCTTGCAGGCAGCCTTAAGCGACAGATCGTCCGCCGGCGCATCTGGCGACTGAGTTCTTGCTTAATGGGTCCCTTCCTCAGGCCCACCATCAGCTGATCCAAGAGGAGGTCTTCGGCGTCCTCAGTCCCGTCCTCGTCCCTCTCCTGCCACCTGTAGAACGCCTCCCGCAGGCGTAAAGAGAAGGCGTTAATGGATTCCTCAGCTTTTGTTTGCAATTAAAGAAGTCTATGGGACTGGGTCTTAGATGCTGGCTGGGTGTATAGAGTCTGTAGAAAGTCCAGAACCTTGGTGCTAGTGGCTTTCTCCTGGCTCAACCAGTCTTAACTCCCTCTTTGCGTCTCCTCCAGTGCCCCCAAGACAAAGTCGGCCTGCTGCTGTGGATTCAGCTCTTGTGCCCTCAGCATTGCCTCCATCTGTGCCCTCCATTCGCCAAATTTAGCCGGTTCGCCTCCAAATTTTGGCACCCATGCGGCCCCCATAAACCAGGGCACCATAAAGTTAGCGTTAATCGCTGGACTGTTGCTCAGTCCCTCCTGCTCCATTTCTTTGTGGTACTGGTGATCCTGTCAACTACGCCAAAAATTGTCACCGGCTGCAGGTGCAGGTTCGTTTGATCACCAAATGTTTACCACAAAGAAATATGAGGGGACTGAGGTTTAGATTTAAAAAAAAAGTAATTTTATTAAGACACGCCAGATAAAAAAATAAAACAATACTAAGAAGCCCGGTGGAAGGCTGTGAAAGCTGATCCACGGTTTAGTTAAAACAGTCTGAGGACTGTAGGGAGGCAGTCTTTATGGGAAGCGAGTCGGTTGCGGCCCCGGCCTCCAGTCCGTGCCACAAGGCCGGTTAGTCTGAGGGCTGGCGTCCTCTCGGCGGTCCCAATGGGCTCCAAGGTCCCCACAACGCCGCGCCAAAACTAATTATAACACACACCAAAAAAGGGGGGCACGGGATACGTCCCTTTACTTAGCGTATTATAGGCGTTGTACAGGTTCCTGGTCTCGGTCCTCTCTGGGTCCGCGGAGGTCCGGCCGGTCACTCCTCAGGTCCTGCCTCGAAAGGGGAGACGGCGCTGTGGACAGGGAAAGGGCGGGCTTAGACACACAAACAAACCAGCTTGAATAGGTGTAGCCTCTGCACAGTTATGGACACTTTCCTTCACTTAGCTGAGTTAGAGCGTTGTCTGCAATGTTCCCCTCGGTTTCTCCGGCTTTCCGTTGCCTGTCGGTGGGCTGATGCTCCGTGGTGTTGGGTGTTCTTTCCTCTGTCTCTTTCCGTTCCTTATTCCGTCTCTTTCTCTCCGTTTCTCTCCGTCTTGCTGTCCTTTGCTTCCTGCTTCTCCTGCTTCTCCCCCTCTCCTACTTCTCCTTTTGGGCCTTTTAAACCAGCCCAGGTGCATTCTATTGGTGCCAGTGATTGCACAGGTGTGGTGAGTGTTCCCCATCACGAGTTCATCCGTGTGCCTGCAAAATTTAAAGGGGCAGCGCACTCCCAGAACACACGGAGAGAGAACAAACATAAAGCACAAACCGGCACCCTGTGACACACATATGAACAAATCTTCTCTGAGACTGATGTGGTCTTTGATATTTTCCAGCAGAGGGCGATGGATGTTCTTTACTGCAAGAACAGAATTGAATCTCTTCTTGCATTTGTCAAAGAGAAGAGATCAGAGGGGGCTTTCCAAGCCATTTTTGACAAAACTCAAAGGAACAAGGTATCCGTGTGTCCTTTGTCAACCGTTTCGTTCGGGCGGAGATTGGTTCAGAGGATGTGTTCTTACTCGGGGAGCACATTGCAGACACCCAATTTGGAATTGAGAACCATCATTTCATGCTTGTGTCATTTGTGGTGTCTGTGTTTCACAAAGTAAGGCTGCACCACATCGCAAAATTAACTACCCTGGAGTTACAGAGTGCAAGCATACGCAAGAAGCTGTGCAAAACAGTTCTTTTTAAAGGATTTTAGCTCCCCAGTTGCAAGCCTGACAGGGTAGTGTAAGATGCTGGAATGACCTGGAAGTATAACGTTTACTTTAGGCCTTTAAAAAAGAAATTAAAAAAATTGTGTGTGTGTGTGTGTGTGTGTGTGTGAGAAATAAATTCAAATGAACAATCTAACTTGTTTCTTTATTAAAATATAAAATTCATTAATTTATACATTTATCAATATGTCATAGTCTACCATATGTCTTAGTTAAACCTCGTAATACAAAGTATTTCTACATGAAAGCAGAATTTTTCAATGTGTGACAGCGTCCTGTATCATAACTAAGTCTCTGCCGTTTGTAACAAACCAAACCGTGTGAAAATCCGGTAAAAACTCGGGGAGTTATGATCATTGTAGTTGAGGAATACACCTTCCTCAGTAGAAATAAATGAGGGGGGCGGCGCATTGGGGACCCACCAAAGATGGCGCCGCGCTGATACGTCCGCTCCAATAGGCAGCGTCAGTCTATGAGGCGTCTACCTATATATATGTCTATGGTCTCAGCCATAGACATATATAAAGGCTAGATGGCTCAAGGCGGAGTCAGCTGTGTCGTCACTTGGCGGCCATCTTAGGTCAGTGCTGCCATAGTGCTGCTCCCTGCTGCTGTGGACGGAAGGTGAGTGACATACGCCAACTAAAATGCTCGTAACTTGCTGAATTCTTGACGGATTTACAAACGGTTTGGTATATTACAAACCTTTTTAACGTGGCTATGATTTGTGCTGATGCCGATGTTTAAATTGTAGCTTCACGTTTTGAGAAACGCTTAACATTGCAGCGTAGCTGTGTGTTTCATGGCTGCCCTCTACTCTAAAGTGATACCACACAGTCGACATTTTCAATTATTAACAGGTTTCCTGAGACCAGTTTCTTGACAACCTAATCTTTTGTCTAAATGTCATTTTGTGGATGTGGTTGTATTTATTTGCTGGCTAGCAGTGAAGAGGTCGTAAGTGAGTCACCAAGCAATTGTAAATTGGTGGGAGAGGCAGGGTTAGTCTTTCGTTTCAACATAGCTTTGAGTTAACGTTACACATGATTTCCAAGTGGTTTGGTTTCTTAAAAACATCTTTACATTTGGATTACTTTGTTGGTTTTTTGTTTACAGAACTTCTGATTACGCTTGTGGAAAATGCCTGATTTTTGTGCTGCCTACGGCTGCACCAACGCACGGAGCCTCCAAACCAGAACGCGTGGGATCACCTTTCACAAGTAAGAAAAGAAAATATTATGACTATTATTAGGATACTTAGTAATACAAGTTCTGCTAGGAATAGTGTAACTGAGACAACATTACAAGATTGGCTACATATATTTGCATACATGCAGTACATAGAATCAAAATGATAATATATTTTATACTGTATTTTAGTCCATACCCTCAATGTTGAAGGAAATAAAGGTCCAAGGTTAACAATCATTTATATCTGACTACTATTTCTCCCATTTGTAAGGTTTCCCAAATGTAGTGCCGGAGACAGTGGGAGCGTGCCCTGAGAAGGGAAGGTTTTGTGGCTAATGACAGAACACTGCTCTGCAGTGAACACTTCAGAAATGAAGATTTCGACAGGACAGGGCAGACTATCAGATTCAAAGCTGGAGCTGTTCCATCTGTCTTCAACTTCCCTGCTCATCTTCAGAGGGGTGTATAATTGGCCAACTAGATTACAAGGTGTTAAAGATGGATGCATCGATAATTAAATGTGATTTAATGTTACACTTTCTGCAAGTTTAGCAATACATAAAGTGTATTACAGATCAATTGAATATTTAACTATTTTTTCAGCCGGTAGCACCAAGAAGCACAAACGCTTCAAGAAAAGCAGGAGAAAACCAGCCCATGTACCCCGAGCAGGATCAACCTCCACCTGATGTTGTGAGTATTTGTACACATGAGGAATGTCACTAACAAATACACTAACCCTAACCCTAATTAACTTCATTATATATATATATATATATTTTTTTTTTTTCAAAGCCACAGCCATCCACTAGAGAGAGGCAAAGGAGTCGGAAGAGGAAGGCCCCTGACCACCAATATGCAATGCCTTCCTCTCCAAAGGCTCTTAAGGCCAAACTTGATGCAGCCATGGCCACAGTGCGTAAAATGTGGCGGGAAAAGAGCAATGCCTTGGCAAGGGTAAGGAGGGCCAAGAAGAACATGAAGGCTCTTCTGGAGGAGCTGAAAGCTAAGAACCTCATCAATGAAGAGCTGAATGACAAGCTGGAATGCTACTCAGGTAAAATAAATAATGACTTTAAATGTTTTGTCTTTTTTATGTTCTTTGTTAGACATAAAAATTACTATCAAAGGAGACTTACTAAATCACTTTTTCTAATTACATTTCAGATCTTCCGGTTCACCTCCTGTCAAGACAGGGTGCAGAGTACACCCAGGCCCAGAGAGACTTTGCGCTCACTCTCCACCTGCATGGTCCTAAGGCGTATCACTACCTGAGAGACGACCTGAAAATTCACCTTCCACATCCCAGTTCCTTGAAAAGGTATTCTTCGTCTCTAATTTCAACTACAGTAACAACTTCAGCTACATACTGTAGTGTCATGAATAGTTAAACTTACTGATCTAACGTGCTAATACATTTTGATGTTGTAGTTTTTTTAGTATGTCCAGGGTCCACAATAGGGGTGATTGGGTTAGTGGCTCATTGGGTAAGTAATTAAATGGTCAATGTCTCAATTGTGTCAAGGTGGCTGATCTCACTGGACGCCAAACCTGGCCTCAACAAAATGATGCTGGACATGCTGGGAAAACGGCGCCAAGAAGATGAGGCCAAATATGGGGTTGTCACTCTGATGTTGGATGCGATGGCCATAAAGAAGCATGTTCAGTACGATCCACAGTCACAAACCATGTCTGGTTTTGTGGACATGGGGGATCGTATAAATCAAAGTGACATAGCTTCAGAGGCTCTTGTGTTTCTGGTCGTTGGGCTCCAAGGTTACTGGAAGGCTCCAATTGGTTACTATTTGACTAAGAGCCTAACCCGAAACGCAGAGTGTCTTAGTTGTGCATGCTCTGGAAGAGCTTAATCAGCGCCAGATCAAGGTGGTGTGCATGACAATGGATGGCCATGCATCCAACATCAGTATGTGCACCCAGCTTGGATGTGACCTTAAGGCAACACCATGTGAGCCCTTGAAGACACATTTCCCCCATCCAAGAACCCGTGACAAGGTTTTTGTTATGATGGACGCTTGCCACATGTTGAAGCTGACGCGCAATATGTTGGAGGTACGTGCCTCTCTGGTTGATCATATTCAGTTGTTTATGTTTTAATTGTATGAAATCTGTGTTATCACATAATTGTGGAGAATATGCAGATTTACATTGCATGTTTGCGAGCAGTTAAAAACTATGGTTATTCTGCAGGCATACAGCCCAATTTTAAGCGTCACTGGCACCATCAATTGGAAGTACATCGTTCATCTCAACGATGTCCAAAAAAAAAGTGGACTGCATGCTGCAAATAGGGTCACTGATAAACATGTTTACTTTGGTAATCAGAAGATGAAGGTATGTTTTTATGATGATTTGCTTTGTGTTTTTATCCTGGTGCTGATGTTTGGATCTTGTAGCGCTAATTTTCTCATTTGTGTATTTTATCTCAATCAAGGTCTCCCTGGCTGCTCAGGCCCTCAGTAATTCCGTGGCAGTGGCCCTCCGCACCTTGCGGGATCTGAAGGAATATGCAGTGTTCCAAGATTGTGAGGCTACAGCAGAATTTATCGAGGTAATAAAGCAAGAGATCTGCATCACAATCCAAAGTCATTTCCAAATATTCTACTGTTCTTATGAACATTTGAGTGATTAATTGCTTTAATCCTGTTGGAATTTATGGCATTTATTACAGGTGACAGATTCCAGATTTTAAGATTTCACAAAAACATGACAACACAACACTTGTAGATCTACTATTTTGGTTGTTAATGTGTACAGAATATATAATTGGTGTATCAGTATCAAAAAAGTATCCTCAAGTCTAGCAATATGCAAGCACATATGTACAGTATGAGCTTTTTGTACTTACCGCAACTCATAATTAGCCCAGGAACACCCCTCATCTCAGGTTTAAATATCAAATTATTCAGACTTAGATGTATACTATGATACTTTAAACTCAGTTAAGGTGATGATTTCAGTGCTTCCAGTCACTTAAGATATTTGTTTATAGATAACGGACAGGCTGTTCGATATCTTGAACAGCCGCAATCCCAGAGCCAGAGGGTTCAAAGCCCCACTTGGTTCTCGGAACTGGACAAGCACCAGGGAGTTCTTGTCAAGAGCCAGGGCTTACTTGCTCGCTTTGAGGATGAGAGATGGCACACCCCTCTACCGTACAAAGAGGTCTTTAAAAAAAAAAGAGAATGTTCTGTTGGTGATGCACTGATACCCCCCCCCGACACAAGTACAACTATTTAACTTTTGAGTAGTCACCAATATCCACTACAGATTCTTAATTATAATGTAATAATCATAATGAGACTTTATATTTGAATACCAATAGCTCATCACTACGGGTTTCAGTGCATCCCTAGTCTATGAGGTTGTCCGGATATATAATTCTTTGCTATCTTCTGCATCATGTTCAGATGCTCTGTCCTCCTCCTGTTTGCATCGAGTTCATAAGATGCTCTGTCCTCCTCCTGTTTGCATCGCGTTCAAAAGATGCTCTGTCCTGTCTGAGTTCATGAGATGCCCCACTCTTCAAGTTGTACGTATTATTTTATAATTCATATTCATATGATAATGTATTCACTTGTCTGTGAATTAGTCTCTGTTGCGATTCTCTTCTTTGTTTTTGAAGGCTGCTCTCTGTCCTCGGCTTTGTCATAAACATTGACACATTGATGGCGATGATTACCATGCTCCTCGAAGGACAGCGATATGTCCTGACGTACCGATTCAGCCAGGACCACTTGGAGCTTCTTTTCAACTCCATCAGAGCATCCGGTAGAGTTCATATTTACCAGCCACATAAAGTGTCAGCATATGCTCTTATAGCTTTCACATATACAGTATCTGGAGTTGTCAGAAAAACTATTTGGAATGTCTGTGTGTTTGCATAAATATTGTTCTGAAGGTGGCTGGAATAACAACCCTAACGCCAGCCAGTTCAAGTACATTTTCCGGAAGCTGATGGCCAGGTGTGGGGTTGTTAAACCAAGCAGCAAAGGCAATGTGACAGCACAGGATGACACAGAGTCCCTACCAGCTGATCAGTCTGCTGTTCAGTCCTACCGCATAGACACATCTACCAATCTGTTGGCTGTAGAAATGTCCTCTGCAGAAGGAGAAGATCTCCCTTCCCCGTTTGCAGACATTCCTGCCCTTGTACAAGACCACAGTTATCTTCCCAAGAAGTTTGATGGTCTTGTGGAAAATGTGCTTGTGTACATTTCAGGTAGAGTTAGACTTTATAGTAGATTTAGCCTATAACTAATTCATTTCCCCATGCTTATTAATTAAAAAAAGTCATTATAATGTGAATCTGTCCACCATTGATTTCAGGATTTGTGGTGCGACGCACACTACAAAAGCTTTCCTGTGATGTCTGCCGGGCAAGCCTGTTGATGGATGCTGAATCTGCCAGTAAGGACCAGAGCTACCATCTGCTGACGCTGAAAAACAATGGAGGTCTTGTCATCCCATCAGCAGGCACCGTGAAGGTCGTCAGGGCAGCAGAGTGGGTTGTTCGGCAGGCAGTAGCAGATTCCAGGAGATCGCAACCCATCAAACTGTTGGAGGTCCTCTACATGGTGAGGAAGAGGATAGGTGGAGAGGATGTGTTTTTGCTCGGGGAGCACATCACTGACACGCGATATGGCATTGACAGTCACCACCATACACTCTTGACTCTGGTTGTGTCCCTCTTCTTCAAGCTAAGGCTGCACCACATTGCGAAAATGTCAACGCTTAGCTTGCAGAAAGACAGTGTGAGACAGAAGCTCACAAAAACTGTCCTTTTCAAAGGGCAGTAGCGCAAACTATTTGTGCACTTAAAGGATGGGTTTTCAACTGGTGGTCTGTTTAGTTTGCTACTCTTCTTTGATGTTTGCATGTGAATGAGTGGTGTATGAGTGTGTGCGTGAATGGGTGAATGTGGGGCTTTGTAAAGCGCTTTGGGCACCAAGACGGTGTAGAAAAGCGCTATGTAAGTTCAGACCATTTAAGAGAGAAGAGGAGAGGGAGGGAGCTGTATTGAATATATTGTATTGATGGGAAGAGTTTTGTGTCCAATTGTGTCTTAATTTTTTTTTGTAAGTTTTTTCTAATTGTGTGCCTTTGGACCTAAGTAAAAAAAACAAAAAACAAAGACCCATCTCTTTTCTCTTTATTTTACAGAATGGCAACTTGAGACAGATTTATATTATACATAAATTTACACATGTATTTAATAATGTTAATATTAGTAATAAACTAAATTGCACTATTTCATGTTTCATGTACCTTATAAATATTGACATCATTACTGTGTGTGTGTGTGTGTGTATGGGTATACCTAGTACTTTACCTGTCTAGTCTGCTTAATATACTATTTTCTTAATAAACTCCGTGGCTATAATTTTTCACAAGTATGCAGTTAAATAGCCGCATCCCTGACGTTTATGACACACCAAGCCGTTTGAAAATCGGTTGAAAATTGAGCAAAATATAGTTATTTCAGCACTACATGCACAATAGACTTTAATGTTATAACTGGACGAGCGGTCCTGTCCTAAGATGGCCGCCGTGTGACGTCGTCGGGTCCCATTGGCTCTCATCGCCGGTAAGCCATCTAGCCCATAGACATAATATACGTAGACGCCTCATGACGTGCTGGAGAGTGATCCACGTCGCCGCCATATTGGGTGAGTCTCTCCACTCAACGCTAGCACCAGAGTCAATCGGAGTCAACGGAGAGTGAGCAATTATGCCCGTATTTTGTGCAGCTTACGGTTGCAATAACCGACGCAGTATTGAAACTAGATCGCATGGGATTACATTTCACAAGTAAGATTGAACAATAATTTAGGTTATTTTACCATTTACCGTTTACTTACGTGTAACGTTCAGCAGGAACTGGTAACGCATCTTAGGCTACTCTCTCATAATCTCTTGCTGATTTTTTTCTCTTCACACTTTGAAGGTTTCCCAGTGATACAGGCTTGAGGAGGCAATGGGAAGTTGCTATTAGACGGAGGGTTTTGTTGTGACTGAGTCGTCAAAGCTCTGCAGTGAACACTTCAAGCCTGATGATTTTGACAGGACGGGTCAGATTGTCAGGCTTAGAGATGGTGCGACCCCATCTGTCTTCAACTTCCCATGTCATCTCCAAAGAGTAGGTGTATTTTACTCTACATGCTAACAGAGATGTCTATGATTCATATGTAAAACAAAAACAGTAAAACCGTTAGATATTTCTGCATGTATTAGTGATGTATTGTGTATTAAAATACACTGTGGGATACTAAAACCTTTTCAAGTGTTTTTAATGAAGTTGTTTTTAAGTATTATGTTTATTATATTTTAGCCTGTAGTGACAAGGAATACACAAACTTCAAGGAAAGCTGAAGAGAGCCTACCAGTGGCCCTTTCTCAGCATTTTCCTGAAAGTGAACCTCAGCCCAATGATGTGAGTATTTGTAGGCTATTTGATATGTACCATACAGTTGTGAGCATCATGACTGTGGTCATATTAAAATATCTCCCTTGCTTTCTGCAACTCTTTTCAGAAATACTCATACACTTATATGTGAATGAGTATATGTTATAAATAAATAAATACACACGTGAACAAATACACACCTTCTTTCACTCACATTCTCTCATACACGCACCCTTTCTCTCTTTCCCATACTCATGATGCTGGCAGTGATATTACAGATAAGAAATGTGTGCCTGCACATATGCACCAAACAACTGTGAGTGGTATGATATGAACATCACTGAAAATATTTTCATCCTTCTTTCTACTAGGACCACTCCTATGCATTGCCCAATTCTCCTACTCGTCTAAAGGCCAGACTCAGTGAAGCTTTGGCTAGAGTGGAGAGTCTAGAGCGGGAGAAGCAAAATGCAAAGACCGAGAATGGAGAGCAAAGAAAACTGTAAAGAGTCTTCTGGAAGATCTGAAGGAAAAAAAAACTTATAAATGAGGAGTTGAATGAAAGGCTTGGCTTCCATTCTGGTAAAAATAAATTGATAATACCACCTTGAATTGTATATTGTTTACACTCTTTGTCCGACTTTACAAAAGGTATTATTTCAAGGGAACTTTCTAACTAGTCTGTCTAACTAGTTTAACTGAATTTCAGATCTTCAGGTAGACCTCTTTTCAAGCGGGGCCATGAATACACCAAAGACCAGAGAGAGTTTGCCCTCACACTGCACCTCCATGGTCCGAAAGCCTACAGTTACCTGAGGGATTCTCTGCATCTTCCCCTGCCACATACATTGCAACGGTGTAGTACATGTTTTTTTATTACACTTTTTTTGTGTGTGTGTGTGTGTGTGTGTGTGTGTGTGTGTGTGAGAAATAAATTCAAATGAACAATCAAACTTGTTTCTTTATTAAAATATAAAATTCATTCATTTATACATTTATCAATATGCCATTGTGTGTGTGTGAGAGACAGAGAAATACATTCAAATGAACAATCAAACTTGTTTCTTTATTAAAATATAAAATTCATTCATTTATACATTTATCAATATGCCATAGTCTACCATATGTCTTAGTTAAACCTCGTAATACAAAGTATTTCTACATGAAAGCAGAATTTTTTAATGTGTGACAGCGTCCTGTATCATAGCTAAGTCTCTGCCGTTTGTAACAAACCAAACCGTGTGAAAATCTGGTAAAAACTCGGGGAGTTATGATCATTGTAGTTGAGGAATACACCTTCCTCAGTAGAAATAAATATGGGGGGCGGAGCATTGGAGACTCATCCAAGATGGCGCCGTGCTGATACGTCCGCTCCAATAGGCAGCGTCAGTCTATGAGGCGTCTACGTATATTATGTCTATGATCTAGCCTTTATATATGTCTATGGTCTCAGCGACCTACTCCTTTGAAACTATCCACTGCACATGCGCAAAGCAAGCAGGACGGCATCGTGGGAAATAGTTAGACCTACTACAACAAATAAAGAAAAATTGAGACAACGTAAATTTGATCCATTATTTCGTTTTGGTTTTCTTGTTTATTATATTTCCCGTTTCGAGCTGAAAGCAATGAAACAAACGTCAGTTTTTCATATTTGGTTCATACAGAAAAACAGAAAAACAAAATATTGATTCGTTATTTCGTTTTTGGTTTGCCAGATTAAATTGAATAATTGAATGATCGGATGATACACGGACCATACACGGACCGAAATAGTTAGACCTACTACAACAAATAAAGAAAAATTGAGACAACGTAAATTTGATCCATTATTTCGTTTTGGTTTCCTTGTTTATTATATTTCCTGTTTCGAGCTGAAAGCAATGAAACAAACGTCAGTTTTTCATATTTGGTTTATACAGAAAAACAGAAAAACAAAATATTGATTCGTTATTTCGTTTTTGGTTTGCCAGATTAAATTGAATAATTGAATGATCTGATGATACCCGACGTACAGAGGGAATAGCGTTACTGCATCGGGACATGGCAGCGGGGCGGGCGGGTTGAATCTTCATGTTCTGATCAAATCCACTGCAAAACCGGGTGATAGTTAGTTCATCAAAGTTATGCTGGGCTGAGAGCCAGAGAAGGCTCGCGGCTATGAATCGGGACAGGTGAATGTGCGCCGGACGAATGGACAGATGCAGTAAACTCCCTCTGTACAGCCGACCCACCGCTCTCATTGCCCCAAGCCTTCCCTCCTGCCCTGTTCTGAGCGGCCCCAGACCTGGTCTCGGCGGTCGTCTTGCTGGTCTGATGAGAGGCTGCCATGGGTGCCGCTGCCCCAGATCCGCGGTGCTCCTCACTGCCACAGCCCACTCCAAAACTCGGTGTAGCCACAATGCTAACTCTCAGTTACTCAGATCACAATATTAAATATCCAGTGAGTAGTATTAGTTTAATGGCAACGCACAAAAATAGTTAACAAAACTGATTTTTGAATGTAACTGTTTAAGCTGTCTACTCCCATTCATTTTTAAGCACAGAACTAACATACAACAGACCTCGGTTTTCGTAAGTAAGTTACTCTCATATGTTTAATAGGCATTTATACACTGAATTATAATGCACATTTGGGTTTCCTCATTAGACAAAGTTATTATCAATATAGGAATAATTAGTAATTACAGTAATATTGATGCATTTACTTAACCCCTGTGCATTGTTCACATTTACTACCCTTATGTGTTGTTGAGGCCAAAAACGTCCCCGATTTTAAACAGCTTAAAAAACATATTCGATTTTAAAAAGTTCAACTTTTTTTTGCTCAAATCTGTTAATCCAACTCTCTTCTGATTAAAAACTACATTTTTTTTTGGCTATGATTTTAACTCTTTAATTTCCAATTGTTTTAGTGATGTCACAGATTTTGAAAAAAAAAACACACATAAAATGGCTGAAATTCAATATATAAAGTTTTTTTGGACAGGATTTTTTTTTTTACCTTTTATCACAGTCATGGGGATGTCAAAGATTAGTAACAACACTAAATTTTTATTTTTTGTGCAGCATCCAATTTAAATTTTTTTCTCCCTGGCTGTTTTTGCCCCATTGACTTCCAATATAAACACAGTTTTTGAGTGCTCAGCCATGACAGTATATATAATCATGCAATCCTGATTGTTGGTGGTTTACCCTGTTGAGAAGAGGTAAAATTTGTGATTTTTACTGTTGACAACTATTTGGGTCAATTGGGTCAATTTAGCCTTTACGTAGGCCTGCACATAGAAAGCATAGTTTCTGGCTTTAGTTATATAGAGTTCTATGGCCTATAGTAGCATAATATTATTGTGTGTGTGTGTGTGTGTGTGTGTGTGTGTGTGTGTGTGTGTGTGTGTGTCAATTGTAAAACTAGACAGTTCTGTTACTACTTTATCAAGGATTTCCTCCATAGTACGCCTTGCCTTTAAGTTATACCTTATTCCTCCCACATTGGGAGACTGTACATAGTTGTAATGGAGGTTTGGGGTCGTCCACCAGCTGGAGGGTTGATGGTGCAACATCCCCATTTCTTGCTTTATTTGATTTCTTTTCATAGTACTTTAATATAAGTTAAGTTACATTAATATGTCTCTCTTCTTCCCACACTAGGCAAATTTAAATAATATAGCTGTATAAGTTTTAAGTCATGAGGGTGTAACTGGTCTTGAGGAAGAGGGGGTCATCTACTAACTGGAGGGTTGGTGGTGCAATTCCCCCAACATGCTTAAGTTATGTTATGTAAGTTATGATGCTCTTTATTCTTCCAACACTAGGCTAATGTACATAGTATAGGTTGTGTGTGTATAAGTAACCAGTCAGGAGGTAAAGAGGGTCATCCACCAACTGGAGAGCTGCTGGTGCAATTCTCGCTCACATTAGGTTCTTGCAGTATGAGTCAAATATTTATATATATATAATCAAAGTTAAGTTGTAAGTTATAAGGTAAGCCGTGTAGAGGGAGGAGGTACAGTAGATCACCCACTAACTGGAGAGCTGGTGGTGTGATCACAAGACCACCTTTATAGAGCTATAGGTAAGAAATTTCCTTAGATTTTTATCATTTTTTGTTAATTCCTGTAATACTCACAATGTCTATTCTTTAAATTTAGTAGGCCGGGACACACCAGAGAAAGGTAAGCAGCTGAATAATCAGTATTCGATATAGTAATAATAACATATTATTCATTCATTTTATACAGCTTATCCTGTTATGGGTCAGGCGAGGCTGGAGACCATCCCAGCTGCTTTGGGCGTGAGGTGGGGTACACAGTGGACAGTCACCAGATAATCGCTAGAGTAAAAGGGCTTAAAGGACAGACAACCCACCTTCAATTACCATGAGAAATTTAGATTCACCTTAAAAAGTATTGTATTTTTTGCACTTATGAAGTATTTCTCTGATTTCAGTATTTCTCTAGAGATGTGGCTGAGAACAACACGGATGTATTCTGCCCCAGTAAGTATTTTATCTAAAAATATATTGTTTTCAAAGCAGTATATTTCACCAAGAACATTTGTGCTTTTGCAGCCAGGAAGAAAAAGGAGAAGCCAAATCCTGCCCGAAGACAATCTGTCCATGACGCCGTCCAGTTTGGCCGAAGAGTATAAAACCCAGAGAACGTAAAACACCTTTCCTGATGAAATACCTGTCTGCTAAACCCAGATGAACCCTGATCCCTGGAACTATGGTTCTAACAACGGTAAGAAATAAGCTTGGTTTAATGATGTACAAATAGTTTTTATGAATAGAATTGTATTTTCTAATATGGTCTTTGTGCACCTGTCTTTGTTGTAGTTCCAAATCGAATGGTCCTGTCCACATCAAAGATGACCTACTCTGCATCAGTCTCAGGATGACACAAGAGCAAACACATGCATGTGACGGAGGAAAGAAGAAAAGAAGAAGAAAGCACAGAGAGAAGAAAGGAGGACCAGAATACTACACAGAAGATTTAAATATTTGATTTGTTTTTAAATAAATAACATCAATTTAAGAACTTAACCATTCTGTTTTTCATTATATGATATACACAAAAACACGGTTTGAATACAATGGGCATAAATCTATATTATTTGAAGTATACTGTTAACCATTCCTGCTTTGGTTTCACTAACTGTGGTTGGGGGCCTTGGGGAGCTCTTCTCCAGGGCCAAAGACGTCCATCTTTCCTCTCTACGTTCTCTTTTAATACGCGAGAGCACACAACAAACTACTCCATTTGTTGAAGCGTGTATTGGTTTTATTTTCTGGACTGCACATTAACACTGTGGCTCATAAGCTAACTACTAACACCAGTCACAGTCTCCTGTCCACAGCAAACACACAACATCAAGCATCACACTGCCCTGTTTGGCGGGCTCAATCATAGGACGCGCTCTTGCGCAAAAAATGGGGTCCAATCTTTTTAATCCTGCGCACAGAAAAAGATGTAAAAGAAGCAAAAGGGTGGGAGCGCGCACTTCAATTTTTTTCAGAAATGGCTTGGCCAGTAATTCTGTGCATCATGTGACGCATTGTATTGTATATGTTTTGTGTGTGTCTCCAACACCATCATGTGGCGCTTACTCTGCAACTTTGTTTCTTTTGTTTTAGTTTTACACACTGGGATTGTAAGGTCTCCTGGGTGTTCTGTATCCATTGAAACCTGAACATACATTATTTATAAATTTCACATCTTGATACCATTCATTTTAGAGGAAATGAAGGTAAACAAATCTGCTGTGCCTACCACTGAAGGAGCAGGATGGAGGTTTCTTCTACTCAACTGGGTTCTCCAGTTTCAATTAAATTATGATAAATGTTGAGTAAATAACCATTTCTTACATTTAGTCATTTAACAGACGCTTTTATTCAAAGCAACTCGCATTAAGGTTCCATTCACCAGTGTAACAGCTGGAACACCACTGTAGGCAACCTGGGTTAAGTGTCTTGCCCAAGGACACAACGACGACGTATGTGTGTCTGCAAACGCACTTTCCTCTGTCTGTGATTTCACAATTTTACGCCTTTGTTTTTAGGCTACACGAGAGGAACATTAAAGGGTGTTGTGTCAAAGGGTTCTAATAGTTTTCCTCTGCCATCATCTCCAACACTATGCCTGCAATATTGGGATAGTGGATAAGTGGTTGGCCACTATCAAATGTGGTCTGCCACTTTTAAAAGTGGACAAACACTTTTCTAACTGACAGGCCAAGGTTTTAGACGTTATGAAAACAGGCCATCTGTCCAGTCTGAAGCCTGTACCAGTAAATGATCCAGTGCAGACTACTACCAATGTCAATTTTAAAACACCTTTTTTCTGTTTAGCTGCAAATTGTTGGAAATATGTTATGGTGTATTACTTTGGATGAGTTAATTTATCAAAGTTTTTACCAGCGAGGAGTTTATAATTATTTTTTAATAGTGTAAGATATTTAAATCTAAACCTAAGGCACTGGCCTTGTCAAAACGACCAATTCGTCAAGGGATCTGTCTGCAGGACTACAGCCCAGAACAGCATTGATACATGGAGTTGTAAATAAAGTCTTTGTCGCCCTCTTTTGGTGAATATAGAGTAGTTTTTGAACCAAGTAGAGCACAATGTGTGTAAATTCTTATACTTATAAGAATAAACTATAAGAAGCCATTGTATTTAAATATTGTCTTTAAGAAAGTGACCTGACCTCTGATTAAAACGGCATCCAAAATGAGGGGGCATTAAAAAGAGACCACAGTAGAATCATGTTTTTCACTTCTTTATTTCTCCTAAAACGTAAATAGCACATTGTTTAAAAACGTACAAATGACTATATTAACATGAATGACAAATAATTGGTGGTCATTTGCATTCTAACTCCATAAATCACTCGGTGCTCGATTTACCAGTCTGGCTATGTGGCTAGGCTAACAGTAATGTATCAAACACATAGTTGTATAAATGAGCACATAATTAACGATTTACGGCTTCGGTCATATGTTCACAAACATGTCTTACAGCTGTCAAAACGCTTTTTCTATTTCAATTATGTGTGTGCATTTTTAATAATATAAATAGCCTATTTTTCTCTGACCTGTTGAATAAAGTCGCATGCATTAGGATACGTGGCCAAAGCCCGAGCAGCCGTTTTAACAAAAGTGGCCGGACTGTTTTCGTAGAGGCTAGAACCATGGCCGACAGTCATCATAAACCATCAAAAGTGGTCTGCCACTTTTAAAAGTATTTACAGATACAATAATTACAGTTCACACGTGGCCATGTTTATGTTGTGCTCTGGCTAGAGTTAGCTAGAGTTATTTACTGTCTGCTTTTAATAAAAGTTAAATGCATGTGTTATAGTCTTACTGTCTCTGTAATTGCTCTGTATTTTGGTCTAGACTTGATAAATACTTGTTAATACTAGCTAAGCTACTTTTAGTAGGTTTTAATCTATTTTCTAAGCTGAAGTACAACACTTTTTATGTTACTAGCAACAATTACATAATGACTACTACTACTACTGATTATTATCATATTAATAATAAATAAATGTAATTTTATCTAGAATTTTTTTTTTTTTTTTTTTTTTTCCTTTATTTAACCAGGATAGTCCCACTGAGATTACAAATCTCTTTTGCAGGGGAGTCCTGGCCCCATGTGTGTTTGGGGACTATTTTACATATTTTTGGTGGTAGGGGAAACTGGAGTACCCGGAGGAAACCTACGCAGACACAGGGAGAACATGCAAACTCCACACAGAAAGGCCCTGCCCTGGATGGGAATCGAACCCAGGACCTTCTTGCTGTGAGGCAGGCGTGCTAGGAGGAGAATAAGACAGAGATTAAGTCCTCGAGTCCCTGACTTAGACTCAAATTGCGTCATCAGGCTAATTTTCATGACTCAAGGGTCAGCAGGACCTGCTTTTTTATGACTCGGGCTTGGACTTGTTTATTCTCAGACAAAAGAACTCGTGACTTGACTCGGACTTGAGAACTGAGGACTTAAAAGTGACTTGGACTCAAAACTTGTGACTCGACTACAACACTGGTATAAGCTATAAACTTAGTGCTGCTCAACCTCAACACGTCTGTTATTTGCAGAAATACTTTTGCAAATACAGCAAGTGATGTTTAAATATGTTGTTGTTGATGTTTGAATAAATAGAAGCTAAAACAGTATTAAATGTTGCATAAAAGAACTGCTAAACTATAAAAATGTTAAGAACAGTACATGTGTAAAAGATAAAGTGACCAAAATATCACCTGAAATTGTTGAAAGGGCTACAGATGTTGGAGGAAGGAGAGTTTGTGATCATGTCTTGATCACATAGACCTAGTTACTATTTAATGTAAATAAAGATATTTAATACAAGTTTTCTTTTTATATCAGTGTGTGTGTGTGTGTAAAAGGTCAGTGAGTTTCTGGGCTCCTGACAGACCCTTGCATTTTCATCTAGTGCTGCACTGACGGTTCTGTATTCTGAGTCATTTACGTGAGTGACAGCTCAAACAGATGGAGCAGAACTAGGCCAATACACTGGACCGTAGCAGAGTTGTATTTGTACAAAATGCACTAAAATTACACAACTATTAGACAGAGTAGTGCTACCATCTTACCCATCTTCTCTGCAGACAGATGCTCCTAACTTGTCCGTGTTGGCTGTTGTTCACCTCTCACACTGAGGGGCTGCAGGGGCTGAGGGCCTACAAGAAAGTGACAGACATTTATTTAACACAATTTAGTGCAGTTACATTATTGACTAAGTGGGTAAAGAGGTAACACTACATTGTCGACTTACTTGAGAGACTAAATGAAGCTGTGTATGTGGATTTTATTTTATACATTGAACTTAATATCAAGTTCTACAGACACTTTTCATTTAGTTTAAAGAATATACATTAAATATTTGTTAAAGCGTACCTGGCCTCGCTGCAGATAGAAGCTCCTGGCTTGTGCTTGTTGGCTCTTTTCTCTCACCGAGGCGCCAGGAGCTGAGAGGCTACGAGACAGTGACAGACACTTAGCTGTTTGCTGTGTTACGACAATATAACTACTTATTTTATTCACTTGGGGTGAAAAATGCCAAGCTCTTTTTTCTACATCTGTTTTCAGAGAAATGGATAATGAAGTTTGTTGTGAGGGAAATTGATTTACTGCAGAGGCACTGTTAACATTCTTTGAATCCCATCTGTCCTCTGAATATAGATGCTCCTGGCTCTTGCTTGTTAGCTGTAGTTGATTCTTTCTCTCACTGATAGGCTGCAGGGGCTGAGAGACAGTCGTAGTCACACTTAGAATAATTGTTGTTTTTGTTACACTAGTTAACACCATATTACTTTTTTTTTTGTATTTGTGTTTTCACTGGCCATTGAAGCGTGTAAAACACATCTTATCACTTTAAAGAGACCCTGGAGCCTGCCATAATTTAATTCTCGACACCATAGTCTCAGAGAGAAATGGAATATACCATGGAATGTTGCATTTGCCGAAGGGTAAAGTAAAGCACTTACAGTATGTTACAGTCAATAGTGGAAGTGGGGAGAGTGACAGAGGTCTTCTCAGAGGACCCATTGTTCAAAAGGGATGACTAAAACTGACTAGGTACATAACCATAGTATAAGTGGGTAATGAGGTCTGGTGTAATAATATTAATATTTGTATAATCCTACCTGTCCTCTTTACAGACAGACACTCTGGGCTTGTGCTTGTCGGCTGCTCCTCTCTTAATGAAGGGCTGGCTAAGCTGAGAGGCTACAGGAGAGTAACATTTTCTTGTTTTCTTGGAACATTTTTGTGACGTTAGACTTTATAATAGCACATATGTGTCATGTATATATGTTTTGAGAAGAATAAATTTGGGACAGATCAACTTGATGGTGTTGATAGCCGCTTCACTGACAGACACTTTTGGGTCATGTTTGTTGGCTGCTGTGGCTCCTCTCTCTCACTGAGGGGCTACAAGGACATTAAAGTTCACAATCTGTTGTTGTTGTAATTGCGTAATCTTGTAATGTAATTGTTTGCCAAGTAAGATAATACAACCACAATTATTTTTTATGTCTTTTATCCAAATCTGTAAAAATGTGGGTGGTAAGAGGTGCCAGGTTTTCCTTACACTTTGAGGGGACAAACTTATGAACTTACTCATCATAGAACATTGAGCTGTTTTTAATCTTTGAACAAGTCTGCTTTACTGAAGCTTTTCAAACACTTTTCTTCATTCATCTTTATTCAATTAAGTGGATGCCTTGTGTGATAGAGGGTTGTGTCATACACGGATTGTTTTAGAACCTGTGCTTCGTGGTCAAAACCTGTTGCAGAAATGAGCACACATATCACGTTAGTAAATCTACATTAGCTAAAGTCAAATGGTTCAAGAGCTATATAAAAATATGTGAAGGCTCTCAAAGTGACACTACAGTCGACATACTTTTCATTGCATTTCAAGTATTAAAGAAATGCAAGGCCCTGAACTTCCACAGGTCACATTGGGGCTGATTACTTTTACATTTAGTTGCATCAGTTTGATTAAAGGCTCTGATTTGACAGAATTTTTTACTTGCAAAGTATGAATATTGATCACATAGAAAACTGTATTACTGCGATTCAAGTAGTTCTTTGCAATATAGACCTTGCAATATTTTTTTCTATCCTGTCAGAATACAGAAAAGTTAATGAGTAAATCACTGGTGAAATACTGCTACTTGTGTGTAGTGGCCAGGCATCTTTTTAATGAGGTGAGCTGTAAATGGTTTTAACTTCACTTGGTAACCCTCTCATGCCTCAACTTTAGTTAAAAACTGTTTATAACCTCTTCATTTTTATTCATGAGGCCAAAAAACGATTAGTTGATGGAATCCTACCTGTCCTCTCTGCAGATGGCTGTAGATGCTGTTTGAGCCCAGAGGCTAAAAGACAGTAGCAACATTTGTGCTAAGTTCATTAATCTTTTACATTTTTTTCTGAAGTAGAAGTAGTGAAAATTGTGTGCACCTACATATTAACAGTGACTGGATCCAACGCCTCCTCTCTGCAGATACAGGCTCCTGACTTGTGCTTGTTGGCTGTTGTTCGTCCTCTCTCTCACTCAAAGGCTGCTGGAACTGAGAGACTACAACACAGTGAAAGCCTTACTTTGTTTTTTACGTAATTCCGGTGCCATCTGGTAGAACTATTCCATTCATTGTACAGACTAACACTGATTGAATCCTACCTGTCCTCTCTGCAGATAGAGGCTCCTGGCTTGTACCCTCTGACTGTTGCTGCTCCTCTCTCTCACTGAGGGGCTGCCGGAGCGGAAAGGCTGCAAGATAATGATAATCACAAAATAAACCACTTCACCACTGGCCAAAACATTACCCCTTAGGCTCGCCTTTGAACTGCAACAACCATCATTTCTGGAACTATTTCTGGATTCAGTTCTGTTACCAAATTGGGTAATTGACAAACAGTTAAAGGGTATATAAGCAGGTTTATCACCTTGGAGGTTAATAGCTTAATAGTCAAGTTATAGTTCATATACAGTGGGGATCGAAAGTTTGGGCATCTCAGGTAAAAATCTTTATTAATGTGCATAAAGACGCCAGGAAAAGATGGAAAAATCTCCAAAAGGCATCAAATGACAGATTAGACATCCTTATAATAAGTAAAAAAAAAGTTAGATTTTATTTCCATCATTGACACTTTCAAAATAACAGAAAGCAAAAGTTTGGGCACCCTGCAGAGTTAATACCTTGTACTGCCCCCTTTGGCAAGTATCACAGCTTGTAAATGCTTTTTGTAACTAGCCAAGTGTCTTTCAATTCTTGTTTGAGGTATCTTTGCCCATTCTTCGTTACAAAAGTCTTCCAGTTCTTTGAGATTTCTGGGCTGTCTGTCACGCACTGCTCTTTTAAGGTCTATCCATAGATTTTCAATTATGTTGAGGTCAGGAGATTGTGAAGGCCATGGCAAAACCTTTAGTTTATGCCTCTTGATGTAATCCACCGTGGATTTTGAGGTGTGTTTAGGATCATTATCCATTTGTAGAAGCCATCCTCTCTTTAACTTCAGCTTTTTCAAAGATGGCATCAAGTTAGCATCCAAAATTTGCTGAAATTTTATTTATTTATTTGAATTTTATTGAATATATTTTTCCTTCTACTCGTGAAATGTCCCCTGTGCCACTGGCTGCAACCCCAAAACATGATCGATCCACCCCCATACTTAACAGTTGGACAGAGGTTCTTTTCATTAAATTCTGTGACCTTTCTTCTCCAAACATACCTTTGCTCATTCCGGCCAAAAGGTTCTATTTTAACCTCATCGGTCCACAGAACTTGTTTCCAAAATGCATCAGGCTTGTCTATATGTTCATTGGCAAACTTCAAACGCTGATTTTTGTGTTGAGGACGTAGAAGAGGTTTTCTTCTGATGACTCTACCATGAAGTCCATATTTGTACAAGTATCTCTTTATAGTGGAATAGTGTACCACAACTCCAGTGTCTGCCAGATCTTTCTGGAGGGATCGTGCAGTCAAACGTGGGTTTTGACTTTTCTCACAATCCTGCGAGCCGTTCTGTCTGATATTTTTCTTGGTCTTCCAGATCTTGCTTTAACTTCCACTGTTCCTGATGACTGCCATTTCTTAATTACATTCCGAACAGAGGATATTGGCATCTGAAAACACTTTGCTATCTTTTTATAGCCTTCTCCTGCTTTGTGAGCGTCAACTATTTTCAGTTTCAGTTTTCTAGACAACTGCTTAGAAGAACCCATGGTGCTGATTGTTGGGTCAAGGTCAGATGAGTCTGGGCATTTAAAACCTTTGAGATTGACATCACCTGGTCTATCCAGACGATGATTGAGAACAATCCATGACACTGTCAGGTCCTAGCTCGCCAAAGGGGGCAGTACAAGGTATTAACTCTGCAGGGTGCCCAAACTTTTGCAGACACCATTTTTTTTTGTTTTCTGTTATTTTGAAAGTGGAATTGATGGAAATAAAATCTAACTTTTTTACTTATTATAAGGATGTCTAATCTGTCATTTGATGCCTTTTGGAGATTTTTCGATCTTTTCTTGGCGTCTTTATGCACATTATTAAAAATTTTTACCTGGGGTGCCCAAACTTTCGATCCCCACTGTATATAGTACTAGTCTAGAATGTACATTTTATGAGATGTATTGTGAGTCCTCCCTGTCCTCTCTGCAAACAGATGCTCCTGGCTTGTTCCCGTTGTCTGTAGCTGCTCCTCTCTCTCATTCCACTGAAGTGGAGGCTCTGGTGACAAAAACAGTGTCAGTGTGAGTAAAAGATGTGCTGAGCTTAAACTCTATGTTTTTGTTGTAAATTGTTTTGATTTTAGACCAAAGCCCAGTTGCAGCAAAATACCTGTTTAGACAATGTATAAGAAGAATTAAATCAAGGGTCAAGACAGAGGAGATTGAGAAATGCAGTTTGTTTGTAGGACAATTCTCAAGCTAATACACTCACACAACTAGTTTTGTCCCAATGAAAGTCAAAGACACAGTGCATGCTATATTCTTAAAAATGTGTTTCTTATTACAAAAAAATATAGTATAATAAATACTATTTTTTATAAACTCAGCTTCACCAAACAGATTTTAAACATTTTACTGAACATGGTTAAGCAGTAATCTACATTTAATTGAAACCTTGAGGGTGTGACCAGAACTAATTCTATTAGATACTACAAAGCAGTCAAACAGTTTTCATAACACATTTTAGATTTTAGATGATGCTCTTGTTTGATAAAAGCATATTCAGCATATTTTGAAATCTCAATTTCAATCTCAATCTAGTTTATTTACAGAGTGCTGTACACTGACTTAAGAAAAATAACACATATAAAACTATCATACTAAATTCTAATCTCTATAGAACATAAACAGAATCCTACCTGGCCACTCTGGAGATGGACTGTCTTCACTTGAGCTTGATGACTCGATGAGGGGCTGTTGGAGCTGAGGGGCTACAAGACAGTGACAGACACACTTTAAGTATACATTGGTGATGTTAGACTGTATAACACTGCATCAGTTTGTTATGTGACTTTACATAGCTTAACAATTATGTTATAGACCCCTTGCTTATAAAGCTAGTCTAATTATGCACTGCAATATTAGCCCTGACTGAATCCTGCTCCTGTGTGGAGGCTCTTGTAAAAGTGCCTTATTTATTTTTTTCAATTCAGACTATTGAATTAATGCATAAATATTTTAAGCTTAGGAGCTACAAGACAGTGACCGACACAACATTAAGTTTATTAATTGTGTTATAGACACTAGGGATGCACCGAATGTTCGGCCACCGAAATTATTCGGCCGAAAATAGCCAAAAAAGCACTTTTGGTGTTAGGGTAAAAATAAGTAAAAAGGCCGAATAAATTTTGACGAACAATGGCGTTTTTAATGACGCAATCAAATAACCCGCGTAGAGTGAGAGGCGCGGGCTTTATGCAGCAAACATGTCAGCAGTGTGGAAGCACTTTAAAGTGTCAGAAAGAGGCAAAAACGGCCGTTTGCAGACATTGTTCTGCTGAATTGTCCAGACGGGGTGCATCTGCAAAAACGTACCTACTTCAAGTGAAACAGACCACGGAGTGAAAACAACTAAAAGTGCGCTCTTAGAAGCTGTCAGCACACGATTTAGTCAGGCGGACTCAGAACCCCTGTACAGCATCGCGAATGTGCTTGATCCACGCAGTGTTGTGCCTGAACGCGTTCATTAAACGATAGTTCATGAACTCGTTCATATTTTGGGTGAACGTGAACTGAACGGGCTGTATTACTGCCTGATGAACGTTACTGTGAACTCGTTCATTCTGGTGTCTGTGAACGGCATGCTCTCTCAGGTTAGCTTCGTTCAATAGTAGGGGTGTAACGATACACCAATGCCACGGTTCGGTTCCGATCACGGTTTTGGAGTCACGGTTCGGTTCGGTTCTGTTTGCTGTGGGGGCAGGGTTCAAACCAAAATGTGCCCACACAGGAAACGTAAATGTGACCGGTGGGTCTTCAATCTCAATATGCCGCGGAGTTGCCATCCTGAAGTGCGTAACGTATGTAAACTCCCGTGTGTTATCGATCACCCAAATCACGTGACATGCACTTTATTTAGTAAATAATATGAAAATAATATTTATTAAAACTACAGCTCTTATTAGTTGTTAAAAGTGTACTCATTAATTACTATTTAATCAAATGTCAAGGAAGAAAAAAATAGTTTTGTGACAAAATGAAGTGAACGTTGGGCCGGGGCAGCAGGGGGCGGGGCGCGTTCGGTTCGACATGCGAGTATCGCGGTTCGAACTGTGGCTGTGGTATCGCGGTTTTTCGGTTCGGTTTGAATATCGTTACACCCTTATTCAATAGGGTGCCAGATTTCTATAGAGCCTTCCAGGCGAAAACCCGGCTAAAACACACCGCAAACGGGTCTTAATATGTAGCGGAAAAACACCAAACCTGGCAACACCAGCCACCTGTGTCGCACCGCCGTCCGCCGCATGCGTGACGCGTCATCAAAAAAAAAAAAATAAATAAATAAAGCATGGAGGCGACAGCAGCATGTAGTAAGGCATATGATCATTTAAATTCATTCATGTAACTTGTTTGTTGAACAATGAAAACCCCTTATTAACAGCATTTATTAATCTTAATGTTAATATTTACTAATACAGTATTAAAATTAAGTATCACATTTGTAATTTTTGAATTAAAAGTATCAAAAGTGGTAGGCCTATTTGTTAAAATTGTGAATGCACTCATACTAACATGAACTAAATATTTTTTTATTATCTTACATTAAGGAAGATTAATAAATACCATAACAAATGTATTGCTCATTGTTAAATAAATATTTTGAAATTGTATTTTTGTTATTTGATTTTTTTATCTGAAAAGCAACACAAAATAGTAAAAAGCAAATTTTTACTATTTAACTATTGTAATGGTGAAAAAATTGGCAAAATAAATGGAAAAATGTGAAACACCGTTCGTATTCGGCCTTCGGCCAAGCATTTCATTATTATTCGGCTTCGGATTCGGCCAAGAATTTCATTTCGGTGCATCCCTAATAGACACTTTTCGTTTATAACTAGAGTAATTGTCTAATATTGACACTGATTGAATCCTACCTGTCCTCTCTGCAGGGAGACTCTCCTGACTTGTGCCTGGTGGTCGTTGTTCCTCCTTTCTCAGACTAAAGAGCTGAAAGCCTACAAGACAGTGACAGACACAATAGACGTTGTTAGTTAAATAATTATGTTACAGACACTTTTCATATAGAAATTATCAAAGTGTACTTAAAATATTGTTTGGATCCTACCTGTCCATTTTGGAGAAAGACGTTCCTGGATTGTGCTTGTTGGCTGTTGTTCCTCCTCTCTCGAACCGAAGACCTGCCAGAGCTGAAAGCCTACAAGACAATGACAGCCACACTTCTTCTTATTAATAATCTAATGTCTTGACTCACCGAGTAACACTTTGGTCATTTGTAGACAACTTTAGCTTGTGCAGTGTATTGTGAATTGTCCATTACTGTGTATTACTCCCAGTTCTAGGTTTTAAACTAATGAACACTAATTGAATCCTACCTGGCCACTCTGGAGATGGACTCTCATCATCAGAGCTTGATGGCTTCCCCTCCTCTTCAGTATCTCTGAGGGGTTGCTGGAGCTGAGGGGCTGGAAGGCAGACACACTTAAGTAATGCTATGTAAGGCTATTTATGATTTTGATATTCATAGCTAAATAATTATGTTATAGATCTTTTTTTATTTAGATACAGTGTCTACTGCTGCAGTCATATGGTCCATTAAAACATTTCTAATTAACCCACTCAAATGCTGCACAATTGTAAGCAGTATTATTGACCCTGGCTGGATCCTACCGTCCTCTCTGCAGATAGATGTTCCTGGCTTGTGTTCGTTGCCTGTTGTTCCTCCTCTCTTACTGGGGCACTGCTGGAGCTGAGTGGCTACATGACAGAAAACAGGCGCTGCTGTAAATGTAATCCAGTAACTGTGAATTGTATCATACTGTGTATCTATTTAATATAAGTATTCATACATAACTTTTATTTATTTTCATTATTAGAATAAAGCACATTTATTTATTATTAATGTGCTCTATAAAGACAGTGTTTTTTAATTTTAACTATTGATGATAATGTACAGCTGGTGTATTTGTATATTATTGTTCACTAAGGTGACACTTTCTCTCACTGATTTTCTTAATGGATGACGTCACTACCATGGGTACTGGCCACTCCTATTTAAGATTGTTTTTCTGTTTGTTTAAGTCTGAATAAATCTCACTTTTGCAAGTTGGTGTGCGGGAGTTTTCGATTTTTGAAACTAAATAACACAACATCTGTCCATTGACGTAATTAACCTCTAGTACCTCTAGTATTTGGATGTTACGGGGCTGTCTTGGCTGACCAGCCTCTGTAACAGAGTGAGATTGACAGCAACAGTAACTGCAGAACCGCACAATCCCAATTTTTGAAAAGAGTGACCTGTGACTGTGTTACTACAGTGACACTCCTCAGCCGTCATGAGCAGTGTCATGAAGGAGTCGAACATCAGATTCACTTGTTCATGTCGTGTCTATGAAGGTTCTAGGTCATCAAGGTAATCTTGAAGAAAAGGTTGACGCAAGGCATCTGGACTTAGTTTCAAGGTGAAGACATTTCATCTCTTAATTCCAAGAGACTTTTTCAATTCTGAGATCAACTGATACTAGAGCTGAGCTTTTATCTCTAGAGGGATTTGACCTGAAACTAACTCTGATTGGAGCAGGCTGTTCTGGTCTTATAGAGTCTCTCTGCCCTTTCATGTTCCAGATGTCCAGAAGTGTGAATCCGCAAATCCAAGACCATGATTCTTCATTGTTAAAGGCTGACTTACATGATATGCTCTTAGCTCAATTAATTATTTGCTGGCTGTTGCTGCTCCTTTCTGTGAAAGGATGAAAGAGTGGAGAGACATTATTTGAACCATACCAATCCGTTCTGCTGATAAATGCTCCTCTTCCGTTGCGCATGTGGACTGTTGTTCCTCCTCCGTGTCACTGAGGTGTAGCAGGTGTTGTTTGGCTACAAGACAGTGACAGACAATAAGTTCTTGTCAAACCACTATAAAACACCACAGTACATGGTAAAATAAAAAAAATTGTGTTGATTTAATTATTGATTCTTATGTTGTAATTTGGGTCCCTTGTATTGCCATTTTGTGACCTTTAAGTGGAGATTAGTAAATTTGGTGACCTTGAAGGCTCTCGCCATTGTTGTTCAAGTTTATTTTAACGCTGTCAGTATAAATTTTGTTACTCTTACAAAATGCCAACAAATAAGATGCAATAATTATAAAACATAACAGAGTGAACATGAGTATAATAGAGACTGGTATTTTAAACTTAGTGCCTATGATATGATAAAATTTAGTACAATAAAACTGAATAATTAATATAAACAATAAAAACAGAATGATTTTATGAAAATTATGTATATATTATATCATTTTGTTTCCTCTTGGCTGGTTTGAATTAGATATGTCTTATTTCTCCATTTTTAATAACATGGTAACCACAGCACCATCAATCTGTCTAGCTAATAGACAAAGTAAGATTGCTATAATTATTTATACGTAGGAAAAAGTCTTATAAATATAGATATATAGACATTTAAATACATTTCTTTAAAATTGTTTCATAGAAATGCAAGCAAAATAATTAAATGTACAAGGCTAATGTGATGTATTTAATCAATATTACTAGACCAAATTCTGATAACTTAACTTACCTTCATAGTTTTCCTCAGATTATACTGCTACTTATTAGGACTTCCAAGTAGAACTAGGTTAAATAAGGAAAGATTCGTGCCGTGTTAGCAATAGTTACTGGTTTTGTTATAAGAGACCCATAGACAGACATACCCAGTCCTCGTCCATATTATCCATTTTATTTTTTTGCGAGGCTTTGTTAGTCCAACTTAAGTAAAAGTAGAAGTAATAGTAAATCAAAACCTAGGCCAACATCTTTCATCATTAGCTGAGCTAGCTGTCAATGTAAAAAATACGGCGATTAGTTAACCACACTGGTTCTAACTTGTAACAGTAGCTAGTTAACTAAACCACATGCTAATTTCGTTTTAGTTAACTAATCAAAGCTATTATCTCTTAATAAACACATAAATGACCCATTTTTAACGGTAATTATTATTTTAATAAAAGTTATTTAGAGCCTTTTCTTTTAAATGTTTTAAATGTATTGTTGTCCTCCTAAAGTGGTTTGTCATGTCCATATTTCTTCGTTTTTAGTTTAAGATAGATGAAACTGTTCATAAAGAACTATTAAATATCCGCCATGTGGCAATAGGCTAACGCTAATGGTTTTGAGAGGAAGAATTGTGTAGTGTTGAGAAAAGACCAGCAGATGGCGATAATGGTTTGATCATAGACAATCTGATTTTTAGATAGCAGCATTCAATGTTTTTTTTACTGGCTGAGTCACTTTAAAGTTCTTGAAAGATGTAAGTAAGTAATGTGTTTTTCTGATAGTTTTTTATTGCATATTAGAAAGGGCAGCACGGTTGTGGAAAGTTGGTGCATTAGCTCTAGATGAAAAGTGCAGCTTCTTCTCTAGCGCTACTAGAACATCTCCTAAAGTTGAGAACTAGTGTAGGCTACAAGGAGTCAGTATAATAGTGCATTGTAAACTACAAAGTCTTGAACAGATTATTATTTAATTCTTGTGACATTTACTTGATCTAAAATAATATTTAAACCAGTGTTGCCAAACTCCTTATACTTAAGGTACACACTGGAAAAGGACAGGCCAAAGACATTTTTATATAATCAAAGTATGCTTGACTGTTTATCTTTTCTCAAGTGCCGTAAAACATTATTATTTGCACTTTGGCCTTATAATAACCATAGAAATTAAACTAAAGTTGAGTAGCCTATTTTGTAAGTATATATGAAAAATAGGTCATTCTTCCTTTTTTTTGTAAGAAAGCATTTTTTTTATATTGAGAGCATATTTTCTTTTTAAATGTTATAACTTGTATTTTCTTTTGCCAGTTAGGCTTATCTCTTAGTCTGTCTGTCCTCATCTCTTTTCTTTCTTTGTTATTGTCTCTGCTCTTTCCTCCCTCCAGCCCTGTCCCTCCTTTGGATAGTTTTAAGCCGCCATGCCAAGTAATCCGTTCCGCTTTCACCATCGTAGAAATGTTCCTTAAATGTAAGCAACAGTATAGTTAATAATTGTAAGGCACTAATCATTTTTATAGATGCATCAATTAAGACTTATGACAACTGATTTAAAAGTCATCAAGATGTGGAATGACTTACATATCCATTTTTGGAATATGGATCCATCAAGTATGGGAATAGTGCAACAATGCCTTTTACATCTCCTGCACATTGCGTGGTGGGGCTGTCCTGATAAGGCATAATATTAACAGAATTAATCTTATGCCAGTGCTTTCACAAACATTTACACAGCAGGTAAATTACATAAAATGTTCTATGTAGTAAAACACACTTGTTTGGCATCTTGCTCTTCTTTGTGTCGTTTACAAGAAGGGCTGTCATCCTCTTCCAGGATTACTGTGTCATTAGAGCCACTGGATAATATTTCAAGGATAATTGTCTCATCCTGGCTGGTACCTGAACTGCTTACATCAATTCGTGGATGGGGAGATGAAGTCCTATTTAAAGAGGTAGATGGACTTCCCAGGGAAAATTCATCTAGTTTGGGTCAAAAAACAGTGAAAAACTGTTATTAAAACACAGAAATAGAATATTATGGAATACACTGAAAAGTAGGAATGAAAATTTTACCTGTGCCCAGTCTGATGGTAAACACATCAACATTCGGCTGCTGTACAATTTCTTCAAAGACATCTGAATCCACCTTAGTCCCGTCTCATCGAATACGCTGATGCCTTCAGTGACTAGTGGGATGAAAAACTTGATAAAAGCTTGGAAGAAAAAATAGGCAATGAGAAACAACAATAAAAATAAAAATCAAGGTTTTAAAGCAAGCTGTTTTAATTTAAGTAAAAATCTATAGCTGTTTACAACGAGGTGCAAGTGTGTTACTGTGGCTTACCAGCATTTAAAAACTGTTCCATGCTTAGTTCACTGATCTTGACATATTTCTGTTCATTATTTATTTTCGTTTTTATCAGCATGGCTACATCTGTAACAGGAGTACAATGCGTAACTGAATGTGCTATGAGTGCATACAAAGACATACATGTACTATCATAATAATTCATCCAAAAACTTACATTCATTGGCACTACAGCAGGCAGTACGTTTGTATCAACAATAAAAACTACAAACATACGTGAGTATGGAAATGTGTAAAGTGTGAAGGTATAACAAATCCACTGGTTTAAATTGTCTTTTGATAACATTGCAAATCTAATTAATTTCTCTCATAGACCCAAAGTTTATTCGCTCAAAGGGGTCGTGTGAGAAAAACTTTGACAAAAACATAAAAATAGCTTGCGGTTATCTCGCTGCTAATTCATCTTGCAGCTCAAGGTTAGTAAAGGTGTAGACGCATGTTTCGCGCTATCACATCCCTACCATGGCGTCCCCGCTTTTCTCTCCGTTCTGCGCCCACATAGCTCCAGCCCGAGGCCGTAACCGCACACAGCTAGTGATGGGAAGTTCGGCTCTTTTCAGGGAGCCGGCTCTTTTGGCTCAGCTCCCAAAGAAGAGCCGTCTCTTTTGACTCCTGAACGGCTCTTGAATTTAGGCATTTCAATTTTTTTAGGCATTTATTTTTAGTTTGCAAAAATGTATAGTTTGTCTCTAACAAGCTCATCTGCCAGGTTTTCTGCAGTGTGTCTGTCTGTGAACTCAAAGCAGTCAAGAAGGCAAGATGTCATCTTGTAATTTTCAATGAAATTTTCACCCTTTCTTCCCATAATGCACGTTCTGTGTCATATTGTTTAGGTATTGTTGTTTGGGACAATGTTTTTCTACTGGGTAGAGTGTATGTAGGATTTAAAGTTTTGACGAATCTTTTAAAACCTCTGTCCTCCACAATGAAAAAAGGGTTGGAAATCAGTAGCTATCATTTTAGCCAACTCTTCATCAATGCTGTGCTGTTTGGCTGGAGTCATCACTTTGGGTATAAACTGGTTTATTTTGCTTTGAGTTGCAGTAGGAGAAGAGGTTATACCTGCAGGTGTGGGAAGCCAGTAGATGCTGCTGCAGTTGCTGTTTTTGGGATGAGACACACCAGGATCTGTAGATGGGTTGCTAGCTTGACCTCGCTCCACTAACTGCACTGTAGGATGGACAGTGCTCATATGTCTATGCAGGTTTGTGGTGGAACCTGCTCTTAAAGTAATTTTCATCTTGCAGTGAACGCACTCTGCTTTGTTCTTTCCATTGTCTTTAAATTGGAGCCAGATGCTGCTTCTCTTTCGGGTGTCACTCATAGTTTCAACTACGCCAACAGTACGCCAACTCACACACTCTCCTTACCGCTATCTGACAGTGTTGTTAACTTACAGTAAAGCACCGCTCCACTTCTCAGCGCCCCTCTCTGATACATAATGGTATGATCCCATATCCTCACATCTGATTGGCCGCGATGCCATTGCTGACCAATCAAAACATAGTTCTGTCTTGAGGAGAGCTCAGGCTGAGCAGCGAAATGAAAAAACTGGGAGCCGGCTCTCCCTCGATGGCTCTTCTGCACACACCTACATTTGATATACTAGGGTACACCAGTGCTTGACAACTAATAGAGCGATGCCTGACATTTTAACCAGTGTGAAGTCATTCTGTGACACATCATGACACATCCTCCGCCATTTAAAAACCAAGCTATTTTCAACACATTTTACAACTTCGGTCTTGTCTGACTACACACATTGTGGCCATGTTATGAAACGTTTAAGTACAGTTTGAGTCAATGAACAGTTTGCCTAAAGAGGGTGGGTAGCCTAAAGTTTCAACCACAACACCGCACTGCACGATAGACTGTGTCCAATAAAAGTGTGTTTGTAGCTGAGATGTAATGCAGTGGTAAGCAGTCACTTTTAAAGTTTTCCAGAAACGGTGGAATCAAATATGCCTCTGGCAGAGGGACAGTTTACCATTCTGTTTAATATTTTGACAACTACACACAATACAGTATAGGTCACAATGATTACCCTGGGGTTGGAAAAGTTGTCACTCATTTTACGCATCAGAAACTTTAGCTGTCTCTGTAAAATATGAGTGAGTTTTAAAGCCCATGAATAAGTAATAATGTCCCTATGGCAAGTCTGCACATATACAGTGTGGGTATTGTTGTTACAAAGTTTGTTATTTCAAATCAGAAAGCTAGGGCTACATAGTAAATCGGAGTGGAGCACCTGTGAGGCGTGCCCGCCCAGATGTCAGACTCTAGTTTCTGGAGGAGGGGCGGAATTCCCGGTCCGTGTGGCAGGTTGCTCTGACCACTGCCTCTGCCAGAAACCAACTAGAGCTTCCTACAGGAGAGCACCGTGCGCAGGCGTCCCTCTCCCTCGCTCACTGGAACCAAAATGAACAAAACAATTTTTATTTTTGACCTGTGAAAAGCCCCATTTCCCATCACTCCGCTAGGATTAAAATCTCGGGTTACCTAATCTCTCGTAATCTGAACTAAATCTGTCTAATCGGCATAGAAAATTACACTCACTGGGAGTAATCATCAAGAGGTGAAATAACCTCCCGCGCGCTGTGAGGTCCCCCCCGAGGGCAGCTATTCCGCGCAACGGTCACTAAGCCACATGACAGGATTTGGCACGGTTTTGGCAGCTTTCACTTTGGACTGAACCGGACTCAACGTGGAGTCTGGCACAAAGAAAGACCGATCTTTATAGAGTTTTCTTCCAAAATTCGGGGCTTGTTCCTGGTGCGTGTGAGCGAAATGGGGAGAGGCAGACGGGCAGAGCGAGAGAGGGAACACATCGACGGAACGAGTTGTAAGCAAATGAGAACATGTGTGGATCTGAGAGTGTGGAGAGAAGCGAGAGGCTTGAGGAGGTGCGATAAAAGCCTAACCTGACAAGTGGATACGCGCTCTCATTGTCGGACTGTATGTGTTTGTTTGCGCACGCCTCTTCGTTATAATTGCAGTTGGGTGCTGTTCAGGCTGAATGGACTTGAATCCGTGCAGACTGGAAGATTTAATAATTCACGGTAATCACGCATTATCGCCTCAGTGGATGCTTTCTACACTGCCCTGCTTGTGATTTCTCCTCTTTTTCCCCTTCCATCGCTATACCACTATTCTTCCTGAGGATTTTTCGACAACTATTTGCGCCTTATCTGAAAAAACCGCACACATGCCTGGCTCCCTCTCATTCTGACAGGTGACTTTAAATCACGCGTAAAATGGACGACAAATTACTATTACTTTTACTTCTCTTGTCTTTGCACGCGAGGCTGTGAGTGTGCCGTTCTCTGCTTTTAGACTAAAGTGTACATTATCTGAGTGACAGTGAAAGGCAGAGCGGGAGTCGTGGAGGTATCCAGTTTTCCCTTTTATTCCATTCATCCCGCTCTCTCTGAAGGGTAAATGTTGATGATGGAGGACGACGAATTGGACGCTCATCAGGTTGATTCGGATTTCGAGCCTGGCCGTGCCCAGAGGATTTCCTGACGGGACACGAGGTCAGGCGAACATCAAGGTAGAGCCGGAGGATGTACCGGCGTGCAGGAGGAATTACGCCGGGAGAGCTCAAGCATCCGGCTACCGGCGCGACGCACCCCTGTCTGGCTGATGTGAGCGGACCGCTGCGCAAAGCCAAATCCTCGCGGCGGAACGCGTGGGGGAACCAGTCCTACGCGGATCTCATTACACGCGCCATTGAGAGCACCCCGGAAAAGAGACTCACGCTGTCACAGATATACGACTGGATGGTCCGCTACGTGCCCTACTTCAAGGATAAGGGCGACAGTAACAGCTCTGCCGGCTGGAAGGTAAGAGGGAATCAAACACATGACTGTCATATAAGCCCTGACGTTTTGAGCCCATTCCCTAAAAGCTATTGTGATTTTTTTTTTCTAACCTTCGCGCCATTTACATGTCACTATGGAATTCCGTGTCAGTTACGCATGAATGGTGCCATGCGTTATCTCGTCTTGGTCATTCTAATAGGCAGCATGTAATAGACAAGAGTCTATTGAAGTAGTCACTTCAAGTCAGTGCACAGCACCTGAATAGCATCTTTATTAGTGCACGGAATAAACCGAGGCTTAATAATGCTTTCCAATAAACCCGGTGAGTAATGTGGTAGAGAAATGCAAGAAGGGGTCCTCTGCAGATTTGTCTGAGCTGTTTAGAGCAAACACACAAATCAACAGTGGGACACTTGTTGGAGATCAAGTCAGCTGCTGGCCACAATGTAAATATTCACCACTGACCACAGTCCACTACGTTGGCTGCTGTTGGTCTGGCCAGGGCCTAGAGTAACCTCCTGGTTCTCTGCCCATGTCATCAGCCTCTGCTCCAAGCCTCTTCTTGTTTCTATTCATTATGGTTATCTGAGGACAAGGCAGGGGCAGTGGCAGCAGGCCAGGCCAGCACATCCTCAGGGGGAAAGAGTACAGGGTGTGAGGCTTTGTGTGAAGTTTGCATCAGAGAATTGCAAGGCTATGGATTTGACAGCTTCTTGGAAATGTAATAGGACAATTCTTTGTTGTCTGTTCTGGTGAAATACGTATATTGCATCATGAAAGAAGTCTGAGCAAAACTAGTCCAGACTACACACATAGTGGATCGAAGGATTTAGGCAAAAGTTCCAAGAGGCCTGGCTCCATCTGAATCTCATTTAAAAAGTTTTGCCAAATCCAAGTCTCATTCAATTTAATAGCTGTATTTCAAATTTATTTCATGTTCCGGAAGTTGTATTTTTGCTTAATTAGCCAAAACAATTGTTAGGTCAGTCCACATGGAGAACAAGCTCACACATTTGTCACTAGCTTCAAAGATCTACTTTAAAATTGTACATATTAATGATTGTTAAGCCAGATCATCTACAGAGTGTTACAATAATACACAAATTAATGCAGGTTATTAGCATCACTAGCTACAGGGGACATTGTGACCATCATGCTTTAGCTTTCCTGGTGTGTGGCTTTTTTCTTATTACATAAAGTCAGCTAATGGTATGACTTCACAGATCGATATGAACTTTAAATCTTACTCTCCTCTGCTAAAGAAGACTTATGACAACTTTTCTTTTCCTTGCAAAACCATTATGAACAGACAATTAGTGCTTACAGCTAAATATATAGACATAAATGAGTACAGGAAGAATAATTAAGTTTTGTCATTATGTGAATCCAATGAATTAAAGGTGTGTTATTCATTAAAAAAGCAATAAAACATAAGGATAATAGCTGGTTCCCACAATACACAAAATATTTTTTTCATTCTGTCTGTAAACAATCAGCCTCAGGTCATAACATGTTGTGTTACAGTTGCGTAACCTAAACGCTGTCACCTGCAAATGTTGCATCTGCTTGTTGCTTGCATTTTCCTTTTTAATCTTAAGAAACTCACTGACGCCATAAGCCCCTTCTCCTACACTCACATCTTTGTCTCTGGCTAGATCCCGATGCCTTCTGTATTTCTCCAGCTCTGCACATAGTCACAGCACGAAACATCTTCAACCACAGAGCCACTTTATCTTTAGGACCAAAGTCCCAAGCTGCTATTTATGAAACTGCAAATTAGGGGCTGTACAACATTGGCAGTCTGAGGACCCGGGCTATTTAAGGTCACAGATACATAGATTGTATAAATATGGATGATATCCGCCCATTGGTCCCCTATTCACCAATATTGTCATTACGAATTGGCAATAAAATGGCCGTTACATCCGGGCTTTTTCCATAGTAAAACAATAGTTTTTATATAGCATAAACAAACATATTAATCAAAATTAAGTTAGAGCTGAAAGTGGACACCTGCTACATAATCTGTTTTATTGGAAATTAAGTTGTTGTTTTTTTATCTGAAAAGGTCTTTTATAAGGCAAATGGGTGTAGGTCAACATGAAGCCACATGTTCAAGAGTAGTCTATTGGCCCTTGTCCCGCAACAGGTGCTACTCCCATACCATATGTGTAATTTTTACAGTAATTTTACAGTAACATCAGGCTTTTGTGTTTGACCGCAGCTCAAGTGGGATAAAAACACTGGTTGTGTAGTTCCTATGGGGTACTCTGTGTGTTTGGAACAATAGTAAAATGAAAAAAAAAATAAAAAGTTCTATCATAGGCAGCAAATGTCTAGTTAAAATCGAATCCCACCTCTACGTGACGCTCTAGGAGAAAAAGCATTTTTTTTTCCTTGAGTGAATAAAGGTGTGGTATAAATGATGCTGCTATGGCCGCTGTTGGAGAAGAGAAAGGATGTGATGCTGGTTAGATGATGGGTATTAGACAGCCAATACACCTAGACAGAGCCATTAAGCTCCTATAAATACCTAATGGCCCTGGATTTCTAGGAAAGCTGCAGTGTTGTGAGGTCATGGCTTCCTGATCACGTCTTTACTGGAGTGGAGTTACATAAAGGTGTACTCGCAAACCTTGTTACACTTTTCCAATGGGCGACCAAGGTGGTGATTTCTGGTAACTACAATGGCCAGTTACAGATGTTTAGTAACTCGTCTTAAAATGTTATACAGTATATCTGATGTATGTTCTTGAGTTCTTTATACTTAATTCACCTGGTGGAACATTTGTCGCTTTAAGATTATAAACTGAGAATTCATAATTTTTTTTTCGTCAGATCACATAATTGATGCTTGAAGCACTGCACAAAAGCACTTGAGCTGGACCAGGGCCAAAAACTCTGCTTTAGGCCAGTCACAGCAATGTTTGCACACAGAGAGAGGTTCCAGGACCAATACGAGCACCCTAGGAAACTAAAATGCAAGAGCGTGCCACACTGCAATTATCTCTGCCTCATTGTACATCACATGAATAGATTACCAATTTCATTTTGCTTTAATTTTCTCAATTTTTGTTTGGATTTTTGTGCTGTTTTGCTGTGTAAATAGACACTTTCTCTGTATTATCATTAGCCGTTGATTCAATTTCGACAAGCCATGCAGACCAACCAGTGTCAATACCTCGAGACCCCCTTCTATGCAAACAATCTTTTCCTGTACGCGCATGAATATACAGTGCCTATCTATTCAAATCCTAAATGACGTTTTCTTCAAATGCTGGTACACCTGGCAGACTATTAGACATTCTACTGTCAACTGTTAAGCAAGTTAAGTTTGGTGATATTTTTTATATTAAATAATCTGTGTTTGTTGGTAGTGCCCCAAATATAAATCAAACTTGAATCTACAAGAAGCAGAGTAATTGTTTGTGTGGATTAGAAAATAAATTAGGCTGTGCCACCTAACATACATAAAACCACATGACACATTAACATCCCACACCAACATCCAACTTAGTATTCACTACAAATAACATTTATTCTCCTAATTGTGTTTTCTATAAACCAATCTCACACAATTTCTCAAAGAGTATTTATAATTTTTTCTGCTTCATTTGTTAGGCTACGTTTGTCCCAGCCTGAAGATAGCACTGCTGG